>VZSR01003812.1:542575-606134 GCA_013398615.1 Brachypodius melanocephalos
GATGGATGGATGGATGGACGGACGGACGGACGGACGGACAGATGCTGCGTGGGACGCAGCTGTCGTCCCCCGGTACCAAAGCAGCCACGGCAGGCAGACGTCGCACGCCCCGCCGTGCCCCGCTGCCACGCGGGCTGCCGGCTCTGACAGCGGGGCAGGGAGGGAGGCGGGCGGCGGGGCCGGGCTGAGGCTGCGGCTCTGGGGGGAGCGAGGCGCGATCCCGCCCCCGCGCCGCTGCGCGCATCCCCGCGGGGCGGCCAGCCTGCAACCGCGCCCGCAGGCAGCGCACACCCCGGGCCGCGCCGAGCCGAGCCGGGCCGGGCCGGGCCGGGCCGAGCCGAGCCGAGCCGAGCCGAGCCGCGGGCCCGCCCCGGGCAGCTCCGCCGGGAAATATGGACGGAGAGCGGCGGAGCACAAACCGTGCAGCCGCGCTTGCCGTAACCAGACACGGGCCTGCAAGAAGCTCTGTGGTCGAGGTGACCTTGGAGAAGGTGGATCTGGATGGAGCCACTGTTCCATGCCAGCTGCAGCTCCGTGTTCTGGGCTGCTCCGAGTCCTACAACGCTTGCATTATGATGTCGAAACGCTGCTGGCTTTGTTTAATGGTTGTGTACAGAGATCCTGGTTTAAGTAGTACCAGAGCCACGAAAATAGTCCTCCATCATTCTCTTTGCTTGACCTCTGCTAGCGTACAGTCCTTGAAGAGAATGGTCTGAAGAGTCTCCCTGGCAGAGAGCAGTCGTTCAGGGTTCATCATTGTTGAAGTGGCCCCTAAAAGGCAGTAGGTCTTGGGAGGGTCTGAGAAGTTGTCCTGTTCACGTTTCAGAGACCAAAGTGCCCCCTTGTACTCCTGGGAAAGCACATTACCTTTCAGTCGTCCAGGGTCATGGAACTGACACAAGTTCTCCACTGCTTTTCCAGTGAGGTCGATGGAAAAACAAAACAAAGCAGAAAAACATTTGCGGGTATCTGGATTTTCCAGTGCCAGCCTGAGCTTCCAGTAAAGGAGTCTTACTGAAATTGTTTTTGAAAGCTGTTTTGGGAAAAAGAGAGAAACTAAAGAAAGCTGGTGCCTCATGAAGGTACCCTTTCTTGTTTTGTTGGTCTCCATAATAATTGCTCATGTTTCCACAGTAGCTTCCATCTGTGGCTCTCAAGTTACTGATCAAATAGTAATGAAAAGGTGTTTGCAGCTTCCATTGCAGGAATGGGGCCATAACTTAATCACACACCAACTGAGCCAACAACTCGAGAGCCTTAGCTCTGTCTAGATGAATCATGACAGAAAATTTAGTCATTGAGACAGAGAGATCTACACTTAAAAGAAGAAGGAAACTGACAAATAATTCAATAAAATGATATATACTTTTATGCATGAGTATTAAATATGGGAATAATGCATAAGTACCTCCTTTTTTTATTTTAAAATCAACTCTCTCCTCTCTCCTTGCATTATTATCTGCTAACTTTGAATAGTGTACTTGAGCCTGAGTGCTGAACTCCTATGTGATGGAATAAATCTAGAGAAGAGATTATACTACAGATGTTTCTATTATTTGTGCAATTCATTACAGAACTGTAGATCCATGTATCTCTAAGGGCCCAGCTAGCTTAGTTTGCAGCATAGTGTTTACAATGTAAGTGCCTTCAAAGCAAAACTGTTGATCATTTTGAATAGGCAGAGGGGTGGCTGGAGGTTACGGTTTTTATCTTATTACAGCTTTAAATAATTCCAGTGGCGAAGAAAATCTGATTTTATTTATACGATGTAGATGTAGACTAGCCTAAATACGAACTGTGGTCCTCATGGAAGGTCTTTATGGATGGTGGAAAACCAAATTTATGCATTTTATATATAGGAAAACTCTTTGGGTTGTGTAGTGATACACTGATATGAACAGGTATTTTACATGTGTGGGGAGACTTTGAGATAGTACAAAAGGAAATATCAAAAAAACCCTAGAGTGTAGTTAAATTGTAGCTCTGCAGCTGCAGTAAGGAGTGAAGGAAATATTTTCCAGCAATTTTCATTGTAAATAAATGCATTGTTAATAGTATATTTAAAAAGTTTCCTTCCAGCTCTTTAACATAATTTCGTCTGTCATTTCTCTGTAGTGTGTATTGTATTTAAGTTCACTCGGCTCTTGCTATGGCAGAATTCTTACTCTAGATTCCAAGTTTTATCAGGGCAGGAGACGTTTGGGTAGCCTGAATTCATGGACAGGCAAGTGAAGGGAGAGAAAGAAACACTTCTTGAATCATGGACTGGTGTTTTTTAAAAATGTTTTTCTTTCATTACTCTTGTTTCTTGGATGTGATTCATTACATCATACTTCTATTTCTTGATTTTTTTTTTCCTGGCACTCAGTGCTTTTCTTTTTTTTTCTTTATTTTAGAAAAAAGTCCTCTGTGGTATACTTTGTTTCTTAAGTAAATTAGCTTGTCCTCTTTTTGCAATGAGGAGGTGGCTTTATTTCCAGTAAATATGATTATTATTGGAAACATTTTATTTCAAGGAAAGAGGCTATGACTTACCTGATTTTATTTCCCACTGCAGAATCACATGATGCTTTTGAAGAGTTGCATTTTTCTTGAGAAATTTGCTTTAGCAAGGATGGTGTCTGAATATAATTCTCAATTAAATTGTATCCCTTAACACTGTTTGCCAGAATTTAAGCTGTCAATTTTCTTGTGTGAGAATCAAGAAGGTTCTTGGGCCATGCAAATAATCTGTATTGTTAAATGAATTGTATGTTTCAAGGCAGGTATAATTACAAAAATGTAATTATCTTTTGAGTTTTATTAAACAGTAAGGTCATAGCTACAAATCATTTATAGAGAATGTTACCTGTTTCTGTGTCTGTGTAACATATGTATATATATGGGACAATGTTTGCACAGCACCAAGGAGGAGGTTAGATAGGAAAATATGATGTCATTGACCAATTGTTTTATGTGTCAAATGATTACGAGGAACTGGCTGTGTCCCACATCTCAGTCCAGACCTGCATTCCTTGACTTGCATGTAGTTGTGGTCTGTTGGGCCAACTGCTCTAACTTTATTGTGAATCTTGGAACATTTGAAGAAAAGTTTTCAGTATTCAAGCAAAAGTAATTTGCCTACAAGAGTAAGGAGACGATATTCCATGACTTAAGGAGTAGAAGATGTTGGACAAACTGACTGCAGAGCTCTATTTGGCTTTACAATCTCTGCAATATTTTTTATAGTTCTTGGTGTTATGGTCATGCAATCAAAATCTTATTAAACTCTTATTGAAGAGCAAAGGGTTATCTAACACAGTCACAGTGGCTGATAAATGAGAAAGAGTCACAGTCTTTATTGCTCTGTTTTTATCTTTGTAATCTTAAGATTTTTAATTCATAGTATTTTTGGGGAGCTCATGAGGGGTAGTGGTGGTGAGGAGGCAGAGTCATCATCATTAGTTCCTTTTCTAGATCTCAGTTTTGGTTTATGTGTTGTCTTTAAGAAGTTCCTTTATTTGTACATTTTTAAGGTCAAGATTCCAGTTCCATGCTAGTAGTTTTTTTAATTATTTTTGGGACACAGTGCTTTTCTGTCTTACAACACTTAAATGAAGAGCTTGATTTAAATCAAGTGGTTTCCATGAAGAGCTGATAAAAATGAATAAGCACTTCCAAAAGGATATGAACATGACCAGGCCACTTTAAAAGGTTCACAAAAGTGAAGGAGGAAAATAATGGAGAAGAATTGAGCCTTATCACAATATATTCTTTTCCTTTGAAGCTGTAAGACTCAAGATCTTATGAAGTGCAGTTAATGTTAATTCATAAAGGCAGGAAGCAACAGAGAATAAGCGTAAGCTTTTTTTTTTTTTTTTTTTTTTAATTTAGTGCTGATGCATTTTCTTTCAACTTGGTGTCATGATTATTAAATGTTAGCCATTGAATGTATTTCTGTTCCACCCAACACGAAAGCAGTGCTTTGAATAATAGTGCAAATCATGCAAAATTTGCTATGAACTTTAGACTGTAGGGAACTTGTACTTTTAAGTCACTTGTCAACAAACCACAGGATGCCCTAACATTGTAGAAGTTGGAATATTTGAGAATAGGTGGATTTGACATTATTTTCATACAGTTACTATGAAAGATAAAGACAGTATCAAACTCTGCAAAAAACAGTCAAACCATAAAACTCTGCAGACTGGAGTTGCCCGAACATGCAAAGTTGTTAAAAAACTGTTTGTTTTCTTTCAGCGTGAATATTTGTATCCTTCAAAATAACACTTTCCAGTTGCTTTGACAGCAAGCTTGGTAGTTATTTCACTTTTCTTGTTCTTTGAGATTTTCCAGTTGAAGACTCATGTGTAGGTGATGATCAAGGTTCAGAAAGCATGTTGCACAGAAGATGACTCAGAACGACTGTATTTCGTAGCTTTTCTTATTTATATATTTTAAAAGTTCTGGTCCTTCAGAGTACCTATCTTCCCATACCTGCAAGCAGATTTCTGCTGCATCTTCAGGCATGACCATTGTGTGAATGCCTTTCCATCATGTGGCCTCAGGATTTAGCAAACTTTTGGCAGCACTCCAGAGTTTGGCACCTGGGGATAGCACATACAACAAAGAGTTGTAATGGTGTTCAAAATGTGCTTGGCATCAAAGAGCTTCAACATTTCTGTCACTGCAGTGGTGGCAATGACAGTACAATGAGGTACATTGCCTCTTCCATATGTTCTACTGTTTCAATCAAAATTAGTAAAATCAATCAAAAAACAGCTGTACATCATCTCAAAAGATAGAATTTTTTCTTCCCCATAGAAATAGGTTAATTAAGGTTTTAACATTCATGCTTCCCACTCAGTACTTCAACATTCTTGGAGTCTATGGTACAAGCAAAAAAAAGAGACAAAAAAGATGAAATCTCAATTTGTCTGTTGTGTGAGTTTTAACCTCATAGTGTCACCTTCGGAGTTTTACTTTTCAGTTTGTGTGTTCTGAAATCAAGAAATACTGAGAACAAGTATTCATTTTAAATGTGAAGAAAGAAACCAAAAAGAAGTCCCCATTTTTGTGCTGACAAAAATGGTGAAAGCATATATGCAAAATGTGTATTTGATTTTTTTTTTACATAGCTAGTTCCTACTGCAATGTATTTGATGAGTATTTCAGACAGAGAAATGAGCATATGCTCACTTCCAGCATATGCTTCTGTAATTAATTTTATTGAAGTAGCTTTTAAAAACAATAGAAATTAGGTTCTGTGTGGTTTTCTTTTCAAATCTCTTGGATAACAATATAAATACTTGGTGGTGCAGAGTTTTGAAGTGATACAAGACTGTGTTCAAACTGCCAGCTTTAACAATTTGGCTTCTGAGAGACATAACTGCTTTTCTTTGCTAACCATATTGAGAGGTGGAAATTGGAACTTAAAAATATGGGCTATTTCAGCAGTTACCTGTGCTATTGAATTAAAATGCCATAGAAGTTGCCATTACTAGATTGAGCTCCTATAGTTTGCATTTCTGATATGGCCCTCAGGGCAGGTTCACAAAAAAAGCCAAGAAAAGAACAACTTAATGATGCAAGTAAACTCCCCTTGGTAATGTAAGTGTCAAATTTCTTAACAATTGGAATTTTATGTGCTAAATTCCATGATAATTCAGCCTTTGCTGAGTATACATTCCACTGGACAGATCTTTTCTAGAATTTAATTGTTTTTGTGTGCTCTGCCGAGGATGGATTTGGGTCTGAATCTGGGTAGTGGACCCTGTGTTCTCAGCAGTGCCTCCTGGTGAAGGTAGAAATGAAAGTTGTTGAGATATATACTGCAGACTAGAACTGAAGACTGGTTTCAAAAACAGAGTGTGCCTAGGACAAAGATTCAAGCAGGCTGAGCAAGGGGGTTGCGTTTAGGAGCAGGCGGAGAGAGATGAATGGACTATGGAAGGCAATCGATGTTGGAAGCTGAAGGCGGCAATGGGCTTATCATCCCATTACCAGCCCCTTTTTAGAGTGTTCATAATAATTTGTACATAATGCTAACCTAAAGGATTCCTTTCTGCCCTGAGGAATTTGTAAGATCTCTGCTCATTTTATCACACTGGGATGCTAACTCCTTATCTTCCATTAGGCAGCCTCTTTCCCTTCCCACCAATGCTACAAAAGGCACATCATGGGACTCACAGCACATGATTAGAAACCACAACAACATATTTTAGCAAGGAATGAAAAAAGCTTTTGTATTTTTTGACCTCTGGGTTGTACATATAAAAAAATAGGTAGAAAAGAATATGCCATAATAGCCTCTATTTACAGAGCATAGTGTATGCTTTATATTTGTGAAGAATAGGAAAAAAGAGAACCGTTTTTTTTTCTTGTGCAGATATAATTATGTTGGCTAAAGGCATAAGGTAGGGGTTTTTTCTCATGTTTTTCTTATGTAGTTATTCAAAAAGAGATGTTTTGTTGTAGTTATGCTGGAAATAGAGGTGCATTATTTCAATTTAGTCTATTTCCTCATTCATACACAACAACACTAGAACATTATGAGTGCCTTGCGTGGCCTGTGGTCTGTTTCAGTTTTAGCTCTATGAAAATAAGGAAAGTGGTTTTTAAGCTAATGAATAAAAGGGCCAAATTCACGTGAGGTAGAGAAATCCAGGAAGGGCATTAAGTGACACCTAAAAGCACCATGGTGATTTCTCTCAGTCAATTAATATGTCAGTGTTGCTTGATTGGCATTTCCTCTCTTTCTGTGACTCCAGATCCACGCTTGAGCTTCCTTCCTGTGGTGTAGTTCTACTGGGTTATAAGGGATTACTCATGGTTTACACCCAGTAATGGCTGGAGAGACTCTTTGACTGCTTCTTAAGACTCCTTTATTTAGTGTTTTTGATCGCTTGCTTTGACTTGCCTGATTAGGTTAAATGGAAATTATTTCTCATAATGATTACCAAAATATTGGCTCTATTTCCAAATAAATGCTTTAATGTATCCATCTTTTCTGCCATTCCCATCTTTATTTTGGTGAGAACTTTGTCCTTCTCCACATTTATTAGAATGAAAACCAAGATGCAGTAGCAAGTTAGTATTCTACTCTGCTCGTCCTCAGCATTCTGAGTTTTCCACACTAAAACTTGAAACTACCAGCGGCAGTTGTCACTTGTAGGACACCTTTCATGTGACAAAGATGATGCTTCTCCATAGTTACCAATACTGATTCTTTACCATGCTATTTTTTATATTTAGAGTTACAATTGTTTATAGTCTTAATCATTATGGTTTTTAATTCTGCCTTTTGAATGTCAGTATTAGGGTACAGAAAAAATGTAGCCTTGGAAGAATGACACATTAGAAGGTGAAAACAGAGTAGATAGGAGAACACATTAACCTGAGGAAATAGTGTTTTGAGGAGTTTCACAGAGGCAGATATCTTCAACATAGCAGAAGTGGAATGACATGTCATGTTTTCAGTCAGAGCGGGTTTCAGTTGTCTTCTATTTTTTTTTTTTTTTTTTTTTTGAGAAAGGAATAGAGAGAATATTGGTCTTTCCTTTTATGATTTCTTTACTCTAATTATAGGCCATAGGAAGGTGGTTGTTGTTGACGAATAGTATTATAATAGGATAAAAAAGCCTGTCCTTTCCACAATTAAGATAGATTCATCTTTTGAGTGTAATAGCATAGACAGGTGTTAATTAAACAAGATGTTGTTGCTTAATTGGGTAATGAGCTTGCAGTTCTGGATACGCATCAGCATTGCTGAAATATTGTATACGTAATATGGTGACTTAAACTGTCTTGTTCTCAAGGAAAATGTATTTTAGCTATAAGGCCATGATTTCTTTTTCTTGTATGTATTTCCTGAAAAATTAGCAAAGCTGTAATAGCTGTGATATCCAAGCTTACTTTGGAATTATTATACTTAAATTGATAGTTGAATTACACTGAATTATATGTTTCATTAAGTATCCAGGATATGTTTTTAACTTTAATAAGGTAGTCACAAATTTCTTACTTTTTTTTTTTTTTTCTGTCCCTCATTTACCAGTTTTATCCCAGATGTATAAATACAATAATTTTTTAATGCAAGGCTGTACTCTTGTGATACCTAAATTAGCCACCTAAATTAGGCTCACTAATTTCTGTGTTAGAGGATCCTGGGTAAGTAGGTTGCTCTCTCTTAGTAACTGAAGCTTAAATCCTACTTTTAAATCAATCCCCTCTACTAACGAACATATACTGGATGAAAACAGAAGTTATAACTGTATGTTGAACACCTTGTTCTGTAACTAATTTGAACAGCAGTTATAGCTGTTTTATATGCAGAGAATCTTGCATTCTGGTGTAGTCTGAAGGAAGCATTTACTTCTCAATGTGGGAGCCGAATACACATGAGTAGCTAGTTTTCCAGTAGTAATAATTGTACACATATTTATACAAATACACAAGGTGATGTGAAAATAGGAAGAAATATGCAGCATGGTGCATCCTAGGAGGTGAAGTGGGGAAATGCAGAAAGCCCCGGAGGGATGCAATTACATTGTTTTGATGTTTTGGGAAGTTCTGGCGTTGCAGTATGGTATTTACAGCCTGTAGTAAGTAGCCATAAATATCATATATACGTGCGTACGTATTTTCCACATGATCCTTTTGACCTCTTTGGAACAGTTCTGTGACCAGGTGCATAGAAGGAGTAGTGAGTACTGATGGGTGATGTCGGCAGTACAGGAGTGTGAGGAGATGCAGAATTTGGACCAGCTACAAAACCAACAGAATCAAATGCTTGGAGGAGACATTTCAGTGCCAATACTTTGACTTGGCGTGTGAACTGTCAGAACTGAATGGATGAATCTTTATTCAGCATTTAGTAGTAAATTTAGCTCCTCATTTTAGAATGGAGGACTTCAGTAATCAAGGAAGTTTTTAGTCATCCAACCAAAGCAGGTCAGGTTGTTTTCCTGTGCCAAGAGGCTAAGGCTGTTTGCTTCATAGCTTTTCTCACTGCTCCAAAGGGGAGTTTGAACTGTTTGGTCAATCCCTGCTGCGTTCATTAACTTGGTGTGTTTGTTTCTGTTACCCCATTGAGAAGGGAATGGTTTGTGTTTGTGTTCCTAAAAGTTTGGACCTGATTTATTTAACCAAACCCCACTGAGCACTGAACCTTTTATATTTAGTTGAACTCATGCTCCCAGATGCATTTTCTTCTGCTTCTGTGATTTTTACAGAGAGAATCCCTAGTTGTTTCTTTGTTTGGTAGAACTGCTTATCTGAGCCCTGCTGAGGATAGAAATGGGCTGCCTACTTTCTGCTGCAAACAGGAACCATGAGAGACTTCTGTCCTAAAGAGAGAAAAGCATATCCAAGATGGTTTCTAATTATTCTTTTTTATCTTTCAGAGAACTGGTAATATCCAGAGGGTGTTGCAATGATTCCTTAAGCAGGAGTAGGAAGGCTGGTGACAGCAGTGAAAAGACATGAGGTCTTGAAGGTAGAGGAAGAAGGAAGGGTACACGATATAAACTATCAGGCTACTTACTGGGCTTCAGTTCTTGGGCAGTCCAGCAGTGTGCTGCTCTGCTATCTAAAAAGCCCACTGTACCTCAAAGTGGAGGCTCTCAAAGCACTGCCTTTAATTTCAATCCTAAAATGAGCAGCATAAGTAGAATAGATAGACTAGCTCTGCTGCGGACATTGGACTGGCCTTTGGGAGGTGGTTTGTGTTACTGCTGAGGTTACCATCGCTAAAATAACCTGCTGTTGTAGAGCTACAGTGAAACTATACAGTGATCTGTATCTTTCACCTGTGGCAGTTAAAAATGTTGTATTTATCTCAAATAGACCCACTCAGGGCAGCTTGGAAGGAATTGATTAGTCCAGAGTGCAAAAAAAAAAAGTGAGCTGTAAGAGAATGGTGCTCTGTTGTTGTGGTGTTCAGGCCTGCTGGGATTTGCATAAAATATTTCTGTGTTCTGAAGACCCTCAGCTGGCAGGATTTGTGTGGATTTTTACCTGAAAAAAAAAAAAAAAAGAAACAAAAAACAATCAACCTGCTTTAGCTTTGTAGATGTTACAGTCAAGAGCTGATCCTGCAGGGGTGAAAACTTCTGCCAGCAGAGCTGCCCTTCAAGGCAAAGTAGAAATACATTAGGCTACACTCTTTAATCAGTTTGGGTTGTATCTATTTCTTGTCTTTAAACAAAATCACTTTGTGAATTGCTGAATATTTTTATCACTATGCTTGTCTGTTTAAGTAATACAGCAATACCTACTCTTACTGCTTATTTGCTTTAAATGCCTCTCTTAACCCTGGTCCGAATCCAGCTGAAAATATGTGTGAACCTCCAACAAAGATAGTGCATATTTAGCAACTTATGTATCTGTACATAAATCATAAACTTTCAAGCTGGAGAACATCTTGTATTTTCTTACAGGTGAGAAACAAGTATTTTTTGCTTAATATTGTAATTGTGCAATGACAAAGATTGCTAAGTTAAAAGTAAGAGGTACAGGCTTTCAAAATATGTACACCATTAAAAGATGCTAGTAAAGGCAATAGTAATATTGCATTCAAGCTCACTATCCTTTTCACTTGTATTTTGCAATGTCCTCACAGCATCCTCTCCCCTCTGAAAACCACCCTTTAGTTTCTAACACTCAGTCTCATGTACACACTCAGCTTCACTGAATTAGGCTCACTTACATTGTCTGATCTGAGTAGAAAAAGGTTTTATACTTTAAAAAATACACTTGCCCACAAATAATTGGTAAAAGACAAAAATGGATTTCTTATAAGTATCTAAAGTGATCTGAGCAAAAGAGGAAAATTATCATCATATATTAATGACTTGAACATATTTGGTTTTCATGAGCTACTGCAGTGTTTTAAAATAATAAGATTTTTATTGGCTAAGTTTATACTTCTTTACTTAAGGCAGAAAGATATTCAAATAATCACAGGTAATCTCTGCCCTGACAGAATAGCCTTAAAAGTTACTTCTAAGATATTGCATTCTTTTATTTCCTGTATGATTATCTATGCATTCATACAGAGACATTTAAATACAAGTTAGTGAGGACAACTGAAGTGAAATCAAGGAACCAGGGGAAACCTAAAATACCAGTTTTGTGATGAAGAAGCTGTAAGTCATTTGTGGAGCAGTTTTTCCTTCCCTTGGACTTTGTATGCTGGCATGTTTTTGAGTTACTAGAGCTGTTAGAGCAAGGAGGAGTGAGACAGCTGGGTGACGCTGGGGGATTAGGGAGGAGGAGGGGAGGGAGGGCAGTGGGCAATCTGTGGAGCAGTCTGAAGCAGTGTCTGCAGGTAGAGGGCTGGCAGGCTGGAGAGGGCTGGCAGACTAAGGGGATGGTGGGGAGTGTGCTTTCATTACAGCACCATTGCAATGAGTGTTAATGTACTGGTTGGTGAGAAGGAAATCACTGATATTTCTCTTTAACCTCTGTGTTTGTGACTTGTGCACAGATGGTTTTTAACTCACCAGTGTGTCTGGCTCATTCTAAAGGAGGGTGTACAAGAGGTAAGAGTTAGTGCCACGTTGGCAGATGAGAAAATCTGTGTTTCACATTGCCCAGCCAGAGCAGATCTTCTGCTGTTCTCTATTCATGGTTCCTGATGGCATTCTCCATTCACTCCTTAATATCCTTTGAATCTGCCCACTGATAACGAATGCTTACACAGAAACAGACAAAAAGCAACCCAAAAGCTGGGATGTTGGGCAATGTGACATGCAACATACCTTTCAGATTTGTATTTCCTTCATACCTAACACACTCAAACTTGTGTACTGGCACACCCTATGGCATGTCTAATTACTCAAGCTCTTGTGTATCTGCCGTTATCTAAGCCAACAAAATTTCATGCTGCATTATAATACTTTTCAAATAATTCACAGAGAGTAGTTTTTAAATTAACATTGCCTTATGATTTGTTTTTGGTGTTTTTTTGGGGTTGTTTGTTTGTTTGGGGTTTTTTGTTTTTGTTTTTTTGTTTTTGTTTTTTTTTTTTTTTGTTCTGCAGAGGGCTCTCTTGTAGAATTCTTGAGCTTGTTCAAAAATATTTGGCAGTATCTTGGGCAAACATTTACTGGGTTTTTTGTTAAGTTTTGTTAAGTAGTTTCTGATGCATATTTGGTATCTGCATCATCAGAAACAGCCCTAGCTATTTTATTGCCTGAATCTAATCTATTCTGCTGCCTCTGTTTCACATTTGGAAGAAGTTGTATTTAATAACAGGTACTTTTATAGAACTTTAGAATGCCACATATTCAGATATTATGAATTAAAATCTCACAAAATTTCACAAAAATATGACACAAGGTATGTATGCATTACAAAAATTGATGTCTTGCTAGCAATTTTAATCAGTGCAGTCACAAATTGTCTCTAAATATGATGCCTCCAATTCTGTGGATCTGGGCAAGTGTCCAGCCTTTACAAAAGGTAAGCTGTCCCTTATGTTGTTCTCTAAGGCATTGAACATTGTTTCAAGTTTTAACTGAGAGGTTTATCCAGTTACTTAATCGAGTTAATTGTCAATTAAAATTGCACATATGAAATTTGTCACTATTTTGTTCAACATGGCAGTGATTTTCTTATGCTTTTTTGCATAAGACTTGACATGAAGATTTACTTTCAAAAAAGACAGTTGTCTATGGTATGCAAACCACAATATGGTTTGTCTGCACCTTCCATAAATTTTCTTCTATGAAGCCATGACAACCACAAAAAATGTTTGTGATGCAACAGTCCTGATTTGCACATTTTGCAAACACAGGGACAAAATATGGGTCTTGCAGCACATGCTTTTACAGATGCAATACTCAGCTAAACTGGACATATTTTTCTCAACAGTACAGAAAAGACTGCAGAATTTCAGATTTCAACATCGTGCTGTTAGGCTGTGGATCCATTTCAATGAAGATGTAGCAAACATTTTTAGAATCTAGAGCATACATTTTTCACTTACTTATCTTGTAAGAGCTAAATAAGCCAACAGAATAACCCTTGTCCTACCGACACCAAAATGCTTAAAATTGGAAAACACTGAGCTGGAAGAAGGGACTGGGTCATTATTTTCAGTCCACTGCAATACCAAGAAACTGTATTACAACTTATTATATAGGGCTGGATTCAGTAGCAGACACATCTATAATTGAGCAACTTTTCTAGATGTACTTTAAATAATGGAGAGGTATAGGCACTTGTAGGCCATGTATCATTTCGTTATAGTGCTCTTGTCTAAAACAGGTCAGGGAGAGATGTCCCAGAACTTCATCTCTGCCCACTGATTATAAGTGAAACCTACATATCCAGATTACATGCAGATGTCAACACTTTTAATGTCAAAATATTGTGATGAATGGCTCTCTTAAATGAAAAAAGTCAAATTAAGTGTAAGTCAAAGAATATCTTGCAGATCTGTATCACAAGCTTAAAGCTTGTCTAAAATGTGTAAATCCATAGTATAAAGTAGTAAGAGAAAAGAAGATTACCACCCAGTACCTTAGGTTTTGCAGGGAATTATACAAGAAGAAAAAGTAAAAATTCACACCAAAAGAAAACAATTTGTGACCAAACATTCATTAGTAGAACAAGCTGCTATACAGCTTTAGGTATTATTGCAGCTGCTAATGTGGGGCATTATTTAAAGAGTGCTTGGATTGAGACAGAAGGAAATATCGTGCTACAGTATTAATGGTAGCACTCAACTACATGCAACAAAGATTATTTCTTTTCATGTGTCTATTACTAAAAATAAATAGTGAAGCAGATGTTAGAGTGTAGAATACCTGACTGAAGTTCACATCAGCAACCAGACTAAATGGTTATGGTGGGTTAACTTCAATTTTAGCAGTTTAATCTTATGATCCCAAAAGAAATTCTCCTTTTAGTATCTGGCTCTCTTCCAGGGAGGAATAGTTACATTTAATATGGGCTTATGTGCGAAGGGGCAGCAAGGTGCAAAAACTGAGCCACCTCTAGGCACCCTTCTCAGAGGAGCTCTCGAGTAGCTGGATTCATATATGTAAAACTCCACTGTCATTACTATTCACAAAACACACTGCTGGATACAGTCTCATATGGTGAGTTGAGTAATAGCCCTCTCGATATTGATATGTTTTTATATAGACAACAGCCCAAGACTGTATTAACTTCTGTGTTTGCCAAGTTCAAGCTGAGAGCGGGCTGCAGGCCAGCTGTCTGCCACTGGCATGCCCATGCCAATTAGCTCTGTCACTTAGAAGCACACTTTAGTGTTAGTTCTGACCTCCTGCCTTGTGCTCAGTTCCCTGAATTTAAAAAGCTCAGCCACAAGATAGGCACAGATTTTAGTCCTCACTGCTCTCGGAAGTCAATGGACAAAAGGCAGCTGTCGTCCCCCACTGTGATGCCAAGTTGGTGCTGTGCTGTGCTTGCTGATGTGGACTTTATGGTCAGCATCCCTAGAGACATTGCCCTGGTACCTGCTGTTAATCCAGCTTTCTGAGGCTGTTTCTCACGGGTACAGAAATCTTGGGGCCAGTGGTGATTTTCTCTTCCCGTGCCGGCGGTGGGATTGGGGATCCTGTGGAAGGAAGGGGCTGCCACCGAAGGGCACAGTAGGGGAGAGCAGCTCTGCTGACACAAGTGAGAAGCTGTACCCGGGACTAAACACAACCTGTCAAAATGTAACAGAAGGTGTCCAGCAATAACAATGCACCCCTTCCTACTTCGCTCCAATTATAGGAAATGTGGTATTGTTGTCACTGCAGGGTCTTTGTCAGAGTTCAGCAACCCACGTTTACCTCCTTTGTTGCCCTCTTCTTGTGTGCTTGTGTCAGCAAACACATTCCCTTCCTGCTGTTGTCCTCAGTGCTGAGATGAGCAGCCCTTGCAAGCATCCTCCTCGCAGTTTAGCATTAGAGGCTCTCCTATCACTGCCAAGTATTATCTCCATTACGTTTCATTCTTCCTGAAAGAACTGTTTCAGATCCAAATTAAAGTTTTAGACAATACAGAGATCAATTAAATGATAATACTTTCTCGTGGTTAGGCTGGTCTTTTTTTTCAAACAAGTCTCCTATTGGGTTAACTTCCAGTAACTCTGGGCCTTGTTTCACTTTTCATGTGAAATTGCCACACGTCCTAGAAATGCAGATCATCATTAGCATAATTATTTTCAGACAAACTAAGAAATTTATTCTGAGAATTGCTTTCTTGCTTATGAACATTCAAAGTAGTGGGCAGTGAAAGTAACAGCAGATTGCCCATAAAATCTGTCCCAGAGATGGTCAGAAATTCCCAAACAAAGCACTTCTAAGAGCTTTGAGGTCTTAATATCAGTTGCTTAGTGAATATCTAGGACAAGAGAAAGTTCTAATTTATTTTCCAGCCTGAGTCATTACAATGTTTTTCTGTTTCTTTTGGTCAGGCAGTTTCATCCTTTCCAGCATTTTTTGGGTCAAGGCAAGTATGGTGTGTGAGACTGATAAAAAATAACAGTTGTGAGGACACACGTACCTTGTTGCCTGGTTTTCCAGCAAAATAGTTAAGAACATTTTGCAATTAAAAAGAAAAGGCTTTTGATGTGAACTTTGAAAAGTATTGCTCAGCGTTTTTGAGTAAAGGTATGATCTGATCTTAGGTACAACCTATCTTGTAATATATTTATTCTATCATCAGTTCTGCAGATGATTCAATTTTTTTCCCCTATACAAAATTAATGATTTTTTTATAAATTTAAGAAATAATGGAAAATAATTTTTGGAGCTCTACAGCAAATTCTGCATTATCTCCAGCAAAACACTGGAGCAAAAAAGCTTTTTAAATATTGTCATGGCTAACATTACTTATTAATATAAAGTCTCTAATTACTCTATAAAGCCTTTTGCAGTATTTTATACTTTCACTGTTAATTGAGCAGTCTAAAAACATCTAAGTTAATTGCGCACTTACTGTTAATTGCTGGACAATTTTTGTCCAAATGAGGAAAAAATTGAACTTTTGCAACATGATAGTTGCATTAAATGCCTCTAGTTTTCCTTTTAAGCTTTTACTGATGATCTTTAGAGCATTTTTATTACACTTTTTATTCATTGAACAAAATAATATTAATGCTGCTCTTAGTGTATGTCATAAAAGGCAGTTTCCCAACCAGCCTTACCATATATGCTGAACTCCTAGAGCATTACACACAAACTATGTTCAGGTGTCCTCAGACATTAGCACTCATTTTTAAGGCTATATATAGCATCTAAATAGAATTTTGAAACTGAACAGAGGATGTTAAAGAAAAGTCCTGCATCTCAGAAAAAGAATCTGTGAAAAAAACTCTGAACAGGTGATGGAATGTTAATAAACTAAGGATGTCCTTCTGTGGGATTGTGTTCTGGATGCTGAGCTTCACCACAGCCTCTTGCGCCTCAGTAATTTGAGATGCTCGTTGGTTTGGCAATTGGTCACACAAAATAAACTGTCCAAACATCATGTGTGATAATGGGCCAATCAGGGCTCCAAAGAGTCTTTAAATGTTCAAACTGAACAAAGGCTCTGTGTCTTTCAAGTTCTGATTATTGTCTTGGACAGCAGCTCTCTGCCAGGTAATGTGCTGGTTTTCTTTCCTTTTAGCTTTATTTAGTAGCAGTAGGTAGTTTCAGATTACTGTGGTAATCCATGCAAAACTAATTCACTAATTAAATGCAAGACAAGTCAGTGCACCAGCACATGTTGCACAATATTTGCTGTTGGCTTTTTAATGATTATCTAACATGAATTGACGAAACAGTGTGAATCATTTCAAAGAAGAAATATTTTTATACTCTGTCTAATCCTGAAAAGTTATAACAAGGATTAACAACTGAATTTAGACAATTCCCAGTCTAACCAAACTCTGTGGATTTGATGGACGTATTTTGTTCATATAGGTTGCCAAAATTTCTGAGAAAATAAAGACTTCAAAGATGAATCTTCTAAAAAAAACTTAAAAGAAAGGGAAGCATCAGTGTAGCTCAGGTCAGATAGGAGGAATGAATGCTTTGTGTTTTGAAATAAAACCTAATTTATCAATGCAACATCAATTTTACTTACAAGACAAGTCGTCATGATATACATCTTATTTTCATAAGAATTTGGGAGGGAAGGAATAACATAATCCCCCTGCATGAAATCAAGTGTTGAAATGAAGGTTATTCATCCTCACTGAGCACTTACACAGACAGTTCTTCTGCAACACTAGAGATTTTTATAATAAAGGTTGAGGGGTTGTTTTAAAGCAAACAATATGGGGATGTATTTTACTGACACAACTAACTCTATTTCAGTCTTTTGCAACGTCAGAACTCGGTGTCCTATGCCTCATTTCAGATATAGGTGCTTAAAAATTATTAGATTTCTCAGAATCAAGTGCAAAAGTAATTTCCAATTAGTTTTTTTTCATTATAACAACCCCTGTCCAGCCAACCTAAACAGTTTTGTAAATAGTCCACGAGCAGTTTTAGAATGGCTGATTGTACATAATTTTGAAGAAAAGTTTGCTGAGTTTATTTCATTGAGATAACCTGGTCGTTTTGGGGGCTGTTTTTGTCATCCCTGTTATCAAAGCTTAAAGGCCTAAATCTTTATTTACTCAACTCAAAACTGAGTTTAAAGCTGTCTTTGCTTTTACCAGAGTAGGCTGGTGGCTTAGAGGCCAGAGTTTTGGCTGTCATCTTCACAACTCTTCTGACGTCAGGAGCATTGTAGGGGGCTTATCACACACGAAGGCTGTGGACTGTAGTGGGTCAAATTCTAAAAAAGAAAAAAAGACATAACTTCTCAATGGAATCTTCAAACATTTTCAATGGATATTTTATACCTTTCTTTATATTTTTTTCATTTGTGTCTGCTTATGATATGATTCTCAATAAATCTACATGAAATATTATCCATAAATTGTTTCTAAAAAAATACTTAGGGGAATGAAAAAGTAATATTTTGGTTTTCACCAGTGATGGAGACTTCAGTGTATATTCTCAAAGTCTCACTCTCATGTAGAACAGATGTACTGTAGCTCTCCAAAACTAAAAATGTTGCCTTGACTATTAGCAAAACCAGGAGTTAACAGAAAGGTATTCCTACAGGGTAGTAGTAGAGAGATCCCCAAGTCCTTACATAGAGGAGTCATGCTTGAACGAATGACTTTTCATGATGCTGCATGCAACCTTAGTGAAGTTTCAATATGAAGAAAATTCCTTTTGCTTTAACTTACCTCCTAAAACCCTGGGGGTTTTTTAGATTTTTCACACAAAATTTATTTGCCTGTACAACACCCTATCCCCTGAAACAGCTACAAAAAGGAAAGAAATTGAGCTGGGGGGGGGGGGAAATCCAAATCAACCTGTCTCTTCTGCCCAAAGTCTCCGAGAAAAGGAAGCACTCTGTGCTTGACCCATGGAACAGAGGAAAACGGGAGAGTGAAAGATGTGTGTGCAGTGTAGTTACATTATAAAACAATCACTGCCTGGTGTCTAAATGTTACTTTATGGTGCTTCCACCGAGATATTCCATTAGTATGTGATGATAGTGAATCATGGTTGTACTTCACCGAGAGCTCTTGGCATGACTGCATACCTTTGTGGGTTTTTTTCTTCCTGTGGATTGCACATGGAAACAAGAGAGAGAAATTATTTGAAGAACATAACTAGAATAGAAGCTGTGAAATTACAGTGCTGCTTAGAAATGGCCAAACTTTTCAACACAGTTTTAATTTGTTTTGTCAATTGTTATTTCATTCCAGCTAGAAGTACAGCTTTAAATATAGTCTTGTGGAAAATGTGAAAGAATTCTTTTAAAAATGTCCCTGGGCAGGGCAGTGCATATGTGATGACAAAAGTGTGTGTGTGGGGGGGGTTTAATACTTTTTTTTTTCCACTTCTGTAGACATAGCTAGTCTACAGCAATTAATTTGAAAAAGAATATATTCAGTTAAAGAGAGGGATTGAAACAAGACAGGTGCTTCTTTACTGGTAAGGATCTCAACATCTAAACAGCATCTCAGTTCAGTTGGAAATGTTTGTCACAGATCTAACTCCTACATGCCCAGAGGGGCTCAAGAGCAGGGAGAAGTGCCATCTGGTGATTCACAACAATACAAAACTGATGGAATCATCTTCTAGGAGATGACAAATGGAAGTGGTCTTCAACCCCAGATAAAATTGCCATCTGTGTTTTGGTTCTAAAGATCCTTAAAACTGATAAAACACTCCACTGTCTCCATCTTCAGATATCCATTTAAATTTTTATTCTTTCATTATACTGCAGCAACTTAATATTATATGTTTAGCAACAGTAGATCATAACTAATGCATTATAGTAATCACCAAAATGTCAGTGTTTGTGATGTCTGCTGATACAAAAGCTATATATACTGTATGCACCAATTATATGAATTATGGAAATTATACACATATACTTATATTTGTCCTTTAACATTAGATTTTGAACTGATGCATGATTTGTCATTTACATTAATATTTTATCTCATGGGTGTAAAGCAATAAATAATCTCTGATGTGTGAAGAAACTAGAGAAAATAATGGGTTAGAATAATTCTAACTCTTTTAATAAAAATTTTAAAATATTTGACAGTTGAGGACTTTTGGTGCTCTGTAGGTCTCAAATTTAAGAGCAGAGAGACCATAAAAAAGGAAAAGGGTTGGCTCTGAGGTTGCAGAAAAAGAGAAAACATTAAACTAGCAATATTTCATTCAGCAAGTTCAACTTCTTTTTCTGAGCAGAACTATATCATATTAATGTCCTGCTTTGTGGTGAGAACAAATTAGTGTCTTAGAGAGTGAGGTAAACTCAATTCTAACTTATTTAAGGTTCTTTTTTGTAAACATTTAGACTGCATATTATTTTTTTTTACTGAGTACTCAGAGCAGCTAGGTGGGGGGTTTTTGTACAGCATACTATACAAAGTTATGGGTCTTTTTCATCAAAACCCTCTTTAAATCTCAGCAGAGTGAGATATGTTTCTGTGGGGTCTAGTAAGAATATGCTCGAGTACTAAAATGCTGTGTGTAAGTATTCACAAAAATTACTCTTTTCGTTTGAGTACTAAAATACTTGATAATGAGGAAGAGACTGTAAAACATTGATTCTTGTTCTTAGGCAGATATTCTTTGAAGTTGTGGCATTTCAGAATGTCAGACTGTATATGTGTTTCTGTGAAGTGATCTTTCAGTTTAAAATAAGGGTAATACATAATACAGGAATGGTATTTAATGAATGTAAGACCATATCCATTTTTCTCATTTGTAATTTGTGTGCTTAAAAAACATTTACTACAGAGTTGTTAATATGTTATAATTTTTACTTGAAAGCCTTTTGAAAAGAAAAGGAAAAATTATCCTATTGAACACTTATGTATCTATATAGAATTGTACAGGCATTGCATGCATAGAAATTCTAATCATCTGCGAAGTATGAGCTCAAGGTGTCGTCTTGTACCCTATGAAGCTGTATCACTTTTTGTGCACAGTGCCACAGTTGATAATGCAAAAAAACCCCAAATTCTCAGTCAAATCCTATTTTGTAATCCCCTTTAACCTGCTTTTCCATTAATTTATATTAGTGTCTTGTACTTTAACCCCTGGTGTGAATCTAGCTCTACAAATGAATACTGTCTTTTATGGTATAGATAACGCTATCCACAACAGTATCTATTTTTAGGAGACGAGGTGATGATTCTTTACATTGACACACAATGGCTGGGTCAGGGTGAGTTTGCGTAGTAGAATGAGCTCCCTACAGTTGTTTCCAGACACCTTGATAATGAGAAGTGGCATGAATGTTTCATTTATTCCTTTCTTTCCATTCAGAAGGTCAGAATGAACTGGTATCCTAATTTCTGTTTCTCTTAAGTTTTCAAATGTTTTACTTTTTTGCTTTCAAGTAATATTTAATTTTAAATATCAAATTCTTGGTGTCTATACAAAGTAAAGAGAATGAATAAAAGATAAATCAATCACCTTGTAAATTGCAATAACAGCAGTCTAATTTTAATGCAGTTTAACTATTTTAGATGTCAATTGGTGGTCAAAGCTAATGTTACCATAGAGCAGAATGAGCTAAAGCAATAATCCTTGTGGTGACTTCAACTGATGATGACCTTTTTCCATCTATCATGTTATTAGAAAATGAATTTATTTTCTTCTTCAAGGGCAAAAAAATTTAAGCTGTCAACAGTTACATCAAGTTCTGCTTATAAATCCTTTCACCTTAAACAAACAAACAAAAATAATTAAAGGAACTGACTAATTAATTCTCAACACAAACAGCAGATCTGAACTGTAAATGGCTGAACTGTTTAAGGAGCTGATAGGCAATTTAAGAAGTTCTTTGAATTCTAGGACTTGACTGTGGCTTAAAGCCAGGCCTCCTTTGGAAGACCGGTGCTGCATTAGAATTAGAATTCCTTCTGGACAGCATGTGCTGCAACAGGAAGTCTACCAACGTGTGAGATGGAACAGCATATTCCCATCTGTTGCTGGCCAGCTGTCCTGTCCATACCCCTCCTTTTCACGAGATCAGCCTGACAGCAGTAGTTATGCTCTTGAGCCATCACGCAGCTGAGCTGCAAACATGAATCACAAGGGGTAGGTGCACTTCACAGTCACTTTCCTGTCTAAAATTCGGTCCTTGGGCATGTTGGGCTTTCTAGCTTTGACCCAGAAAAAATAGTTAGTGTTTGTTTGTGTCACTGAATCATTGAAGACTATTTTCCGAGAGAAAAGAAAAAAGGCCGTGTTAGGAGTTGATAATTAGACTGTTTTTTTAGGTTTGTTATGGGGAGTATTGTTGGAAGAAATTAGTGCTTTCTTGGTAACCACTCACTTATAATGCATGGTAATTAACCAACTGTTTTATATTTCATCAAATATACCACTGACTTGTGTCAAGAGACATCACTGTCTCTAAGGACACACATTTGCAAATAATAATTATTCTCCCTTTTTGAAAATGGTTCATTTTGCAATACAATCAGGAAATGCTCTGACAGTGACTGCAAAAGGACAATTCACAGTAACTTCTGAAATCTAGACCTGTGGGAACAGGATAAAATACAGGGAAAACACCCCTTTAATGTTCATTTTGAGAGAAAGGGATGTTGACATGGCTGTTAGGATTATTTGAGGAGTTGGATTTCTAAGGAAAAAGTAGTGGTTTTTTGTTTGGGTCTTCCCTCCTTGCCCCGGTCTCCCCCACCTCAGAATTTAGAAAAGGTTCAAAGTTTATTTAGGGAAGTATAATAAAATACAAGTCAATCTTTGTAGTTTTGACTAAAAACATCCATCATTAAAGAATTTGCAGTACCATTTATTTGCGTAGCTCATTATCCTTGGATTGTGAGAAATAGCACATAGTTGTCACCTATTATCCTTCTCTACATCGTGTTTTTACTATGTCACAGATATAGAGCAGCGAGAATATGTGATTGATGTCATTACATCATCATTAGATTGAGTGTTTGAATGATGGGTGATGAGTGATGAAAAGGAGCCTTTTCATGTATTTCACTTTATTCTGGGTATCTATTTGTGGTGGCTGTATCAAGTGTTAATTCATTTTCCCACCCTGCCTCACTGCTGTCAGGTTCATTAAAGCTGATACACTTTGCCCAGTTGACAGTAAACACCAGCCAAGTATTTGTGAAAGAAGAGTATGATAGAAATGGATATAGCAAAAAACCTGATACTCATTGGATAATATAGTGGATTTGGCTTGTGTGTTTGCATTGCAGCCTGCACTTCCTTGGGAAGGCAGAGATGGAGACCTGCTGGTGCAGCCTGGGTACCTGGGTTTGTGCTAGAAGGGAAGCCCTTGGTAGGCTGTGCACTGCAGCCAGCACTTCTAGAACTTAGGAGGTAACTCATGTCTGTGCTGCTGGCTAGCTCTTGCCTGAAGGCATCTGAATTTGTGCACTAGAAGAAGAGAAACTTAATCTGAACTGAAAATTACGGGTTCATATACCTTCAGCCTGAGGTCATTGTAACTTCAGCTGAGCGCCTCATGGTGGTGTGCAACAACAAGCAGTATGTGCTGAGAAGGAGGTACAAAAACAGGTAGGAAAGCAAAATTAGGTCAGCTGATCTGGGAGAGGAGGTCTTTTTGAGCCCTTTAGGATTGGTTCTTTTGCATAAAGGGAATGATGGCAGACATGAAGTCAGGTGGAATCTTGAAACACGCAGTTGAAATGCAAAAGAACTGAGGAGATAACTGGTATGAATTACGTGATTATATATATCATGAAGAAAGCTCCATGAGAAGCAGCCAAAAATCCCTTCCTCATGATGTTTTCTGGACTAGGACAAAGGAATGGGGCTACAAGATAAAAAAATCATCTCTTTTGGGGCATGGTTAGTCAAGTTTAGCTACTTCAGTGCAGAAATCTTTAAGCTGCGAGAGAGAAAGCCATCATCCTTCTCCTTGTTACTAAAATCACTCATCTTAAGGCTAAAAGTCAACTTGAAAAAATTCATTTTTTGGGACAAAATTACACCTTGTACAAATCAGAAGAATAAGCACAGTATGAGGAAGAAGCAATTTTTGCACCTTCATGCCCACCAAAGAGGCACTTTAAGATACTGAGTAGAGAAATAAAGAAAAATGGAAAAGAGAGAAGAAATCCCATCTGATGGAATTGGGACTCTTTAAAGAATATTTTAACCAAACATGACATTATAGATACTTTAAATCACTAATCACACGTAGACCACTTCTGTACTAAAATAATGATATAGTAAAACAACCATTTTGGGCTATCTGGGCTTTTGAGTGTCTGCTTCTGTATGTTAAGTGGCTTGAATTCTTTTCTTTCTTTCTTTCTTTCTTTCTTTCTTTCTTTCTTTCTTTCTTTCTTTCTTTCTTTCTTTCTTTCTTTCTTTCTTTCTTTCTTTTTCTTTCTCTTTCTTTCTTTCTTTCTCTCTCTCTCTCTTCCTCTCTCTCTCTCTTTCTCTCTCTTTCTCTCTCTCTTTCTCTTTCCAGAGAGTAGGAATTGAATGTTAGTATCACTGCAATACATAAAATTAATGAGGTAAATTACTCATTTTAAAATTTTAATTTTAACATGTAAATAAGAGGTGAACAGGGATGTACTTTTGTAGACTAGAAATTTTTGCTTTAGCAATGAATGCTCTTCACATATTAATAGGAAATTAGTTTGTATCAATCAGTATGAAACACACCATTGGAAAAAGCTTTAGATCTTTTTGTTTAATATTTTATCTCTGACTTATGAGGAAGATTTTCTATAATATATGAAAATATTAAAGTTAATTACAGGCTACAAAAGTGTTTTGGGATGCATTGTATCCTTCACATAAAACACATTGTTTTCTGTCCCTCAGTAAGTATTTTATTTGTTCAAAATGATCCCATGATATAAATTTTTGAGTTGGCAAGAATGATATAGATCAACAGTATGTACTAACATCTGGCCACATAGTGCAGCTGAATTAATTGTGTGATAGCAGTAAGAGAAGAAAATGGCATGCAAATATATACAATTTTAGGCTCAAGCACCCAGTATTCTTGTGTATTGTTGATTAAACAGACTGACAAAGCAGAAACATTTTATATATGGGAAAATACTATAAGTTCCAAAATAAAAGTTACTGTAATTTAAGCAGTTGCTGCAAACTGAGGAAAATAATGCTGCTAGGCCTGTGTGCAATCAAACCATGCTGTAAGGCTCATGATTTGGCAGGTACTATAGGATTGAAATAGGAGATTTGAAGAGAAATTACAGAAGCAAGTCCTTCACAAATAGAAGCATTATGCATATCACAGTGAAATAGAATAATGACAGAAATGCAGCTTCCTTAGTCGTTGCATCTATATCTGATGAGACACCAAATCTCTTCTAAAACCTGAGGTAAGAATTGATATCTATTCTTGAGAAACATTTAATTTCTAGAAGGTTGCTGAAGGGCAATTACCTACAGAAATATAGGTGTGCATTCATTTCCTTATGTTACGTGGGAAATGTAGTTTTTTCGCTACATATAAGGTCCTCATCCTTCCTTCCCTGCTATCCATAATATTTAAAAAGTTGAAAATATTTTTCCTTGTAGATAACTGTCCTCATGTCTGTATCCTGATGGCTGCATGTAATGGAGCATCAGACAAAAAAGCATTGCTGATGAATCTGAGGGTAATTTTAAACCAATGAGCTGGATACTGGTTTGTGAGATCCCTCATTGTGGTATCTCAAAATGGCAGGCAAGACAGAGGTGTTCTTTCACGCAAAGGCTTACTTCCACTATTTCCTCATTTATTATGAGGAATAATTGCTTTGAAAGGACTACTTGTTTATTTTTTCATGGTGAGCACTATAATTTCTGATGTTTGACTCTATAATGAACTGGAAAAAGGATTTTTCTTAACATGTAGCCTGATTTAGAAGTGCCTAGGTACTGGCATTTAGCCACTTGTTAATTGTTGTACAGTATGAACAGTACAAACATGATTCTGCCTGTTCAGAACTGAAAAGGCATGTCCAACATTAGAAGTGCCAGATTTCTGTAGACAGTATCTCTGGGGGGAGATGTCAGGAAGAAGTTTTGACAGCATTGCAAGTTATAAAAGTTATTTGCATTACATTAATATTGCAACAAAGCTACCTATTGTTACATCAGCACATTTCCTCAAAAAATTTTTGTGCTTATTTTAATCTTTTTATCTCCTGTTCTTTATTGATTTATTTTCACCTCGATTTCTCTGCCATCAAATTTCCACAGCTCTATATTAAAAATCAGAAATGCCTTCCCTGTTTAAACACGTATTAGGATAAAATTTGTCATGGAAGTCTCAAAGCAATATATAACGTCTTCAGTTTTTGATCATCCTAACATATTTTTGAATAGAGAAGCAACTTTTTTTGCTTTCCTATGCCCTGAAAGTGAGGATGAAGTCCATTAAGGATAATGGACTGATGCTGAAATGATTTAACAATCAAATGTCACTACAATCTTCGAGCCTCAAGCTTGCTTTACAAATTTCTCATTTCAGCATTTAACATGATCTGCATACCTGTATTGCTAATAAAAATAATTTCATTGGAGAATTATTGTAATCTACAGAATAACAAGCAATCATGAAAGTAGTTAGAAGAATAGCAGTAGGCCCAGCTTCAGGGAAGCAATTATTTACTGTGACTTTCCTTTCAACTTTTGTCACGTGTGGTTTTCACGAGGTTTCTTTTATTACCCTGTGCAGTTGCCATAATACCAGGAGGTCTGTTGTTGGAAACCTCAGGCTGTATTTGTCACAGGCATGCCATGCAAGTAGGAAAATTGTATTTAAGCCATGCTGTAGTACAGCATGCCATGGTTCATTTGGATTCAGTTGTCTGGATTCAGGCAGCTGAGGGTGGTTCAGCACATTTCCTGTTTGTGTAAAATTTACTTCTGCATCATTTTTGATGGATCATTAATTGCTCTAGTCAGGTAGCAGCAAAGACTTTTGTACTTTAAGTCCTGCAACAGGTTTTGTAGGATGTAGGGTTATTGCTGAGCTTATGTGGAACAGAACTAAAACAAGTCTGGTTTTGGTTTGCTTTTATACCTTTTAACATAATTTTCAATGTTTCTCACTGCTCATGTTTCATAAAATACTACATATCATGTGTGACATGCTTAAATTTGTTTTGGTACATATAAACCAATGTGTTGGATATTAAATACTCTGATCCTATTCTTCGTTCGCATTATCAGGATGAAGTTTCATATATATTCTTAAAATGAAAATTTCAGTTTTGAAATTGGAAAGTGAAATGAGCATCATTGCTACTTAACAATTTCTGACTTAAGAGATAATTTTGAAATACTTGGTCAGTGTCCTGCATACGTGGGATCATGTTTCTCTTGCTTTACTTCCTAGTTATACCATCTTACTTTGCAGAATGTGTTTTCTACAGTTTCTGAAAATAGGTATTTTTTTGGCATGACATGAGTTGAACAGTCAGAAATTGAGATACATGAAATAACTGGTTGATTTAAAAAAATAATTTCTGAGTCCTCGTTGAAAGCTAAACAGTTGTAAGATTTTTTTTTTTCCTGCAGAAGCTTCTTTTATTATTTGCAGGCACACATGAGACAGGCATGCATCAAATAGAGAATGAATCTGGAGAATTAATTCAATAGGTTTTAAAATCATACTGCCTTTTTTTGTTTACCTATTTCAATCAATATTTTCATCTACTTTGGCATCAACATTAATGTTTCATATAACTTTTGTCTCAGACGTGTTGGCGAAAAAATAAATCCAAAGCCCAAGTTTCATATAGATTTAATTGTTGGAAACTGCTATTAAAAGAATCTGTGAAAAGTTTTACATAATTTTGTTCCAGTAACAAAGACTGGTTGGTTTTCTACCCTCTTTGTCCCCCTCCCCTATGTGTGAGACTTCTAAAATTGAGGGAAGACAAAAAGGTTTATGGTAGATATTTCTCTCCTATGGCCCTAGTTATTAACTCCTTTTGATATTCCTCCCTAATTTGCTTCAGGATCTGATTGTTCAAGGTAAAATCCAGCTTTGCTGCTGTGTTTTCTTCATTGTAGCTGATCTATGGCTGTGTTCATACTACTCTGTTGGCCAGTGTTTTGGAGATGCCCATGCATCTGTATTTCTTGCAGAAAATAATGAATCTGATAATTGTAAAGAAGGAACTGGCTATATGCTGGATGCCAGAAAACAAACTAAAGAGTAAGAAAACAGTTACAGAGAATATAAATTACTTAAATCTAGTGTTTAATCACACCACTTGATGAAGAAAGTATCAACTATTAAATACCCCTGAAATTCTGTGTTGATAAATTCTTTCAGATAAAACCCCGCAGTTTTTGCCCAGTTGGCTGTATTGTTTCCTATATCTGTTGAATGATTTCACAGTTGAAAGCTTTCTGGCGTGGCATCCAGAAATGGCATGTTGTTCTGTGCTGGTCAACTGAGGTGAGAATGGCTGTTGGAAAAAGTACTTCAGGGTGTCAGCAAGCCACAAATAGTTTTCTAAAATACCTGTGACTGTGCCATAGCGTACAAAAGAAAGATGCCTTTGATTTTGTGCGAAAGCACAGGGTTTGTACCTGGCTTGATTAGAAAAGGACAGGAATAAACAGGCAACTGAACACCATAGAGGGATGCAAACCATGCTGAGAGGGGAGAGCTGAGTGCTTCTTTTCTAAGAAGTGCATAAGGTTATGCGTGTTAGTGAGCCTGCCCACATTTTCTTGCATAATCCTTTCCGCCTCCTTGCATGACTTAACTCAGAATATAGTACAGGCAGGGTCAGTGAGGGTGAACCAAAAGCTCTGGTCATGAGACTAAAGGTGACCTTGTTATGCTGTGATGCCAAATCTCAGCTGAGGCCTTCTGAGAGATCCTTGAGTTGTGAGCACAAATACTAAAATATTGGAGAAATAAGAGACTGTTTAAATAAGATCAATGTGATGAAGAAATCAAGCCTTCAGAAATGTTATGTATGCAATGCTAATCCCTCAGAATGCTTTCCGGTTTTGTTCATGGCAATTTTTTTTCTTTTTTATGAGTAAATTCTACTTTGGCACAGCAAAACGCTAATCTGCTCCTCTTTCTCTGTGTGTGTCTTTTAAAGGACTTGCTCATGCTGCAAAATGCAAAGAGGCAATAGCTTGATTAGTGCTGAATATGTGGACTTTGCATGTACAGTTTCAGCTAAGTGACATGTAACACCAAAGCTAGCATTGATTTCAATTTTTCTAGTAAATCAGTACATTTCAGGTTAAATGCTGGACTTTTTTTACAGTTTGCTTCTTTCATTTGCAATAAATAAAAAGAAAATATTCTTGCAACATTTTTGTTCCAGATTTTCGAAATGAAGATGTCATATTTTTTTCCAGTAGAAAAACTTGAATATTGGATTTCCACTTGGCATGGAAGATGGAATCTGTTGTACTCAGAATAACCAAGAAAGTATATTTCTTTGCCTAGGAAAAATAATGTGGGATGAACTGAAGAGGGACTGTTGATGACTAAAGAGGGACTAGCATACAGTCAACAAATTAACACCACTTTATTATTTGCAATTAAAAATGTGATTGGCATTGAAATTGTCAAGTTTGTACTGAAGACAAAGGGGAATATTTTTTCAAAGACTGGAGTATTAGCTTTAATCTAATGGTTTGACATATCACTAGTATTTCCTCATCTGAAATGTTGGCTTTAATGATTTTTGTCTCATTTTCAACTAAAACCAGACTTGTTCACCCTGCAAAGTATATGCATCTATAAATCTTGAATGAGTGTACTAGACCAAATAAGAACTTTGCATTGAAAAATGGAAGTTTTATGGGTTTTTTTGGAGGGGAGTGAAGGAAGTTTGCATGGTTTTTTGTAGATTTTATTTTATTTTTGTTTTCATTTTATCTCATTTCATTTTGGAAGAGAGAGAAGTTTCTGAAACAACCTTATCCCCATTGAGGTAAGGTTATTTGTACAAACAAAGCAATGGTTGTTTTTCATGAATAAGAGAAAATAAATACATTACAAAAAATGTGAAATTTGGGATTCCCCACTACCACTCTCATTTTGGAAAGTTTTTTATGTAGTCACTTGATTGTTCAAGAGAAACTTCATGGTCTCACAGTATTCTGAACACAGAGATTCCCCTGCCTAACTAACTGCAGACAACCTGTCTCTTGTTTTTTAATCAATGACACCACTCTGGTGGCAGTGCCACAGTGATAAATGCTTTAAAAATGCAGATAGGTTAAGTAAGTTGTGACAGTGATCTGTCCAAAGGGCAGCTTCAGAGGGCAAAAAAATAATACAGTGTTAGAGACCTTTCATTGAGTAGAATACATAGGCTTCCACTGAAAACTGAATGAGGAAAGAGGAAGCTTTATATATTCTATTTATATATATATTCTATAATATTTTATATATTGTATATATACAATATATTCTACAACAGCTCCTCTTCATCACTGAATTTTCATGATGGCCTGAACAAAGATAACACCAATCATATATCTATGTATATATATGTATATATAGAGAGAGAGAGTGAGATTTAAACTGTGAGATTTTCATAGTTGGAGAAAATGGTCTTGTTTGCTATTTGCATTGGAGCCATGTATTTGACCAGATCTCATCATTCTTTAATTCACTAAAAGAAAGTTTGACACAGGAAGGAGTATAAGTTTCATATGTAAGCTTGGTATATGATAATAATAAGCCTATATATAAACTCTAGTAATCAAAGAACTCCTGTATGATAATAAGGGCCCTTAAATTTCTCTTCTTAGTTGATTTACAGGGCTAAAATTCTGCTTCTAAGCATGGTCAGAAATGCCCCAGTTTTCATTTTGCTGGATATCTTGTTCCCATTGGGTATATTAAGTAAACAACATGAGGTAATTTTTTAGGCCTGGACTGTTCTACATTTTAGAGATAACCTGCATGCCACGCTGTTGGTTTTGTTAAATGACATGGGTAGTTCCTTTTTTAGGTACTTGGACAATAATTAGGACATTTCTTAATGTTTAGATTTGCTTTCCATGCAAGAAGACTCTAGCCAACATCTTTATCCTTTCAGGAGAGAATTTTAATTCTGGGACTGTTCAGGAGGACATTGTCAGTTCATCTTGATAAAATTGTTCTATTTTGAAGGAAATGCTCTCATGTTCCTTGGCTGCTAAAAATGCAAGTACTAACAAAATGTACTCTGAGCAGGAGAAATTGCCACTTTGGAGGTGGATATGTAGACTTTAATTTTTCCTGACGTGACTGTCTTTCCTCTACAGGCGTTAGACAACTGTAACCAACAACCAGCTTGCAAAGGTCTTGAGCCTAAATGTTTTGTTTGAAATACAGATGGACATATGCACATTCTTAAGCTTTGTGGAATTGAGAGATGAAAGTCTTCCCTAAAAATACAAGAAAAGTTTGATGCAGAATGAGAGAATGGGTCCAGGTCACAAGAAACCTAAATCCTTGCCTTGACTGGAAGATTGTGGTTATCTGTTAGGCTATAATTAAATGTTTTAATGTGTATACTTAATAATATTGGTACACTCACAAGTACAGATAATGAAGAATTCATCACTAAGATAAAAGAACAAATACAGTGGAATCTATGAAAAAGCAAGAATTTTCAGAAAAGGAGGAATTAAATGTGTCAAACAACTTGATACAAATCAATCAACTCATACTGGAGTGGAATCATGTTACAAATAGAACTGAGTACACTTTCAAAGACTTAGTACATCTCTCTGCTCCATGTTTCATGTGCTGGGTACATTAGCCATTTATATATTTATATTATAAATTATTTTATTGATAAAATAACCATTGTAATTCAGAAAGGCTGTGTATTTTTCACTTTCGGCTACTCAGCATTGATATCCAGAAAAAACAAAAATCTATGAGCAATTATTATATTTAAATTTATCTGTATGTACATTCTTCTGTGACGTGTAATATCCTGGAATGGAGAAAATAATTCTATTTTGGATAATGCTTTGTTAATAAAATAGATCTTTCTTTCTCATTGATAGGGATAAAGATTCCATCTCAAATTGTTAGGGAGGCATTTTATGTCAGACCCATGATGCAAATATGCCCTGGAGTCATCTTTGCTGTGCTTAAATAAGCACTTTTATTTCAAGTGCTTTACTGGCAATTACCAATGATTTTGTAGTTAGTTGGCAGCACATGGCAGGGTAATAGTACATTATTTCACATCAGAGCAGGTATGTAGGATCTATTAAAGTAAATAAACCATCACTTTGCTCTGTTAACAGACAAAAAATATTTCTTGGAGTAAGGTGTAGCTGTGCATAGGTTCATCATAAAGACTTGTTCACATATTGGGTATGTGAACTATGTAATGGTAAGTTATTTTTTCCTTATGTGATTATGAGGAAGGCCTGAGTACAACCTTTTGTTTAGCTTATGTCAACATCATTACTATGGCTAAGTGATTTTTGCAATTTTGAGTGATTTTTTGATATTATATAATCATTATTGGCAAAGGATTTGTTCTGCTTCACTGTCTTAGGTTTTTAGAGAAAGATACTGTTTGTAAAGATTTTCTTTCAAACTGTGTTAACTTGTAAATATGTTGTTATTATAATCACCAAAAAACAAGACACTAAATAATTCCACAGTATCTGCATGAACATATTTTCCAAAGAACTTTGGAGGCATTGCTCATGCAGAAGGCAAAATACAGTGAATTTCAGTGAATGATATGAAAGTGTTGAAGAGGGTGAACATGAATGACTGAAGGCTCAGATAATGGACAGAACAGCCTTTCTCAACACTTACTTAGGAGCAACCAATAGCAATGAAAAATGCAGATAGATGTGCTATATTCTTCCAGAAGATTTTTTTTACTTGATATTTTAAGAAATCAGGATAAAGCGGAGCATTTATAAAAGAAAAAAATTATATTAGGTGATTCTGCCACTGGTCTGAAATACATCTGCTTAGCATTAAGTAATGTGTAATCACCCAGTCTTAACCTTAAATCTACTGATGTATTGCTTTAGCTTTGCATGTGATTTTTGTCCACGTGCCTCAAAGGTGGTGCTTTGTTTTATGAATTTTTTCCTGGATCACAGAAGGCATGCAACTTTATATAACAGGAGTGCTCATTTGTTTGGTTTTGTATTTATGTTTTCTTACAGTGCTTCTGGTCACAGTTTTGGTCAAGTATTCTTATTAAGAACTGTATTGTACCTCTGTGTTTGGCTTTTCTAATAGTACAAATTCAGTATAACAGAATAAACATTTTAAGTGCAGAGTTTCAATCTCTTAATTTGATATCTAAGAACAATTCAATTATTAGAGTACCTGTTCTGTTTTAAAAAGGTTTTATCTTTGTTTTTCTGGGACAGCCTTCTAGATCAGAATTAATTGTAAAATCCAAATGAAGTTCAAGGGAGTTTTATTTTTAAACTTCAGTGAGCACTCATGCTTTATTTTGCAGGAGATAGATACATAAACATCCACTTGTTAGAAACCACCACCTACCTGCATGTTCAAATGTGGGGTGTGAAAAGTATCAAAAGTACTTAAAAGTTCACCATCAGTCAAAATCAGATTTTTGCATTACATATTATTGCTTTTCTGCTCTTTTATTGTACTGATGTGTAAGGTATGGAATCCCCACGCTATCTTTTCTAGAAATATCACTGAAATCTGTATTAGAAAAGATTTTGTTCACTTACATTCAGAATTTGTAACATCATCTTTGCATTTCTGGTTTTTTTCCTTTTAACAGTTGTAAAAAATCTGTGAACTGGCATAAGAAAAAATAGTCTTATTTATGGATGGTGATAGAAAAAAGTTATGATTTTCTTTTGATTGATGGAAATTAAACAGTTCTTTGTGTTAATTTACCATTTAAAATATTCTCAGCTGCCGTGGATATTAATAATAGCTATTTTGTTATGTATATGAAGTGGAAATGTATTCAAGACTACAGCTAACCCTACATAGCAGGCTTGGCTCTGATGCAGAACAGATAGAAGCCAGAGCCAATTGAAAGACTCAAATAGCCAGAGCCAGATAACCTCTCATGCGCTCCCACCTCGAAATTCTGTTTTGTTTTGCAGAGGAGTTACAGGTTTACTCACATTTTAAAGATGAAAACAACACTCTTTACTTCATCTTTTTGCTCTCTGGTACTTGTTTTGGAAATCTGAGCAAGTATATTCTGTTACCATCCTTTCTAACTTCCTAAAATTCAAGATTTATCAGTGCTGCATCTTTTAACATTCAGCTTTATTATGCAGAGGCCAATCACACTTTTTCCTACAAAGGCCAAATAAAAAACTCTGTGTATTTAAATTTCATTTCACAGGTACTATCATCTACATACTTTGAACCATTTCCTGAGATGCACAGGCACAAGCCCCCAGCTTAAATATGTTTTTCCATCATATGCTTCTTTCACCATGTAAAGGGTGCAATAAATGCATATGGCATGTTACAGACATATATTTTGAATCAGTAAGTTATTTTAGAGAAAAAGGAAAAAAAACAACCCATGCTTTTTCTCTACATAAAAGCCACACAGATTTATTCGGAGCTCATTAGGGCAGAGTTCATTTTACCCAATGTTTCTTTTTTCATATGAACATTTTGTTGAATGATGAATCTCACAATGCTTAACTTCAAGGGAAGAAAAGAAAAATGACAAACCCAAATTCTATGTTTAATATTCAATTGCAAAATATTATAAAAGTTAAATAATAATTCTAAGATTGAATAGAAAATAGATTTTATGCTTGAATCAGATTATGGCAAGAACAGCTTCCCCTCAGGAACACCTCACAGTGTACGTAGTAATATTTTGAGAGGTAAAAGAAATATTGAAAAGTGTATGTGGAGAAGAATCTGCAAAGAAAAAAATTGTAATTAAACCCAGTTGTCCTGGGAGGTGGTGGTTGTTTCATCTGCAGCTATTGACTAAGAAAGGATCCAGCTAAATAAAACTTGAATGGAGTTCAAATCCATTTACTCCCCTTTGAAGTCAGTCAGGCTGTTTGTGAATGTTTATGTATAGGAAGTGTATGCTTCGTCTATGCATAGGTAGATAATAGTTTAAGACTTCAGTGAAAATAAATAAAAGAGGTCTCTTAAAGGGCTTTAGAAAAACGGACAAACTCCAGAGTTGTTTTGTACACAAAGAAGAGTATTACTGGCTTGAACACTGCAAGTGGTCTTCAGGTGACTGCAATGCTCAGGCTCTGAATCCCAGCATTTTATTGCTTTTCAAGGAAAAACCTTGAGATTCACACAACTCCACTACCACTTCTTTGTCTTGTTATCAAGACAAAATGAATAGGTGTATGGATGAATAGGTGTGTGGAATGTGCTGGACATGTTTTTATGTGTTACAAACAATTTTGCATATAGAAAGTTTGTCTTAACTCTTAGCAGTGCATGGGCCTTCAGTAGAACTTGTGAACAACCAAATGTGTATATATATTTGCTTCTTACAAGGAAAAATACAGCTCAGTGTTTTGCCTCTGAACTGATTAAACTTCTGTCCTGAAAGGGACAACAGACTTATTTCTTAGACTAATGTCCTCGCTGCCCTACACTGGATATGGTTTACTCCTGATTTATTAATCTTCCTGGTAAAAATGACCTAACTAGTCCCTTCTGTGAATATTTTTCTTGTGCCCTTTTGCTAATTGCAAGGATGCAAATGCCACAGAGATCTTTATATTTCCTGTCTCATTTGCTGTATATTTTTGGAAACTCAACTACTGTTTCTGTGTCGCTGTTATAGTCAAATTTTGCGGATCTGAATTCTATTGTTCTAGATTCTCAAAAATGAGAATAAGGAGTATTACGTTATCTCAGTTTGCAGAAAAATAATCTGAAGTGTAAAGCTTTTCTTGTGATGATGCAGAAATTTAAAAGCTGATGCTTGTGAGTCCGTTTACATAGGTATCTTTTGGGTTTGCAATCCAGGCAGTGGATTGTCCCTAGTAAGAAAAAGAGTTCCTCTTGTCTTAACTTTGAAAGGAGCACTTTCATACCAGGCTGAGGAACCTGCTAAGTTCTGGTCAAAAGGCTTTTGTTCCAGAAGGCTTATGTTTCTCATTATAAATGAAATGGAAAATAGATGGCATTAACTTAAATCCATGGTGCTGGGATTAAATGGAGAATCTATAATAGGAAATTCAATATAGAAAATATGACAAAATAATTGGGGAAAACTTGATTTCTAGATTCTTCAGAAATTATTGATGTCAGCATGAGAAGGGAGGATTCAGAAAGATCTAGCACTTCTCATGAATCCCTCAGTGGTCGGTCACCTCTTAGAGTGTGCTGACAAGCACCAAACAACTTCTCCAGTGCCTCTGTGCCAGAGCAGAACCACAGGCTTCATGCTTATATTCTGGGTATTCTATGAGGAGTTAGTAAGCGGCAGAGTAAAAAAGTTACAAATGATGCATGTATAAACACTACGATTTACATAAAGCCCTTGATAAATTCTAAAGCTTGTTGGAAACTGGTTGAAGATTGTGTTCGCTGTTGCATTGTAGAACTGTTCTCTAAGAGGTACAACAATGTGTTGTACTCTGGGTGTTGTGTACTTTCCGTGTTAGGAAAAAGTGTCCTCTGTAATAATCAAGAGAGGTTTTTTGATCTCCCCATGCTCAGTTTCTTACAATGGGTAGAGGAGTACGTGTCAGAATTTGATTAAACCATCTTGGTCTTTAAAGTTGTTTTGTATATATATTAGTAGGTCATCTCATTAACACTTGGACAAAGTACATAGTAAGTTTGTAATTAAACATCCTCTTCCTTCCCATGGAAATCAAATACAATCACAAATTCTTCCTTCCCTGTATTTGTTTATGTTAGAGCATTGCCACTGCCTAAATTATGTTAGTTTTGGTACATACTTCAAATGAATTATTTTATCATTATGTTTCAGACTGGACAAATAAACATCATACGTGTACCTATTTTATGTAGCACCATGCCATGATACTCAACAGAGCTAAGTTTCCTCAATGGGATACTGAGCTAACACAGCTCTTCTGCTCCTACTAGCCATGTTTAGTCACCAAGAGATGGCAAGTGTGTCTGTGTAGTACTACACTGTCCCATATAAATGTATGTCTCCCCATTTGTTTAGCTGTTTGCACAAAGTTGTGGGTTATTAAATAGGAACAGACTTTCCTTTATGATCTCTTACCAGCATAAATATAAGCATAAGGAAGACAGAAAGCTACAGGGACTGGACATAGCTGTTGACTTTAATGATAGATGGTTAGAGAAGTCAAATTCCCCTGCACAGTCCTCAAGGTGCTGATTTCTGTGCTTAAGAAATGGCAAGTGCATCTTCAAGGATGGCCCCTGGTTGGTCCCAAGCATAAGCACCTGACATGATACTGCATGATTGTGTGCCAGGAACTGGAAACAGTAGGAGAGGGGAGCACACCTTGCTGTCACATTTTGCTTTTCCAGAGCCATGGCTATGACTGGTCATGAGATGAAATTAATGAAAATTACTGCCTCTGGCTTGAAAAAACTTTTGGTTAGATGTTTATGTGAGAATAATGTTGAAATTCTATAATTCTTCCACTTTGTTTTGCAAAGTCACATTGATTTAATTCTAAAACTCCTTTTTTTTAATAAATGCATAAAAAATTAATCCCTTCTAAATTCTATTAGTGGGACAAATTCTTTCTTTCTTTCTTTCTTTCTTTCTTTCTTTCTTTCTTTCTTTCTTTCTTTCTTTCTTTCTCTCTTTCTTTCATTCTTTCTTTCTCTCTTTCTTTCTCTCTTTCTCTCTTTCTCTCTTTCTTTTTCTTTTTCTTTTTCTTTTTCTTTTTCTTTTTCTTTTTCTTTTTCTTTTTCTTTTTCTTTTTCTTTTTTTTCCCTTTTCTTTCTTTCTTTCTCTCTCTCTCTCTTCCTCTCTTCTTCTTTCTTTCTTTCTTTCCCTCTTACTCTCTTTCCTTTTTCTAACCTAATATGTTTTAGTAATTCCAGAATGACTTTTGGATTAGTTTACCTTCTGGCTATATTGTGTTTGAAACCAGTGGCTCGCCTTTTAACTGTCTTTGGCAGAAAGAGCTCACACATCAAGCACAGTTGAATCAATTGGACTTTGCAGTTTCAATTATCTATATGTTTTTAGTTTTATTTCGTACAAATAGGTGGCTTGCTTCCCCCACTCTCACACAACTTTTGAAATCTATATTAACTGAACAGCTTCAGCTTGACCTAAGTTCTGGGGAGATTTTCATACTGCATACCCAGAATTGCAGAAATTTTGCTGGTTTTTTAAACATGCGGTGGTCCCCAGGTAATTTCTTTTAAAAGCTATTTTTCTCATTGCAAATTTTAGTAGTTCTGCCCTTTTTCTTCTTGCCTTACTTACTTATTTCTCTATCAAGTACATAACTGTAGCTTTTCTAAAAGGTGATTTATTATTCATTAGCTTTCCCAGTTCACACTTCAAAAAGACTACATCATCAGAAGCATTCCTAAGTTTGTCCATTTTATTAATAATAGAGAAAAATTTCTAAAACCAGTAACAATTTCCACATTGGCAGTAATAAATGAAATGTGAACCCTGTATAAACTTCTCCAGTCTGGAGTTGTTTTCCAGCCTTGGCCTGCTATATATTCTCTGTCATATGCTCTTAGGACCGGAATCCAGATCAGTTTACTTCCTATTACATAATCTAAGTAGTTGTCACTGAGACTTAAGCATTAGTAACTATTTCCACCCATGAGAGTCATGAGCTGAGTGAGAACAGAAGAAAAATATTTTCCCAGTATGTGAGAGATAATTCTTTTAGGCTGGGATTTAAACAAGTGGTAGGACATATACAAAAAATACACTGGGCCACAATATTGGAGTAGAGAAGACAGCCAATGGTTGGATTCTGATTGCAAGAGCCCAAAGTAACTTTCATAAAGTTAACAGAAATTAATATCAGCAGAATTTCAATTGGAATTCATTGCATCTTCCTAATATCGCATATTCAGCCCATAGATGAATGTGAATATTATCTTCAGCAATAAATGAATTAAAAAATAAAAATTAAAATGAATTAAAATTATTAAAATGAATTAAAATGAATTAAAAATATTGCCACTTCCAAATGACATGTAAAAAGATACAAATTTAGATTTTGAAAATATTAACTAGTGGTACACCCTAAGAATAGGCTAGCTTTTCCCATACTTGATATTTTTTCCTGCAGCTTAGTATTAAAAGAATGGTAATAAAATGAATATTTTTAATTATTGATAATGGAAAATCTGCTGCTTTAGAAAGATTATGCTATTTATTTCCTAAGCAATATTCAACAGCTGTGCAGATAACTTCATTAACATTGACTTAAAACCTTAGCTCTTCCATTTATAAAATATTACAATTGCTTGAATCTATAACTCCCTGCTTCCAAAAATCAGAATTCTTCAAATGCGTCTCAAACATACAGCTCCAAATGTACATGACTCCTGTTATTCTGGGAATTCTTCTTAAAACATCTATTCAATGTGAGTTTTAGAGAAGATGAGAGTGGTGATGTAGTTGAAAGGCTAATATTACCAAAAATTGTTCAATATTGGTTCAATAAAGGAGTTAAAATATCAAGCATCTGTAAGTTGTCAAGCTGGTAACAACCATACTTAAATATGAGGGAGTATAGTGCTAGAATTTAAGAGATGGTATGAGTGGTTAGAAATTAATTAGTAAGTTTATCAATACTCTTGCAGTGTAGGGACACTATCACTTTGACTTAAAAAGGATTTAGCTGAGCTTACTAAAACCAGTTCTTTAATGGCAGAAGAAAGTTTTGGGTTGGGTTTTTTTGAAAGGTTGATTAGTTGGTGGTTTATTTTTTTTCAGGTCTGCATAATTTTTCATCAACTTCAATCAACTTATTGTTAAATCTGATTAATTCTTCAGACTGGATCACTGGCATTTTCAATTTAGCCATCAACCGTTCATTTCAGTGTGCTTCAATTCGGGTGGAGTGACAACCTCTTTAGTTTAGATATTCTATTGACTGTCTTTTTGAAGTAATTAAAACAAAACTGCAATCACTTTGGTTGGAATTCATTTCACTTAACTCCAGCCATGCAGGTATTTAGTCATCCGGAGTAAGCCAGTCATACAGGTTTCCCTTAAAACAGTGAAAAAGAGTAATAACAGAAGACATGATGAGTGGAAGTCCAGCTGTGACTGTGAATACAGATCAGGGTTCCCAGGAGAATGCAGCAGCACAACATATGAAGTTTTAAAAAAAAAACAAACCAACTAAAAAGCCAAACCCAGCAACAAAAATCAAATGAATTATAAATACTGCATTAATATTAGTCTTGACAGATTATGTTAGTCATCTCACTACTGACTTAGCAATGCTCCAAGTCTGATTTCAAGGATGTAACAATTCCAATATATTTACAATATACTTTTCTCAGACAGAGGTTCCAGTAGCTGTAAAAACCTCACTTTAGTTACTGACTTAGTAATAACTTTTGGCCATAGTGCAAATGGAATTTTAATTATATTAACAGCGTAATTTATGTTTTCGCTTTTTATAGGGCAGTATCTTTCAGGACACACTTCTGTGCAAAAAATCCTATTTTGAATCTTTTAAGAGGAAGGAGGGAATTATATGATGTGCCTTTATTCTTAGTCAAAGTGAATTAAACCTTCAAATACACTCTGCACTTGTACAGCATCAGCTTGAATATTGTGTGCAGTTTTGGTCACCACAATGTAAAAAAGACATTAAACTATTAGAGAATGTCCAGAGGAGGGTAACAAAGATGGTGAAGGACCTTGAGGGGAAGCTGTGTGAGGAGAAGCTGAGGTCACTTGGTCTGTTCAGCCTGGAGGAGACTGAGGGGAGACCTCACTGCACTCTGCAACTTCCTTGCTAGGGGCAGAGGAGGGGCAGGCACTGATCCATGCTCTGTGGTGACCAGTGACAGACAGAGGGAAGGGCCTGAAGTTGTGTCAGGGGATGTTTAGGTTGAATATTAGAAAAAGGTTCTGCACCTGGAGGGTGGTTGGACATGGAACAGGCTCCCCAGGGAAGTGGTCACAGCACCAGCCTGACAGAGTTCAAGAAGTGTTTGGACAAGGCTCTCAGGCACATGGTGGGACTCTTAGGGTGTCCTGTGCAGGGTAAGAGTTGGGCTCGATCCTTGTGGATCCTTTCCAACTCAGCATATTCTGTGGCTCTGTGAATATTCCCACAGCCATCATATCTGCAATCATCCTTGTATAGCTCAGCAGTTTTTGCTGTAACATCCAATTATCTGCCCAGTTGATGCTATTCCTAAGAATCAGCCCGTTGAAATGCTAGACCCTAAGAAGAAAGAAAGTTGTGGGGATTTCTCATTTAATTTTATTTTCCAACATGAGCCTTTCCTCCTTTTCTGCTTCCCTCCACGGAGCCTGCCTCTGCCAACCTCCCAGACAGTTGGAACAATGATAGATATGCATATGTCCGCCTTGGATGTGTGAGGGGCTCTTACTTTCCCACACTGCTTCAAGCACTTGTTTTGTTCCTGCTTCAGTGGGAAGACAAGTACACCACAATACTGATTCTTAACTGCAAATAATTCCATATTTGTTTCATAGATATGAATATTTAGAGCTAGCTCTTTCATCTGCTCTTCAAGAAAAAACGTAAAGTTTTGTTTCTCAACAAGCTAGAGATTTAGACTTAAAATACTTGCAGATATATTTTTAAGAATAAAGGGAAATAGGCTTTAAGTAACAATGGTGGTTTTGTGATTATTTTTTCTTAGACTTTTAGCAAGAGTAGGAAACTCTAACATTAGCCCTATAAATAAAGTTTAATGTAATATATTATATGTAAGTTATTTTATCATCACATAGAAGTCTGGAAAGCATTAACAGACATGACCCTTAGATTTAAGTCTGTAGGAGAAACTTTGCAAAACCCAGCATCTTTCTAAAATGCTGTCTAGCCTGGGCACTTTTTTAGTAGTTTTGGTCTCACACAGAGTATATTTGTCCTGAAGATTGGACCCTAGTGGAAAAATGCAGCGAAGTCCAACTCTGAGTGCATCTTTCATCTACCTGGGTTTTATTTACCACTTAACCCTTAGTATCTGATTCCAGACTGAAAGGAGACTGTTTTCCTATTTCAGGACAATTAACTTGTTCTTTAAGGCTGTGTACTAGAGCTCCTTAGGAGCGACTTTGCCTCCAGATCGGAGTTAGAGCTAAAAGCAGAGAGCAAACTCTCTTGCTACCATACAATCTTTGCACATCTTCCCTTTCTCTAGGAAAAAAAAAATCACAAGCCTTCTCACAAAACTAACAAGATACATTTTTCTCCAAAGGCCCAAAGTTGTTCCCAAGATTATGACAATAACTTATAGAAGTTGGTGAGGCAATAACATTTGATGAGATGGTACCTGCTATTCTGCCATCCTGCTTAGAACTCATTAAAGAGGGGTTAATGAAGATTGAAAAACTTACAGCATTTAAGCAAGGGTCTTTGATAAGAGTATCATTCTTATTTAACTCATTATGTTCTAATGCTACTACAAAGTCATTTATTCCAAACACAGCAGTGTAATTAATGTGTTAAGGGTAAGTTGGAGCAATTCAAACCTATAAAGCAAATGTACCCCACCCAAGCTCCTAGCTCTAGTATTGAGTTGTACAAATAATCTGCATTTGCTACTTAATGAGATTCTAAAATACACATCAGTCATAACTCACACCTTATTGGGACATTAGTCCATATGTCAGCTCTGACACTGATATGGGACAAGACTTGGGTTACTCAGTCTGTTATCATGTTTGTTTCCTATGTCTAAAAGTAGATTATACTTCTCAGTCACCTCACAGGGATGTTGTGAGATTGCTTTTGCTCAAGTTTGCAAAGCTTTTTGCAGTTAATTCTTGGTTTACTATCTGGAACTGGAGGGCAGTGCAGAAATGCCAAGTATTTCTACTATCCTACAGCAGCTGGGGGACAGATTTTTCACATGCCAGTTCTTTTACTCTGGGACATGTGGCTGCTGAGTCAAGTGGTGATGGGGCACATTGAGGACAAGGCAGACAAAGTGCAAGCAGGAAAACAAACAGTTACTCTAACTTTGCAGAAAAACAAAACTAAAACTCCCAGTAAAATCAGAGTCTTAGTAAACAAGAGAACAATATAAACCCTTCTCAGAAGGGTCTTTGACAAGCTGTTGTATTGATAGCTGATTCTGGCAGCTGTCAACTGCAGAATATTAATGAAGCATTGGTATGAACACGAGCAGTTTGAACAGGTTGATTAGAGCTGATTGAAGTCTACAGTGCATGATATCAAGATACATTATTTGCTTGCAGCATTTGGTCTTAGTTTGACCTTGTTGCTTGTTTGCTACTTTTTTTCTTTTTTTATTTCTCCCTTTTTTCCTTCCTTTCGCATCTATCCTTCCTCCCTTCCTTCCTTTTTTCCTTCTCTCTTTTGTTCACTAGTTCTCATATGCCTAATTAAGTTCAAATGTGTTGAAAACAGCAATAAAAATTTTGCATATAAGATGTTACAAAAGTGTCTTCTTGTTTCTCTCCTATTATTTGTTAGCAGACACATGCAGCTCTTATTACATTAAGCTGCCTTCTTGTTCACTGCTTACATAAATGGGATTTATACAGGGTTACTAGAAGGAGCTTAGGAGAAAATCCTGTGCACATCTGACTCAGGGTATGTAAAGGCTGAGGAATATCTGTGTGTTTGACAGTAAGGAGTGAGATTGATGGCTTCACTCAGGACCCACTCCAGTCACTATTCCCCTGCTGCTTCCCTGGGATAAGGCTGGCAGTGTTCCTCACCCACTGCTGGCAGTGTTCCTTGCCCTATAAAGGCATAGGTACAAGCAATGCTCTCCTGCTAGCTTGAAGCACATGATGGAATTCATATGACTGACTAAAAACACTGGTGGTGATCTTTATTTACGCAAATGCTGTTTCTTTTTTTCTTATTTTGATCTGGTACTCTGTCCTTCACTTGAACATCATCACACATGCTTGCTTTTATGATTTCTACCATATTTCTTTCTATTCTTCACAGCCCATAATAACCTATAAGAGTTCTGAAAAGGCATTTTGATTACCACTGCTTCATTCCTTCATCTTTTTCTTCTTCCTTTATCAACATTTGTGTCTACTCATGTAAAATCCTGGGGTTTTATGGTTGCTGATGGATTTTGCACTTGTCATAATGCTCCCTATATTACTCAAATCTAACTAGTTAGGCTTAGGTTAGAGCTGGGTATATTAATGGGTGAGACTTTAGGAGGGATTCAGTTTCAGGGATTGTGGCAGGACATTAATTGCGGATTTTACAAGAGAATACTGCTTTAGATTCTGAGCATGTATGGAATGTTTGAGATGTTGGATTTAATGTTTGTGAGAAAATGAATACTTATTTTCTCCTTGGTACCAGTAGATATTTGTCATTTTTTTCATCTTCACCTTTTATTGGTTGAGCTAATACTGGCCAGGATGATCATAAAGGAATATCAGAGAAGCTATTCTTAGCTCTGCTTAGTGGGATAAACAGGAGGTGTGAGATACTATGATCCAGGCTCTTCTTCGTGACAGCATGATGTCCACTGTAGCTTGGCAGACAGAACCATGCAGTGGCCTTTGCATGAATTTCCCTCTAGGCTAAGGCACAGAGGCAGCCAATGCCCCTTTGCTTGTCTCCTCAATGCTCCTGTGATTTACTGTGAAGCTTTTAAAGGGGGGAAAGCACTGAACTGTCAGAGCCTGTTCTACCCTTAAGGGGTGGGTATAGTGGGATCTCTCCAAAACATTTATTAGTGACATTCAGGAACCTTCAGCATTCTTTTGACTAATGTGGTGGCTGTGATTTTTCAAAGTGCTTTTGTATTATTTTTAGGAAAAGGAGTGCTTCCTCAGTAAATTGATAAGCCCCTTCCATTTTTATGAAGAGCAATGTGTTGATGTTTGCCGCTACAAAAATTTCTAATAGCGACAGAAGTGTTGTCATGTGGATATTAAATATGAAAACAAATATGCTCAAGCCTTTGAAGTGTAAGAAAACAATAGTTAACCTTTTTTCATGAAACAACCACAAGTTTTCTCAGATGAGCAGAACAACAACTTTTTTGGGAAAGATGGCAAACTCTCATTCTTTACTTCCACTTAACTCACAGAAATAGAATTCCGCTTTTTATGGTAAATTTGAGGATTTGTGCTCTTGAACGTGCAGTTGATAATTTTTATTTGTGTTCTTTCTGTGGACTTTCTGAGATACTATTCCTTCTAATAGATCTTTATTAGCAAAAACAAGATAGTATTTGACAGTGTTTACAAAGTTAAGTCTCAGCAGCCAGATTTGTTTCTGTTTGCCCACCTTGTTCTAGTGGCAGGCCCGGGTTTTCCTCTCTGTGTGTTTTCTCAGTGAACCAACATTAAACTGAGACTGGGATAAGCAGAAACAAAGTATATACCAGAGGTTCTTTCTGGATATGCATATGAAAAGATGTGTATGCTTTGTGTACAGAGCAACAGATATTGCTGTCAGCAGAAAATCTCAGTTATATGGTGCAGAAGACAAACTACCTGGGTTTTTAAAATTTTGCCTAAAAGCCAGATGTTTGAGTCATTGATTTAGCTTCCCCCAGAGGTGTGCCAGCTACATGAGACTGTATCTGATGTCTACAGTCAGCTTCAGTGAACTGGAGAATCAAAAGTATACTGAGTTTCTATCACAGGGCTAGCCTAGTAATAGATAATCTTAAAAGCAGCATTTTGCTTGTTTTGTGGCCTATATTGCATGCAGTGCTACATGACATTTACCCTAAAAATACTACAGGCACTATCCCAAGAGGTAAGTTTAAGCTGACACAGTTTGGCTTTTTTAGTTTTTGTTAAGGTAATCATCTTACTCCCACTGCTAATGCAGTTTATTGTGAGAAATTGGAATATGCTGTAAGTGACACAGAAAAAATCATGTAGAGACTTTCTGGTAATAACAGATTGCATAACAGCAACCTACTCACTGTTATCATCCACAGTTTTCAATACTAGTATGACAGGAGACCAATCAAGAGTAATAAGTTGCCTAAATGCCCAAGAAAGAAACAGGGAGGAAAAAAGAATTTGCAGTTCATACTGTCTGTGTAGGCTAGATTACACAGAAAGAAACACAGTGGACTCCAGTTCAGTGTTTAATAACAATGGGATTTGTTACTGGAAATAAATCTCAGAAATAAAAAATGGATTTTCACTGCTACATATTTTCTAAAAAGGTAATGCAGAATGTAACAAAGTAAGGTTTTAGATATGAGGATGATATTAGCAATATGAATTTTATTTCTGGCCTTAGAAGTTTTATGTGGATTTGAGCTGCCCAAATGTGTTGGCTACACCTCTAAGAATCTCTGTAAGGTATTGTTGTGGTGGCAGCTCTTATGGTCAATTATAAATTATAGAAGACATGTGGAAATCTTCCTGACATCTTCTAATATGTGGAAACAGCAAAATTAGCACCATCGAGCTCTACCTTGTTCCTGCAAGTAATATCAACATCAAAATGTCAAAATCTTAAAAGTAAAATGTGGAATTATAATATCATGTATTTATTTTATGGATACACAGGGTATTTTAAATCTCTGCTTAGATCGCTGCTTTCCAGATGTTTGGAATTTGTTCCTCTCTGTTGTTGATGATGATTTTTCTGCAGTACCAATAAATCTCACTAACACTTATTTATGATTTTGTTATAATTTAGGTGTAACTTTTTACCATTGTTTCTTCTCCACACTGTAGATGGTAGAGCTACATAAATTAACCCACACAAACTAGTCACTTTGCAATAAGTGACTAATTGCAAATACCACTTCAGTGACTGATATCAATGATTTTTAACAGTTGCCACAAATTGACTAGGCTATTGGAAATATTCTTGCCACAAGGTTTTTTTGCAGAACAGCTTTGCTTCTAAAGAAACAAGTACTCTTATTCTGTGGTCCCATTACCCTGCAGAGGACTATTAAATAATGTAGTTTGATATAGAAAAAAGGAAATAAAAAAACTGACATCCTATTTCTTTCCTTGTTTTTCAGTCTAGTTGGAGAAGAGACAGAGACCAAAAAATGCCACCTGCAACAGGAGCACCAGATTACCCACCCCCTGATGGAGGCTGGGGATGGGTTGTGGTCTTTGGGGCTTTTATCTCCATTGGATTTTCCTATGCCTTCCCCAAAGCCATCACAGTGTTCTTCAAAGAAATACAAGAGATCTTCCACACATCATATAGTGAGATAGCCTGGATATCATCGATAATGTTGGCTGTCATGTATGCAGGAGGTAAGACATTTGTGAAGTTAGTAAATAACATTGCTTCGTTGATTATTTCATATGGTCCTAAGGCCTTTTTCCCGTTAGGGCCTTCTCTTTGTTCCTCTACCTAAGATTTTAGTAATTTAGATAAAAAAAATATTTTACAATCTTTCCCTAAATTCACATTTTTTGATAATATAATTTCCCAACAAATCAATGCCCAAATAATTTCTTCTGGGTCCAGGTGTAAGTTTGATCAGTTTTCTCTGCCTTGGTGAGATCTCTCAGTAAATCCAACGATGAAGCTTAATGCCAGAAAATTATTATGTCAATGAGGGTTCATTCATGAGACACAGGTATTCCTCTGTAGACAGGGGCTTTATATCTGGTCCTTATTTGTCCTAAAATCCTATTTTCTGTTTAGGATGAGAGTGATGTTTCAAACATGCCATCTGTATGATAGCTAAGATGCAGACAATCTTATTCCTGGGACTGAACAGTGAACATGAATTCTCTGATACCTTTTTTCTTGTAAGCAAGCAAGTAAAGAACAAGATGGATGTAAAAGGATTTTAAAGCATAAAGCTATATTTAAGAACTAAGTGTCAAATCTGCTTTGACAGGCTTTGTGTCTATCAACCCCTAAGACTAACTTGTTAAATTCTGCATGGTTTCTTCATTTGTTCAGATTATTTTTTCTCTTTTAAGTATTGATGATAGCTAGCTGCTGCTTTGGCAAAATACTTAGTTCAAAGGTTTGAATTGTGTTAATTCAGGCATCAGATCTGGTATTTCCCTTTCTTTTAATGTTAAGAGGTAACCACCTGGAGCATCTGACTACTTGCACTGATGGAGCAAGTAAATGCATACATTTATAAATGTGTGTTTATGTATAAACATATGTGTGAATGTATAGACATAGAGACTGAAAGCATTGTGCTGATAGCATTCTGGTACTGAAACTCTTTAATCACTGAAGAGCATCACTCCAGTATTTTACAAAAGTGGTATCTGTGTAATAGTAAAGTACAGTGTTGTCAGATCCAACAAATCTGTTGAAAGATGAATGAAGTCTCACTTTCAGCATGGTAGGTTTTTATCTCTTATTTCAGTCTCCCTAAGCTCTGACACATGAATGGCCCTACCTTACTTAGCAGTCAGGGGAGTAAGGAGCGTGCCTACAAAGAGGATCAGACTATCTGGATTGCTCTCTCCAGCCACCTCTTTTCCCCCTTTGACTACAATAATGAAGCTGGAGCCTTCATAGCCTTAACTTTAGCACTTCAGGTAAATACTTTTCAGCTGATGGGATGCAAAACTGGATGTTCTTTCAAATTCTGTCAATCACAGAGACCGTGGGAGGCATCTTGACAAATGGTATCAATATCAACGAAAGCATGATATTCAGATATTTTGATACTATTTTTATTCTTGTACTAATAGAAAATCATAAGTTACTTGCATGCTGGTGGAGGAATAGACAGGATTTTATAGGACCAGTGACAATAGTCAAGGGAATTCAGCAGAATTCACGAGGTGAAGAAATAACTTGAAGCAGTCAAGAGTGGAGTAAAAGAGGGTGTGTCTCATCACATTCAAGTCCCCCCCAATGGAGCACTTTCGTAAGGGTGCGTCAGCACTTGCACTGTGGAGTGTACCTGTGTAACTGTGGAGGCCTCTGAACAAGTGCTGAACCCATCTGGAACATGGGAAGAACACAGGTGTTGAAAAGCTGGATTTTTTTTTCTGCTTTCTGTATGCTGTGACTTGCTGACTCTGAGCTCCTTTAACAATATAAAGTAGGTTTGCTCTATAGTGCAGGTGTTGCTATGTTGAGTTCTCTGCATAGCATTTATTTATGCCATAGTTTTGTCACCATAACAATAGTCAAAATTCACCCAGGTTTTATTAACAGTGCACATGCGAATCTCAGGACATTTATCTATGGTCATTTTTATCTGTGAGGTTCAATGTGCAAAACTTCTCCTATTAAATAAAAAGATTCAGTATTTCTACCTTTTCTCAAATATTTCTTTGACTGTTCTGATTACCAGTTACTAGCTCCACTTGTATATTGACATTAAAAGTTACAAAATTGTTTGCTATTCATTCTGCTAACACCTACCGCATTTACCACGAAGATTATCAGCACAGGAACAGTAAGCAGCGTTGTTTGGATATCTTGTTACAGACTTGTGGTTTTAAAATGCTGAGAATGATGACCCTGCCTGATATAAACACTCTTTGAAGCCCAAGCTTCTCTAGGACCACTTCCTAAAACTAGGCCATTTAGACAATCACTGGCAGAATATGAAATAGCAATCCGGAAAAACATTTCTGAAGGAAATCACTTCATTGTTTTTACTGTCTGAAGGTGGTTTGATTCTTCTTCCACATTTGATGTGTTATAATGTGAAATGCACGTTCAGGCCACAAGTACGAGGTGCATTGTTTACTATGAAGCATGATATGTACACCTGCAATGAACACTGTTCATCATGCTGCTAATGAAGGTAACCTGAAAACATCTAAGACCTGTCATCCTCATTACTGCTTAGCATTCAACCTATTAATCATCACAGTGGGGTCAGTGAATAAGTTAGAGTCTGTGCAGACACTTTTTGCTTTGGAGGCTGCAGCCTCTTGCAGTAATTAGCTGGCATCTGTGTTTCAGCAACAAGATATTAACTTACCTTTCAATGCCTCAAAAAAAAGCTCCAGTAAGGAGCTAAAAGAATGTTAATTATATTTATCACTTACTTCATACTTAGAATAAATGGCATTAAATTATAGCAGACCATCTGGCAATCCATATGGTCTCCTGCAGTCCTGGTTAATTCCAGCAAATAGGTCAAGCACAGTATTTGCCCTGTTAGGAAAGCACCAGGCAGAGGTGACAAATCTGATAAATCAAATCAATATGAAACTCCTTCTCTCACTCAATCTGACACAATATGCAGTTTCATACAGTTTTCTGTTGTGTTTTAGGGGGTTGGTTTGTTTGTTTTCTTAAGCTCTCTCTTCCTTCTTCCCCCACCCCCCAACCTTTTGATGATTGTTAGAGTTTACTAAAAAGGCATTCCAAAAAGCAAGATCCAGTGATGTGATTAAGGTTACAAGTATTGCACAGCCTCTACTGTTCAGGCCATTCTTGATAAAAGCATCCTCTGGAGAAGGGCAGTCGTTCAGTCTCCATGGTAACTCCTTCTTCTGCCTCTCTTGAGCAGAGGCTGTCAATTGTATTAAATTAAGGGTGATGCGTTTGTGATGGATTCCTACACCCAAGGGACTGACATTGGGACCACCAGACTTTTGTTACTGGAGGGCAGAAGTTGGGATAAAATGGAATTAGTTCAGTTATCCTGACAGCACAATTTGTGTTCCTATATGTGTATGAACAGATACATGTATAAAATGCATGTGCATGTATGTATTCTTATGCATATAAAATACATATGTATCTATATACTTATAGAGTCATATTTCTGCTTCAACACACAGGGAAATTAAGGAATTAAAGAAAAAGACCAAATACATTTGACCTCAAGTTCTCCTAGTTCATTTTTCTCTTTTTCAAAACGTCACCTCTCACTTTGTGCAGCGTTATCAGCCAAAGGTGATTAAGGAGCTTCTTATCAGAGCTCGATCTGTTTCCAGTAAAAATGTTTTCATTGCTTTTAGTGTGGGTTTGATAGGAGCCATAGTGGCAGCTATGAAAGCCATGTGACAGGTCTGGTTTCAGATAGAGCTGACCTTGAGTTTTAGATTTCCTCAGGGAAAAAGCAGTTTGTTTGCTTGCTGGTCCTTAACTCTTTTTCTGTCATGTTTCCAAGAACAGTTTCAGCTTGCAGTTTTTGTTTTGTTTGTTTGTTTCTCAAAAAGAACTTTTTTGGTATAATATTGGGTTATGAAGATTAGCTTGAGAGCTGATAAATCCTTCAAGCCATACCCAGCTGTGAAATGTGGGACAGTCTTGCTGATCTTAAGTTCAGAAAACATGAGAGGTTCACTTAAATTCTGGATAGTATTTCTGAGTAAATAGTTTAAAATGCATCTTTAGACTGCTTTTGAAGAAAGATACTCTATAAATGTATGGAGTGGCCATTATAAATTTTTAAAACACACATACTTAAAAAATGTAGCATTTAATATCTTCCTTTCTCTTCGGTATTGCTTAGGTTATCCAATTCTTAAGTGCTTCCAAACAGTAGCAAATTCTTGAAGAATTTTTCATGTGACAGCACAAAAGTAACGTATAGATAAGTCCTCATTTTGACTTTGTCTAATATTAATTTGGAAAATGACATCATATGGTATGTTCAAAATATTTGTGATTTTATCTCAGTGGGTGTTTTGGTGATATTGCTGTGAAGATGAAATGGCGTGCACAGTGGAAATGACAGTTGTGAAATCCATGTAACACAAACAACAGATGGTTATGGAGTTTTACTTTTGGGCAGGACCTGGGTTCCTACACTTTTCTTCCTCCCTGATAACATTTTCTAATTTTGGTTTTACAAATACTGGCACAAGGAATTCAGTGGCCATCCATACGGAGATTGAGAAGCTTTCTTGAATTGACCTATCTCTTTTGTTGTCAGGGGCAAGTGTTTTTTCCCATCAGAATATGCAAAGTATTGAATTTTAATAACCTCATTTAGAGTGCCCTTGAAAGCAGAACTTGCTAACTTTCTCAGTGCCTCATGGGCATAAGGGAATACTTCACATTTAGCCTAAGATATATGTAAAACATCTATGTCAAATTAATTTGAGACTCACAGATAAAGGAAAAAGGAGTTGAAATGAGGTTTCACAAGAACAGAGCATTTTGACTCTTACTAGCAAATGGAGATAAGAGTAACAAAATATTATAAATATACATTAGTTCATCTCTTAAAAAACAAAACCTGAATGCTAAAGCTTGTGAAGGGTAATACAGCCAGGTCTTTTATTTCTTGGAAGGCTTTGAGTTATGTAAAACTTGACATTGCAGGGTAGTGTTCTGCAGTAGCAATGGATGTTTCAAACAGAGATGTCTTCCTAGATGTTTAGAAAACACTCTAAAATGGTCAAGGGAAGAAAGGTGAAAAAAAAAAAAAGAAGCATATCTGTTGTAGATGGTTTTATATGTTTTCTTTTCAAAGAGGTTTGTCACCCCATGTACAGGAACAAACTACTTGTTACATTTTGCTGAACAGATAAGATCTAATGGCAAAACATTCAGTGTCTTTTGGGGATTCAATTTTGTTTTCATGAAAAAAAGGTTTTGCTGGGATCTGAATACACTCTGGAAGCCAGTCTCAAAGCTAAGGACATGCTTCCACTGAGAGAAATAAGGCATTTTTTATTTTTTATTGTATGCTTGTGTTAATTTTGAGTCATTGTCAGAAAGACATTATGTGATACAGAGTTCCCACTGTGTTTCTACAGACCTCTTTTGGTGTTCCAGCCATGGGTTATTGGTCATGGTTTGATATATACAATCACCTGGGGCGTGCTTTAGAGGTAAACATGGCAGTGCTGGGCTTGTGATTGTACACAGAGGTCTTTTCCAACCTTACTAATTTCATGATTCTATAGAAATATTTATGGTAACTTAAATTTAATTAACTTGAGCCTTTTACTAAAACAGAACTCGCTTACATACAAGTAGGCAATGTGGATTACATAATGAATATTAATTAATAACTCTTTCCCTTTGTAAGACATTGTATTTGTCTTGATCTTAATTTGGTTTTATAGACAGGGATTTCAATAAGTAAATCAATATTGACAGCTTTTTTCATCTGCAAAAATGATGCTTTTTTGACTTCCACTTAGTTTGAATTATTAGGTCAAAGTCTAACAATAATAAACACCATGCATCATTTTCTAAGGGGCTAAAACTTTGGGTTTGTTTAAGAAAGGTATCAAGGGACAAACGGAGGCCTTTGATATGTTCATTGAGCTCGTGAAACTTTGACGAAAGAATGCTTATTTTGTGAGTACTGCAAATGTTGGATTTGTTCCCATAGAGTTTTTCACTGGATCGTACAATGGCTGTGTTTGTGATGTGTGTTGGGTGATTCAAAGGTAATGAAACAATGGTCTTGTACAACTGGGAATCATGAGACATCTCTGCAGATACCAGGGAAGAACTATGGGGAAGGAAAAGTCTGTGTATACCATTGTAGTCACCCAGCACTTCAAATGAAATAATAAACCCGGCACATTACAAAGAACTTATTATAGAATTTTACTGGTCCATTGTTTTGGAATGTCTAAGAAATATTCCCTTGTTTATTTTGGAGAGTATATTCAAGGAAAACAGAGTTGTGCTGATATGTTTAGAAGGTATTCTAAGCCAGTATCAAATGGCAACAGCTGAGATGTATTGTGATTGATAAAGATATATAGTTCTGCAGTCATTAACAGAGGTGATTGTGCCAGGGACTTAGTGACAGGTTTATGGTGATGCAAAGGAACAACAGAAATAAAAAAATATGATTGTTTAGAATGTATTTTATGACTATATTAGGTATTCTTTAGATTGATTTACTGGTTTTGAGGATTTTTTTCAAAGACCACATGGCACATGTGTTTAAGTGTGTAAAACATATGAAGAGTTTTTCAGGAGTCAGAACCTTTCCATCTGATAGTTATATTCTATTGAGATTCTGGAATATGTCAAAGAATACAAACAAATGCAGCTTTAGCAGGTAATACATATTTCATTGGTGCATACAAGCCAAAGAAAATCTTAGCTTCCTTTTCCACAAAAATTGGCACATACTTTTTCATTGACAAGAAACAGTTAAATATTTGCATTGCAGTTCTACCTGATTTTTTGGGGAGGGAATATCTACTATGACATGACATCCAAACGAAAGAATGTGATTAAAAAAGGAACTCTATTGTGAAATAAGATGCTGATTTTCTCATATAGTTCAAACACATCTTTTAACAGTTTCTCACTGATGATAGGAATGTGTGCCTTCTTTGCTTTTCTATGTGTAGTGCTTTGAAACACTTGCCATTAGCAGTTTTAACTTTTAGAAAACTTTGAAGAAACTAATCGTGTCTTTACAGCTTTTTTGCAATAGTAGCTGGAGATAATATGAAGAGGATTTGTGTGTATAGTTTTCCTCAGCACAGGCACCTACATCTGACCAATTGTCTAGACATCTTCTGTTTTCAGTCAATAGATGGGAATTTCTAGTTCATTCCTAAATGTCCAAAACACATCAAATATAAAGACTTCTTTGGCTTTTGAGTGCTAAAAGAATCTAGAGGTAAAGTTCAAATTTTGCACAAATCCTAGTTGATGCCACCCTACATGATTGTTGCCCTGCATTAATACATTATATTTTGCTACCTAGAGACCTTGAAATCTAAGAAGGTTCTTATTAGAGATACACACCCATTGTTACAGATTTTGAGCTTGTTGTGTTTAAGGTTTGATTTTCTTCTTTAATCTTCTTGTATGTTGAATGGGTTGAATTCTGCTAAGTTCCAGTGACACTGCATTAGTTTTAATGCTATTAAAAATACCTGGTAATTTTAACAGTACTTTTGAACTTGTAAATCTTCTCTTGCCTTGCAGTGACTTTCCTCATACCCTTTCTTCCATAACCAGATAAGAAATAACACAACAGGCTTGTCTAATAATTGGCTAGGTTTACATTCTTTTGTAGCTGATTATAAGCTGATAGAAATCTATGGATCTGTTATATTTTCTTATGTTCTGTGAATGATTTAAAAATTAAACACAGTTCAGTCTCTTTGTAACAAGAACTCCAAACACTTCTCTTATCAGTATCAGCTTGCAGCACCAATTTTGTCATGATGCAAACCTTACTCATACTGCTCTCCTATGGAGGAATCATTTGCTCTTCCTGGAGTAGAACTTACTTGACTGAAATTTTTAGTTCTTGGACAAGGATGAGCTTCTCTGTCCCACATGTATTGCTTCCAGATTTGCAGGATTTCCCAAGAACTTTGCACCAGCTTTCAAGATTGAACTGGCACAAGAGAAAGAATGTCCTATTTGGCCTTCTCTAGAAGGTGGAGTAATCTTATGTCCTTGGAAGTAAAATTTCACTCAGAAAGACTTTTAGAGCAGTGCTGGTCTAAATTATTTGAATTATTGGCATATACCCAACTTGCAGAATTCATCTCTCCATATTGTGGCATTGCTAAGCTTTAAGTGCATGTAATAAAGCCTATGATCTGCTATTACTTGCCTCATCAGAATCGTTGTATTTTTCAGAGCAGCAAGTAAATAAACAAAGTGCAGGAGGTTTTACTCCTGAATATTTAACTTAAAGACTGTCTTTAGAGGAACTATATAGTCCATAAGAAACCAAGACTCCAGAGGGGTTACCATGAAACATTTAATTAAGGAACATAAGGGTTTAAAACTGGAGAGAAGGAACATCTTCAATGATGATGTTACTCTCTTATAAGAGACATCCGATATAACTGCCTGGGACTCTGTTTCAAGTATGAGCATTAGTGCTTATCCTGCAAAGAAATGCTTCATTTTAAGTACTTTAGTGATCTCTCAAAGTTCAAAGTTAAATTAATTTTTTTCCACATACCTAAATTCAACACATAAACATGTTTATGTATTTATGTAAATATGTTCATCCTTAGGTGTGTTTGCAACATCAAGATTCCTTGACAGTGTACCTGCAATGAGTTAAGTGATTCCAGAGGCATTCATTAAAATCTCATTTTTATTTATGTTCACCTTTAAAAGATATGGTCCATAAATGATTTATATCTTTTTCCCCAAATAAAATATAAATAAAATATAAATAAAATATAGCATACTAGCTTTGAAGATTTACAGGATTTAAGCAAAATTGGTGGTATTCACTTTATTGACGTAATCATTGGATAAAACTTCTGACTTATTTGTTAGTGAGCTTATCTCTGCTTTATAAATGGAAAACAAAAGTTTAAGAACACAGTATGATTTGACCTCAAGTATGACCCTCCTAACTTCAATTTTAATTTATTGTATTCCATAGAGTGGTAAAGTTCTCTGAGAAGTCAAGAATCAGGCACTGTGACTGTAAGGATTATTTATTGAAGCAACAGATTCTGTAACAAAACACTTCCAGGTAGTGACCTGAAACTTTATGATTCTCACATGGGAACAGAATGTAGTTATCACTGGAGATTATTCTGAGGGGCTATGCCCCCTTACGTGAACAGTCACTCAGAGGACTGCGCCTCACAGAATGAGATGTGGCACCTCATCTCAGGGAGAGGTGCAGTGTCTGTCAGGTGTCTGCAATACAGTAATAAACAAAACATTTGGCTTATACTAAAATAAGAAACTGTAGAGATGCAAGTTTCCCAAGACTGTTTGGTAATGAAATGCAATATGATACCTAATAACCTTGGAAAAAATGTTTGCGATTATTTTGAGCTAAGAGGAAGAATTAGTTCATGGTAATGCCACACAGTTATATTTTTAATTTGTTTATTTATGTGGCAGAACACACTAGAGATATTTCAGAGTGAGTTTTTTGAAGAGTTTTAATTTAACTGAAAATTCTTAGGCTTGAAATTTTTATTTCAGCTTGGGAATAAAATTGATATTAAAGCATAAAGTTAGTTCATGCAATGCTTGTTTTAATTTTCTGTATTGTTCCTTAAAAATCAACTAGCATGCCTGATAATATATGTGGGAGTGATTCTCTTGTCTTTTAGATAGCACCATAGTTGATAGCTGTGGAAAGAGTTTGCAAGGTTACATTTGCCATTGTGATTTAGAAGCTCTTCATATTTACTTACTCAAATGTAAACAGCAAGCTGAGTGCAAAGCACTTGACCCTATGCTCAGAGAACCAGAGCTGAAGTGGCAAATGGGGTTAAGACAAGAACAAATTTGTATCATGGAATTTCTTCCAGATTATTTCACCTGATGTTATAAAAAAACCCAAACAAACCTGACGAGGTGTTCAGATATACACATTGCCTAGATCAAAGTTCTGACCAATTGCTTTCCAGTAAGATGTATTAAAACTTACTAAAGAAACATAGTTCCTCCTGTAAGAAGAAAATATTACTTTCCTGAATAAACCTCAGCAATATTCTCCTCACCTGGTAAATCTTTGCAGAAGTAGGTATATTTCATTGGATTATTTTAATATGTTCTTGCTGAAGAATGTCAACATAATTCTTTAGTTGAAAGGTGGCACCAGAAATGCATGATGCTTAGGCAGTATCTGTAATACAAATCATGAAAAGCCTGTATTTAATGGGCACTAATTTATTTTGAATTTATGATGAACTACACTCATTAGAAGGGAGCTCCTTCACACTACTAGATGGAGAATAAGGTTTCTGCTGGTGGCAGGTTGTTTTATTTCTTCACAGCAGGTGAAAACCCCCCTCCTTGTTCAAAAGCCACACAAATACTATCTTCAAGTGCAAGCAGGTGGGACTAGGTCACCAAGAGCCTTCATGTTGCTTTCTGAGGCAGAGCTCAAATACTCCTTGTTCATGTAAGCAGACCTGATCTAGACTTTCCCACCCCGACACTTTCAGAAAATCTTGTCTATGGAGGTGCATCCTCTGCTGCTACAAAGGAAAGGACTGCGTAGACAATGTTAGGGATGTTGTTTCCTCTCTAGCCCAGCCAAAATGCAAATGCCATAATGGCCTTTGTCCAATTCCATCATTTTATATTTGTTTTCCACTGTCCCAGGGTTTTTATACTAATTTTTCATTACTCTTTCACTCCTCACTTGGTCATAATTTATGCTAATTTTGATTGAGTCCCCAACATAAATGTCATGTGACTCTACGCAGAGAACAATTTAAAAATTTGAAAGTGCATCAAGTAAAGCTTTTGCTAAAGTAGATGGAATTCTGAAAGTGACAGATCGATGTTAAATTCAGCTCTGATGAGAAAACATATGTATGGGTATGGGGATATGCAAAGATAGACTGACTTCTACTCAGATATAAAGATTTTAAAAATGTATCTGATTTCTCTTTCAGTTTCATTGGATAGTATTATTCTGAGACATGTATTTGGCTGTTAAAGGTTAGAGAGACACAAGGTAAATAGAATGAGGAAAAAAATATTAGAAACCACTCTTAAATTATTGGCTATTCAGCAAATATTTTACTGAATATTATTTTTAGAAAGCAGTTAAATATGAGTTATCTTAAATTTAACCAAATTGGAAATCATAGATTAGTTGGGTTGGGACACTTTCAGAATTTTGTATGTGTTGACTGAGTTGTCCTCTAAGTTTCCACTTCTTTTAGAGTGTAATAAAAACTACTAATTTGAGCACAGTTGCAATGAAAATGCACTAGAAAAATGAAAAATATCACATAAGTCTTGTTGCTGTTTTTGATCACGAGTTATTTTGATAACTTTTGTCTGTTCATTGTTCTAGTTTTGATTTTTTTTTTCATCATGTTTCTAGGCATTTAACAGTTTATATTGCTTTTAGTCTTTTTGACCAGGAAGACCAATAGTCAGTGGGGTTTTTTTACGTTATATATCATTCTATAATTTAACAGATTTTTCTCAATATAAGCATGTGTTATTTTTTCACTTGTCTGAAAACAGGGAAAAAAACAAAGCAAGTGAAGCTCCACAAAGAGTCTTAGTTTTAATTTGCAGCTGAATGTATTTTGAAAAATAGTGGGGAAAATGTTAACTCTGTGTCTAGTATGATCCATTAATTCACTACCACTATCAGCACTTACACCCTAAATAGGTGCCAAAAACTAAAAAGAATGCTTAGTTTCCATTTTATATATCTTTAAAACACAGATAAATTTCCTTTCCCCCTTCTGTTTCTTTTGTCCTTTCTCTTCCCCTTACACTTCCCTTTTCCCTTTTCCCTGTTTCCATTCCCTAAGCCCATTGGGAACTACATATTACTAAATATTTATTATATTACTAAATATAATATTATAGTATCAAATTGTTTAGAAATTATCTAATTTATGATTTGTAAAGGAGTTTGAGAAATTGACACAGTTAGACTTCTAAATGTTAGCACTGAAAGACACCATATGGATTTTATTGGACATTAAAAAACATAATTAAAATTATAAAATAATGATTTAGGGTTTTTTTTTCTATAAAATAGAGTTTAAGCCTGATGATACTAATAGGTTAAGTGCATTTGGAAATAATCTTGCAATGTTATTGACAATGACCTAAATATGATGACTTCTCTGGATATTGTCTATTTATAAATACATACATCCAGATTTATACTTCTCATCACATTTATTCTAAGTATGTAGATGAGATTTAATGATCCACTCATGATCCGTAATTCACAGTAAGTGGTTCACAGGTAATAGATTCAGTATTTTCAATTTGAAGTTTAATTATATAGTGCAAAACTGAGAGCAGAAAGAAATATGATAAATGAGCAACTGGGAAGAAGCATCATGTGCTTTCTCTGAAATTACATATTATTGCCTGTAACAGTGTATAAGGAACCATTTCCAAGTTGAGTTAGTTATAATATTATTCTGGAAGAAAACAAACTGTAGGATGAGGTGCAGGATGGAAATGGGACATTGTATGAACTTTAATATGATGAGCAATTTGTAGAAGACAGAAATCCAACCCAATATTAATCTTAACTGAACCTGGCTGAATTTTTCAGTGTGAATGCATTGTCCAAAAAATGTACAGGTTTGAGTTGGCGCGAATATACCCTACATTCCTAAGGACTACTCAATAGCCTGGGCTTTTGTATTTGTTTTGACTTTTTGTCCTCTAAAATTCTGCTAGACAGAATGGATGACGTATTATTCTGATTCCAGGAAAAGTAGCCAGGGACTTTTAAGCAGGGGTATAAAAATAATGAATGATAATAGGCAATAATAAGTAGAAGGTTATGAGTTATGAACATTTACAAGTATTTTCTTCACATGTGCATGCACACAGATTTTTAGAAAAGCCAGTCCTTCCTCAAAGAGGAAGGAAGAAAGAAAAAATGGAAAACTTTTGTAACTATCCAGTAACATGGTTTAGGAAAAATGTCTATGAAGAATTAAAATAAATATTTGTATGAGCTCTTCTTTCCTTTGTTCCCTCAAAGCAGACTTATTAGGATTTATTTTAAATATTCAGGAATGGGATACTTTCAGTTACTGTGCTCAAACACAGATATTACCAAATTGAACTTAGCCATTTATTTCAGCCATCTACAGAGACAGAAGGATAACACTCCAAAGATGATACCTCTAAAAAAAACCAAAAAACCCACTACCCATTTTCATGAGAACATTTGAGTTATGCCTTATGAAATACCTTAGAGTTATGCCTCATGAAATTCCAAATAAATCCCTGAAAGAAATGGAAATTTAATTTATTATTACCTTGTATATTAGATACTGGTGTAGATAATTACATTCACTAATATTTATATATTAGTATTATTATCTTTACTGTGTTTCCAGGGGGAGGTAGTGGATAAGTCCTTGTTTGGTTTTTCATTTGAAGGATAAATAGCTTTTAATGGCACGTGTTCACTGTGCATTTAACAGTAATATTATTTTAGTGAAATTCCCAACACATTTTTTGAGTTGGAGAAGCTGTTTTAAATTTAGATTCATGCAAGCCTAGGATTTTCTGAGGATTTAATTGCTGTAAAATACTTAGCTTTAAAATTCATTGTCTTTTCTTCTGCAGAAAACTTTCATTAATTTTTCCCAGTACCTCATTATTTGCCCCTGAATTTCCTAATGTTCCTGTTGATACACTACAAGCCCAAGTTACAAGCTGATTGCTTTGGTTTTCTGTGAAGACATGACCATTTTTCAGAGAAGATTATTTGCAATGCACATGCACAAAACACTGATGCTATTTCCCTTTACAGGGGCATGCAGAACATAGTTGGAAAAATATCTGCATGGTGTTACAGGGTCTCTGTTTAAATACAACTCTCTTACAGGTCCTTGTGTTCCATCTCATTGTTAGCTTTGTTAGCTTGTTCCCTCCTTTCTTCTTTGTTGTTTCTTACCTTTTTCTAAGTTGAAAGACTAGTTTTTGAAAATATCTATGTGTGGGCTTCACTCAGTGATACTGAAGGTAACAGGAAACCAAATAGAAGGAAGCTTTTAAAAAATACTGAAATATTTTTCTGCATCTTATTTCTTTTCATAATAAAGATGTCAGTGTGAAATTTAGGCAGTTAATTTTGGGCCAGAGCTTTTTTTTAATCAGTGACCATATATGTTTCTGAAATCTTCTGAGTGTTCAGTAGCTCATAGAATTACCCTCATTTCCTATTAAAAATTATGAAGTTTCATATTGCTCATTTCAAAAGAAATTTCGTAATTTATCTTAAAGCCTTCTGCATTGTGATCAAGTGTTTTTGCCTTTCATGGAAAAAATTCTGCAGCAGAGCGTGCAAAACATAATTAATATAAAGCATTGATACGTATCTGTGTAAATAATAATCAGCATGGCTACTCCTTGATTAAAAACTGGGCATTTTTCCAACTTTTCAAAATTCATAGATATAGAGCAATTTGCTAACTTGAAGGCATTTTCTAAATTACATGGTCCATAACTCCATACACATTTGCAGCCTAACAAACAAGAAAAAAAACCTGCAAGCCAAACAAGAGCTTTAATCAAAATATGTAAAGCCCTTGATTCATCTCTGATGCATCACTAGAAAAACACAAAATAACCAAAGCAGATCAAGGATCTGTGTTTCCTCCATGAAAGCAATACATTTAGACCAAGTACCAGCACCACTGATCACTTATTTTGTTTCTCCTGAACATTTCAGGAAAAGGCAGCTTATATTTGCAGTCAGACATGCGTGTTTCTGACTTGAGCACTTCACTTCAAAACTTGAAGGTGTAACCTTTTTGGGAGGAAGAAGAGGAAGCAGCCAGAATTGAGCACTCTTACATCAGCCAGGCTCCTGTGTGTTACCACACACACAATTACTGCAGTCCTTATAAACCTCCTAAGGAACAGATGAAGGTCAAATTAATGTTCATTAGAGATCAAAAGATAAAAGCATGATAGAGTGCAAGGCTCCTTCAGGACCCAAGTGAGAATGTGAGCATTCAGAGTAATGACACTGAGGAAATGTAGTTAAGAGCAGGGGAAGTGGAGAGCAAAGTGTGATGGATGGTTGAGCAACTGTGTCCTCCCTGGCAGCCTGAGCAGTTTTTAGCTGCTGAGCTCTCCTAACTCACAGCCTAATAACCCTAACTCGATGTTACACCTTTCTGTTTGGTGGTATTTACTGCACAAGCATTTTTTTTCTCATTGCTTTCTGTCAATGTTACTGTGTTATCTGGGTTTATGGAATCAGTGCAACCAGTTGTAAATGTTATATGAAATGGAAAATAAAAAAATGCTGCCACAGAGGAACTACAGAGAAAACTTTCTAATGATTCTTGAACTAATTTACTTCATTGCTGTTACACAAACACATAAGATGCACGAAATGCAGGTCACCATTCCCAGAAACATGACAAAGAATACAAATATGAAAAATAATAGAAAAATAGTTGCATGACTTTTTAGCATTTTTAGTTATTTTTCTCTCTAAAGCCTGTCCTTAAAATAGTTTAGCCAAAGGTTTTTGAACAAGAGATAAGACTGTCTCAGAATGCATAATATTTTCACTTAGTCCTGCTTGAAAAAATCAGCATATTTGGAAGTATTTTCCAAGTTAATGAACAGGTTTTAAGCATTTTGAGTTGCTTTTCCTCTGAATACCAGAGGTAAGATTCCATTAGCAGTACTAAGTACTTGCTTAAAGCCTTTGTGATTGGATGAGTTTTTGTAAGTGGACTTCATATTTAAAAAAAAAAATATTAAAAAAAGGAAAGAGACAAAGTTGGACTGATCTTAGCAACTAAATATACTAACATTAATTTTGGAGCTCCTTGGGCTTTTCCAGCCTTGTAGGAAACAGAAATAAAAGATAAACCTTGACTGGAAAGACAGCTGCATTGACTCTGCAGAGGAGATGGCTGAAAATGTGTTTAAACCAGTTGACAGAATGCAAATTCTACAGTGTAGCATTAGTACAATTTGAAATATTATTACATTTATTTTCAACTTCTTTCAGCAATTCACTTCATTTAAATAAATGTCATATTGTTCAGGCTGAGTAATTTCATGTTGCTTTAGGTCAATGACACTATGAACACTGTGACACTATGAACACTATGACATTGTCAATATATGTTAAAAAAAAATACCTTTTTATCAGGAAGGTTTATCTCTATTTCCATACTAAAATTAATGGAGGTAGCAAAACAAAAAGCATAGATACACTGGCAGTATGCAAAACAAATTAGAGAGTGATCTCTAATTATATCACTGTATTAGCAGCGAGAAATTGAACTAGGACTAACAGAATAGCTCCTACTAGAAGCTTTGCTAAGGCACGTGGAGAACAGGGAGGTGATTCAGGACAGCCAGCATGGATGCATGAAAGGCAAGTCCTGCCTGATCAACCTCTTGGCCTTCTATGGTGGAGTGACTTTATCAGTGGACAGGAGAACAGGAGAAGGTTTACAGATGTCATCTCTCTGGATTTCTATAAATGTTTTGACCCGATTCCCCACATCCTTGTCTCTAAATTGGAAAGAGATGGACTTGGTAAATGAACTCTTAGCTGGATAAGGAATTAGTTGGACAGCCACATCCAGAGGGCAGTGGTCAATGGCTCAGAGTCCTGATGGGCATCAGTGACA
>VZSR01003812.1:606234-628551 GCA_013398615.1 Brachypodius melanocephalos
ATTGGAATTGTTCAGCCTGGAAAAGAGAGGGCTGTGGAGTAACCTAATTGTGACCTTCCAGTACCTGTGGGGAGCCTACAAGAAGGATGGAGAGAGACTTTTTGCAACTGACCTTAAAGGGTTTCAAATTAGATAGCCTTTAAAGTTCCTTCCAATCCAGGCCATTCTATGACTGATGATTTAGTGTGATATAGTTCCAACCCCCCTGCCACGGACAGGACACCTGCCAGTAGACCAGATTGTTCAGAGCTGCATCCAACCTGGCCTAGAACACTCATGGGGATGGGGCAGCCACAGCTTCTCCGGGCAACCCCTTCCAGCACCTCACCAGCTCACAGGGAAGGTTTTCTTCATGACAATCAATCTAAATGTACCCTCAGCACCCACAACTTCTCTGTGCACCAGTGCAAGTAAATGCTCTTTTGAGCCATTGAAACAGAACACAGATATCACAGTGTTATAGAGTTTGTATGAAACATCATAAACAGCTCCAAAATGCATGATCCCATCTCTGCTCACGCAGCTGAAATGACTTTTGCCACTTTTCTCTTGGCATAATGACAAACAATGTGAAAAGCTGCTTTTTTTTCTTGCCTTATAAAGCACAGCCCTTCCTGTTTTTCAGTGGCACTGGTTACAGTTTCTGTCTTATACAGAAAGATATAAAACAAAAATACAGCTGTGAGAGTGTTAGCAGATTACGATAATGGTCTTAAATTTGGTTTAGGGAGTATATAATCTTTTGTGGCTGGTGGTTTGTGGGTGTTAAGGGAGAGACCAGAGTAAATATTCTTGTGGGTCTCCTGACTTAACATCTGTTATGCAGTTACTTCAGGCTTTGGGAAAGTAGATTCAGAGATCCAGCAGTCCTTTAATGCATTAACATACATTAATGTATAGCAAAGTTTTGGCAGTGTAATAGTATTTTAAAAGCTTAATCTTCCTTTGTCTAAAAAAGAAAGAATACATAAGGAATATAGACCTATGCTAGCAGATGAGCATTGCTTAAATAACTGTAGAAGCTGTAAAATGTGACATGAAGTTTGTACAAGGCTATAAAACATATGATGGTAGGCAAACAGCTGGAATTTATGTGGAATCATCTATGTTAAGGTATGAATATGCATTATTTTATGAGACTTCATAACCAAGTGTATGCATAGATGTCAGAATAAAATGTTTAACCTACTTATCACATTGGAAGCATTCTTAGATAATTTAGGGAGCTTAAACTAACTTTATGGCTTGTAGAACAATTAATATTTCCCACAAGCACAAATTTTAAATCAAAATACTGGAATATACGCAAAGAAAACCTCAAATTAAGTAGAGCTGTGGTGGTAAGTACACATAATTAACTTAAAGAAAACATCTCAGAGTATTATGTTTAAATGATTTTTAAATTCATCATACAGTCCAGATTTATGTAATTTGAAAGTAGAGAGTCAGGCTCAGACAACGTACCTAAATTAATACATGCATATTTGAGCTCAGCTATTAGGTCTTGTAGGTGAAGCTAACATTAGGTGCTTTGATCTGGAAAGCTGTAACCTAAAATCCCAGCCCAACTGCTACAGTGAAGATCTGCAGAGATGCAGTTTTCCTGTTCCTGGTAAGGAACTCTCTGTTAACAAATACTGAACAAATTTTTCATTTTCAGTTTTGTAAGAACTTCAATCTCATCACAGGAAGAAGAATTGGGAAATTTACTTTTTAAAAAAATTAAAAATAATTGTTTTGATATGTTTTAAGTGAATACTGCTACTGTGTTTAGCAATAACAATTAGATTTTTTTACTTGCCTTAGATTTATTTATTTTCAAACTTACAGCCGTTATTTGATACTGGGAGGAAACTTTTTGCTTTGAGTTAAAAAGAGATTTCCAGTTAAAAGGGTCTTTTTTTAAAAATCAGAGAAATTATTTCTATTGTTTACATATTGCAAAAGGGCTTGCTTTTTATCTCAGACATGAGCCCAACCACTGATTTTCCAAACATAGCTCTATAAATAAAAAAATGTGTTCTTCCATGTTTCACTTCTTTCTTCATGTGGTCTCAAAGGGGAAAGCCTTGTCACAGTTTTGCTTAGTGGTTCCCCTCAAATGGAAATAAAGAAATGTTAGTTATGTCATCATATAAGCTGTCAGTTGAGTGTTTTAGTGCATAAAAAAAAAAGTATTTTAATAAATCCCTGGGCTGTTGTCTGTTTGGGTATCCATTCCATGCTGTGGATGTTTAAGTCTGTTAGCTTTAATATATGGTTACGCTTAAGAATCCTTGGGACTCAAGCTGTTTAATGAATACACAGGCGAAGATACAAGCATCACTCAAAACTCTGCTTTCCAGTCAAGTTAATTTCAAGTTGATCTCTGTATTCATGAGCTATTAGAAAAGACAGGCAGGCACAGGGCAGTTCTGTTGTAGAAGCTTATTTCCATAAGTAAGGTAAAAATTGATCATTTGGCATATTCTTAAGACTTCTCTGGTGTACATGCAAATAGTAATTAAGATTTTCCATCTATCGATAATAATACTAATATGTTTAAGGTAATTCAAATAGTGGAGTCTAAAATATAACTTTGCCTATGAAAGCACACTTTTAAATTTCATTGGATTTGGCTTTTCACTGCATGAAGTTTCTGGCGTTTATTCCTTTAGATATTTGTAAAAACAGAGACTTAAAACAGTTACCAGTATAGTGAATAACTTGCAGTGAATTCAGATGCAAATCAAGGCATTCCACTTTGTGCTAGGTGCTTACTCTATCTTAAGTTTGAAATGCATTGCTTTTTATGATGTTGGGGTTTTTGTGTTCTTTGCTTTTATTTTTTAAAATTTTTGTATTGGATAACTTTCGCTATTGCAAAAGCAAGACTATTTGTAATGGTTTGGGCAAAATATAGTGCAATCAGATGCTATGCAGGTTTACCTAAAGAGCTTTGACAACCTCTTAATTCTGATATGTAACACACCATCTATTCTAGCCATGCTTGTTCAAAAACATATAATGTATGTCATGCTAAATTGCACAGTAGCTGTTTGGTTAGTATGGATGTAATTATACCATAAACTGAGTTGCAGTTGAAACTGAAAAATGGACCTATAGCAATATTTTAAAAGTTTATAGGTTTTTATGCTAAACCACATTTTAGATTTTCCCAGACAGCCTATAGTCATCTTACTGCCCATAAACACCCCCCTCTTGATGAGGTAAGGGAAAGCAAGCCTCGAGGGCCAGAGATTTATGTTCTGCTTTGACAATATTTTTAAGCCTATGTGTGGTTCTAAGCAGGGGTGGAGGACATGCTACAGTATTAAGTCATTTTAGTCTGCTTGCCTGGAGGTTCCTCCTGCTCTGTGGAGTTTTGATTCCTGTCTCATACCTGAAATTCTTCAGCCCTAGCACTTTCGAAACTTCCATTGACCAATCTTGGTATTGATTGTTCATGAACTGTAACAATCCTTCTTGCTTGTCTGATGTCTTTAATCTTTTTATCTCTCTCCATAACTAATCAATATTTGTATTGTCATGGAGGCAGTATATCAACATCCAGTCTTGTGCCTGCAAACTCACAGAGTGTTTGTAAGACAGATTGGTATAGAAACAGTTTAACATTTTCCAGGATGGAAGAGGAAAGCATTCCAACATGTTGTAAATACAAAGACAGAGCTGCCTGTTACCTGAAATTGCATTTTCTTTCTACCAACAGGTCCCATAAGCAGCATTTTGGTGAATAAGTATGGCAGCCGGCCTGTGATGATAGCAGGGGGTATCCTGTGCTCTTTTGGAATGATTGCATCCTCTTTCTGCAATAGCGTCCTTGAACTATATATATGTATTGGTGTGGTTGGAGGTAAGAGTCCTGTTTAAAATGTTATATTGAGTTATATCAAACTATTTCTAATATTGTTGTACAAATGAGCCTCAGTGATGAAGAATTCTCTCTGTACAGATGCAATCCAAGAAGGTAGTAAGATCAGTTAATTTCAGCTGCCTGAACTATCTAATCCTTTACATTAACTGGTATGATGTTAAATTATTTCTTAGGACAATTCAGAAACAACTGATAAATTTATTCAATAAATGCTGTATGTATGTACTTTTCCACATTGCTCTATAATTATGGTATAAAAATTGATTGGCTCATGACAGCACTTTTTACAGCATTTGTGTACAATTTCACATTCGTTGTTTTAGCTTTTAATCATATTGCACTGCAGACAGAGTGGCAGAGGCTAGCCAAATTCTAGTAGAATTGTGAAAGCTTGTACCAGCTTTCTGTAGGTTTGTACATACATATACTCTCACAGAAAAATATAACAACTTTCAGTTCCATAATTTTCTGTTTAAAATCCCCAGGGTCAATTACCAAATAAAATTATTCATAATCATTTATCAAAGGCCTAGGTATTGCCTAAAGCAATGACTTAAAGTTATTGTTATGCTAGCAAATTAAAGAATCTCCTTATTAAAAGTTCCCTTCTCAGAATAAGGAAGGAGAGGTGGAATATTGGCAGGTAATAAATGAATGAGATAATACTTGTATATTCAGGGTTATCTTCCTTTGTGTTGTGATTAAAGGAGTCATTTTTTATTCAATGATTAATCCTTAAAACTCTTATTTTTTGCATCCTAAACTTGGTGCCTACTGAAAGAGTAAAGTCAGATTCTACGAATGGACCTATCAAGGAAGAAAGCTTCTCTCCTGTACCATTAAGCAGATACACATTAGAGTTTATGGCTTAGATGTCTTAATACAGAGCGAAGGCCTAGAGGTTCAGTTTTGAGTTCAGTTTATACACTCAGCTGATGTGGGTGGATGGTCTCCTCCCATATGTGTCCTTTACAGCTCCTTAACTGTGACCTGGGGAAGGAGAGCTGAATGTGCTGGAAAATGATTTGCCATTTTATGCTCCAGTTTTGCAGACAAGTTGGATTTTAATTATGGTTGGAAATAAGAAATTGGGAGATTTATGCTTTTAAATAAACACTACATTCATTGTAGCTGAGGTGACATTTAATAACTTTTGTTAAATGATCCAACAGAGAACTGTATTATAGTTTAGCAAATATAAAAGTGGTGAGTCAAGGCACTGATACCATCATTCTTCTGTATGTGTATGTCTCTATCATTGCTGAAACACAAAATGGAGTTTTGGCTGCTGGGGAAAATGACCAAATGCCACCGTGACGAGTCTTGGTATCAACACTCACAGAGAGCAATGAGGCTGTATTTCATTCTCTGGTGCTAGTTGGTTTCTATATTGACTCACTGCATTGGATGCTGGTCATTTTAAAAATAACTTGAAAGAGGTGGGATGTGTTTTTCACTGCATGGCCTGCAATAATGTTGTCTTTTATGTGTTGTTTAGGTCTGGGTTTAGCATTCAACTTACAGCCTGCCTTGACCATGATTGGCAAGTATTTCTATAAGAAGCGTCCCATCGCTAATGGATTGGCAATGGCTGGAAGTCCAGTGTTTCTGAGCACATTGGCACCTCTCAATCAATTCCTCTTTAATGCTTTTGGCTGGAAAGGAAGCTTTCTTATTCTGGGAGGACTTCTTTTGAACTGCTGTGTGGCTGGGTCACTTATGAGACCTGTTGGACCGAAAAAAGTCCCTCCTGTGAAAAAAGATGTTGAAAAAGGCACAGGAGATTCTGCCTTGCACAAAAACAACAAGAAGTCTTGTTGGCAAACTATCAATATGTATCTAGATCTGTCCCTCTTCAAACACAGAGGGTTTCTGATATATTTGTCAGGAAATGTCATTATGTTTATTGGTTTCTTTGCTCCAATAGTATTCTTGGCTCCTTATGCCAAGCACAAGGGAATTGATGAATATTCTGCTGCTTTTTTGCTCTCTATCTTAGCCTTTGTAGACATGTTTGCTAGGCCTTCCATGGGACTTGTAGCAAACTCCAGGTTTATCCGGCCAAAGATCCAGTATTTTTTTAGTTTTGCTGTCTTGTACAATGGCGTCTGTCATATCTTGTGCCCTCTGGCAAAAAATTACACTGGCTTGGTGATATATGCTGTATTTTTTGGGTTTGCATTTGGAATGGTTAGCAGCGTTCTTTTTGAGACTTTGATGGACCTTGTCGGAGCTGCCAGATTTTCCAGTGCGGTGGGACTTGTCACCATTGTGGAATGTTGCCCTGTGCTCGTAGGCCCTCCTCTAGGAGGTAAGAATCCATTTATTTCCATTTTTTTCAGACATTACAGCACAATCTTGCACTGTAACATTGAATTAACATAAACGTTTTTCTTTGTGTTATTTAATGTTTTCACTGTGACTAGAAATGTAGCATAACAGACTGATAAGTATTTTTTACTGACAGTAAAAATAACTGCATCAGTTACTTTTCTCCAACCTAGGGGCAGCTTGAAGAGTGCACACACTTGCTTAAACAACTATCATTTATCTAAATAGAGAGAACTGCCATTTCCAGAGAGAAAAAAGCTAACAGGAAAATGTCAGGAGGAACACAGGCCTGCTCAGCATTTTAGGCAGGGTGCACACATGGTGGGGTTCCATCAGGGTGTTGTGGAGCCCTGGCATGGTTTCACACCCCAGCTCTGCTCACAGCCAGTCCTTTAGCCTGCTTCTATAGCCAGTAGATGTGGGCAAGGCAATTCAGAGGGTGAACTGATTGAAAGATGTCAGAGTCACTTCTCTTTTCAAGTATAAGAGGAGCTTAAAGGGAGCTTAGGTGTGTCACTTAGACTATATTCATAACACTTGGGCTTCTAGCAGCAAAAATGAAGAGTATTTTCAGAAAGTATTTTCTGTTTGCTAGCTTTTTTTGTCATTATTCAGTAATGCTGATAGTAAGCTTTCTGTTATTGAGATTTCTGATATAAGAGATTTAAAAAAATAGATGCTCTAATTTTATTGAGAAGTATCGGTGTGTATCTTGTATCCTGTGTTGCAGTATAAGCCCAACAATATCAGAATATAAAGATAGTTAAATTGCCAGCCATATGAACATATACTGTACTCACATTAGCACTGCCTCAGAATTGAGCAAGATTATTTGTGCCTAAAAGCATTTATATATACCAAAGTACTTCAGATTACTGTCAGTACTTCTATGAAAATAGCATTGTTGTGTGCAATTCTGAACATGCCAAAACAATTCCACTCACTTCAGTAACATAATACTTGTACAAGTAAATTTTTAATACTTCTAAAGGCATTCCATATTTTTCTCATCATTTAACATATAAATCTACTTTAGCAAAGGTAGAGCAAAATATATACTCACACAGACTCTTTCTCTGCCACCTAGTGGGGGGTATGAGCCTGTAACCACTGGAGTCCAGCCTTTTCAGGCAGATTCTGAAATCAGTATCAACTCAAAAGATATTAAATCTAATATTTATGGAGCAGCATCTTCCACCGTTATTTATTTTTCAGTATATTAACTTTTCAGGAGTTTTGGAAAACACTTTTTTATGCTATAACACTATGAATAATTGATTTAACTTGTTAAATAGAGGCAACAAAGGGCATGAACATATGGAAACTAGGTTTGGGGAAAAAAAAAAAAAAAAAAAAAAAAAAAAGGTCTGGAATGATTTCATGGCTTGTAAATGTGTATCAGCTGAATAGGCTGGCATTATGTTTTCAACCAAGTAAAGCATCTAAATGCATGCTAAATTGAAGTGTGCAGGTTAGCCTGTGAGTTTCAGTTATGGTGTAGGAAAGTTCAGAGTTAAATACTTGGATAAATGTTAATTTGGAAGTTGGGAAAATTTAGAAGGAATGTTTCGTAAACTGGAAAAACTGTTATATTTTACTCTCCTTGTCATGAAGAAATTTAGTCTCAGTGGTCTGAATGTAAGTTTTAGGTACAGCGCTCAGAGTATAAAACTCAGCAGTTCAGTGTGATGGCTGAGGGGACAAGCCTTTCTATCTCTTTCATCATTCACAAGAAAGTAAATGTGAAAAGCAGGCAGCTGATGCAAAGAGACAGCAGCCTAAAAAGGCACATACCTCTTCATCCTATTGTCTTTATGCAGCCTCAGTGAGTGTCAGACTGTCACTCCAAACAATAGGAAACACAATTAGAAGGTGAATAAAATAATAAGGCAATGAAAGAATGAAAGTAAAAGAGCTGAAAAACTGTCTGCCATTATTCATTAAGCTTTACTTAACTTTGGTCTTCAATATTTTATTATTGTCAGTGTATTCAATGGCAATTGCTGTCTTGACTAATACAGGGATTTTTTTAAGAGTTCCACTGTCTATGTTAGACAATTTTAACATGTTGAGAATGGGTTTCTGCTCCAACTTCAAGATCAAAAAATATATAGATATTTCTCCAAGGGAAAGATGTGGATTATATTTGGTACCCTAGCCTAAATACACTTTTTCTCTCCTCTTATCTTTGTATTTCAGGTTGGTTAGTAGATGTTACTGGGGAATATCAGTACATGTATTTTGTCTGCGGAGTGATTGTGACTGTGGCCAGTATCTGGTTGTTCATTGGCAATGCCATCAACTACAGGCTTTTGGCAAAAGAAAAGAAATTAGAAGATGAGAAGAAGAAAGCACAGAAGAACGCTGACCCAAAGGAAGCAGAACCGTTAACAAACAATGAGAATGAAGATGCTTCCAGCAGAGCTGATAAAGCTCTTGAAGATCCGTCAGAAAGAGAAACGAATATTTAATCTGAAATATCCCTCAGAAGGCGACATTTATGACTTCCATTAGGAATATGTCTTCAAGATACAGGCCAGGTTTTGTGGTAATAATGATCAGTCACAACATTAGATGGGAACAGATTTTTCCCCCATGGCAAGACTCTAAGCTAAATTACTATCTACAGCTTATTTGTTTCAGCGATACAAAATTATGATTACAGAGGTAGTGACTCAATGCAAATGAGTCCATTAAATTTTGACTCTGGACAATCAAGAGTCAGATAAACCAGGCTATAAAGCCTTCCAGTGACAAACGGTTTTGTTTCAGAAGTATATCTAATGCAAAAGTATCTCCTACTCTTATTTGGGAAGATACTAGCATTCATCTTTACGATGTGGTTAAAGTCTACTGAAATAATCTGCCCAAACTCTACTTACTGCTATTATTAAAGAGAACATAAAGTCTGAGATTTCTTTCAAAAGAAATGTAATACCTGACCTAAGCACACTGACACATTCTTCTCTTTTGTACGCCCACAAGATAAAAAATATGTCTGCATAAGCAATTATGGATATAAAAGTTAAGTGTAGGAGACAAATAATTGGTGAACACAACACTAAAATACAATAAAAAGCTGATTTATAATATATTCCAGAAGTAGTTTCCTCCGGTGATAGCTGATTACATAGTACTTCAACATACACATTTGAATTCAAAGTATGTTCACACCGTGCTAATTCAAACTAAAACACTAAAATCTGCCTGTCCATAAAAGGTTTAAACACAAGATTTACATTTCTGACAAGAGTGGCAATCAGTTTGTTTGACTATGTATTCCTGTGTAGCTGAAGGATCTGGATCAGGCTGTGAAGCCATTTTCCTAAAGGGACTAGATTCATAATCTGCTGATGTTAAAGGATACTAACCCTTGGCTTTTGTAGCCTTAATGTTCATGACAATGACTTCAAAGTAGGTGCTTGGCTTTATTGACAAGTCGTTAATTGTTTGATGGTTTCCTGAGAGGAGACTTGAGATCTAACTTCAGATCTTTGAGACAGGTAGCTTCATACCAGTTCCCACTTCCCTTTCCCTGGTATTTAAAAGGCTACTTATTTTTTTTTTTTTGTAGTGCTACTTTGAGCAAAAATGCTGCAAGGCATCTTGACAATGCCAGTCTGGAAGCTTTCTATTGACACATCAGTTTTATGCAGGATGTTCTGTCTTGTGTCTACAATTTCATGCAGACCATCATATAAATTAACATGTACAGTTGTTCCCATTCCTTTAGACAAAAGAAAGAATAAATCTACAATTTTACTTTACAGAAATCATCTAGTATTGCATTTGAAAGTTAAAAGTGCAAGCTTTTGAAGGTAATATGTGAAATTATTTCTGTTCTATTTCCAGGTAAGGAAAGGTGCTATTTATTTTGGAGGGAAGCTTATAAATGCCTCAAAAATTGTGAAAATTAAGGGTCTGATTCATAAAACATTTATGCACTGTTTATGCAGGATACACCCACACTCAATTCCAGGAAAAGAAAATTATTCATTTTCATCCTCTTCTAAATCTCAAAAATTTAGAAATATATTGGACAGAGAGCTAACTGTGATAAACACACTTTGAAGTGCCAATAACAAAAAATTAATAGTAAAATCTAGTAGATATGGGAGGGCTTTTAAGAAAGTTACTTCTTAATATTATTATGTTCAATTTTTTTTTCTTAAAATGTTGATAGAGCTTGCTTCTGTTTTGCTGGTTTATCATTTTATAAAATTCCACGGTAGTGCTGAATTTTTAAATTTTCTCATCACTGTTTTGGGGAGAAACATCATGAGTCTACTCTCAGCATGGTACAGAATTTAATACCTACTTTTTACCTAGTTATATTCAGGAAAACAAAACTTCTCCAACCAATCCTGTAAATATTTAGGAGCATCAGAAACAAAATATATGCATTTCAGAGTTTTGGGATAAAATATGGGTTGCATACTCAAATTCAAGCCGTGTAGTGTGTAAAGGGGAGTGATTCAGTCCCGGTAAAATTATAGTTCCTCTCCCAACCCCCAGCTTCAGAGAGGAAGTAAATACATTGCACCTCCCACCTCCCTCTGAACCTTAGCCTTGCCAGCACCCTGTAACATGGAAGCATTGCTCTCTTTTTTGGCTGTACAAACATACTGAGTGAATTCCAGGATCTGTGGAGGCCTTGGGTGCCCACAGCCAGAAAGGGATGAGCATCATGGACATTAAGCTTTCATACAGTGAGGATTATCAGTTATAAATACTGGATTGTGAAGGATGAACTGAAATTTAGCTGAAGAGTAGTCACCAGGAATATCACTCTGCTCTTGACAGCCGCTGATAGAAAGGCAGAGATTATTTGAAAAGAGATTAATTAATACAGGAGCAGAACCAAAATGTCTGAGGTAAAATTGTTGGTATTTATTACCGCTTTGAAAAAAAGCAGCATGATTAGGAATACAGAGTAGAAGACAAGAAGTGTCAACTTTTGACTGAAGACAGTTTAAATTTGCTGTTGAGTAAATAAAGGATTCAGAAAAATGATGATTAAAAAAAAGTCACTCAGGAAATATGCAGGCAACTTGCCTGTTCTATGCAGGATCTCAGAATACAAAACAACATGGCATAGGAAATAAGGGAAAAACAAAGTTCTTCGAGCCACAGACACACCTGACCACCGGTAGCAAAAATTATGTTACTATCTCAGAGGAAATAAAAATTTCCATAAACACTCTGTAGAGGTGCTACTCTTCCATCTCTGGTCAATTATGTGAAAAGATAATAGGAGTGCAAGAGCCGCTTTACCACCACTCGCCAATGTGCAGTTTTTAATCCCATAGAGCAAAATGATGTGGGAGGCAACTAGAGCAATAGAAAGTAGGAAGAGTCAAGTTAAACATCTCCTTACACCTCTTTCATTACTCTTTCTCTTAATAATAGCAACAAAATAAAACTCATCAGCATACTCTTGATACTACTGAATATTAAAGAAGTTGAAGCCCAGCGATGAGTGAAGAAAATTGGAACCATATCTATGCAAAAACTGCCTCAAATTAAAAACCTGTGTCTTCCAAATAACAGGTCCTAAAGGGGAAATTGCCTAGTATAGGTAGCTCTTATTTCTAAAAGTAATGGTAATAATAAATTATCTTGAATCAACTTTATTCTGAGCATCAAAGTAGCAAAATTAGTATAACTTGCCTTCAAACTCCTGAATATCACTCCTACTTGCACTGACCTGTAATTTGTACTGTAAGTCATTTCATCATTACATTTCTGCTTTTGAGATTAGACCTGGGTATATACATAATCTCTCTAAATTGCTCTGGTTTCTCTTAATTACCTTGCCCTCAGTTTGAACCACTGAAGGGTCAGGACTAAGGCATTCCCCTGATCAGTGATGAAGAAATGTACTCAAACTTCCTAGCACATATGTGCTCTAAGAATCTAGTCTCAGTGCAAGCAGATCCTTAATTGGTTTTATTCTCGTTTATACTCATGTACACTTCATTATTTTAATTTCTCTGCTACAGTATTGCTAAGCTTGATTATCCTTCTAGAAAAAATAATGCCAAAATTTTAAAACTAGTAGGAAGGTGGATAGGATCAATTAGATTTTCTCCAATTTAATATCAGGGTTAAATTTCAAGTTGTTTTAAAGTACACATCCAGATACTTCTCAGTTGTTTGGGTTTTTTATGTCATACTCTGTATTAGCTGGAGAATTCTCCTATATTGTCCTTTCCAACTCCAGAGAAACACTCCTCACTAATAATTCTCAGTGCTATTTTAGGAACATATTACAATTTCACCTCTCCCATCTCTCCCCGTTCCACTGTGGTTGCAATTGTTGTTAGTTCTGTATTTCCATGACGTTCAGAAAAGCATCTTTTTATATGAAAGACTACAGTGCTTTCATTTCAGGAGTGTGTTTTGTGAACTGTTTAGACAGAGCTAGGGAAAAATCTTACTTCATATAATTTTTTTTTTAAATGATGCTGTCCTTATTGAAAGAAAGTTCAGCTTTACTTACTGCTGAAGTGAATGGTAGCAATTTCACTGACATAGATTCAAAATTCACTTGAATTTTAATGGTCGCGTTGTATATTAGCATCCACTGTGCTTAAAAAAACATTTGGCGATGTGTACATGATTGTTCTTCCTGGAGAATTCTCATTCCTTTTAAATGTTCCCCACCTCCACCACCCCATACTTGATTTTGATGTAACACAAAAAATTTGGACTGGGTATGTAGTGATTTATCTTTAATTCTTTCTTCTTGTTTCTCCTGAAATGACACATTTGTCACCTTGCCAAATGCAACATTTTTCACTTGCTTCTTTCATAACTGGCTGTGAATATTACTGGGATACATTAGTTACAGATACAGTTACAGATACCACATGCAGCCAGATTTTAGACTGCTGTCAGGATTTCACTAAACAAACCCAGTCACCACTTTTATAGATGAACATGCTATAAAGGGCACTGACAATTTTGCCTATAACAAAATTGAATCAGGCAGTGTTTGTTAGTTTCTCTATAGATTACTATTTTTCTACTCACAGAGAGGAATATAAAGGGAATTTAAAAATAATTATTTTCAGAGATGGCTTACCATTTTTAACAAGGCTGTTTGGAATTTTTGGGGGTGGGTGCACTTCTGATATTTGTGCAAATATATATAGTGAAAGTGCTTGCATGTACTGTCACATTTTTGATCAGAATTTGCATAAGCATTGCTGTGTGATTTCAACATAATTTGCATGTTATAGTTTTGCAATTCAAATTTTTCTCATCATCTACCTCTCAGTTGAAGTTTGGAGACTTGCACAACCCTGGAAGAATAGAGTTAACAAAGTGCATAATGGTAAAACCTGTACAGACTAATAGTCTCCCAAATATTTAAAGCTGCTTACACTTCTGTTTTCAAGACAGTGAATTTATGACCACATCTTTGTATCAGCTGGCATATCTTTATTCTTAACCCATACCTGTGAAGTTTTTGCATCACTGATGTGGTATAAAAACTGAACGTGTCATTTAGATATCCAAAGTCTATCGATCTTTCTGTGAGATGCTGGCCTGCTTTTCTTTTTTGTTTTCTTACAATTTCTAAGTTAGGGAAAGTAACAGAGTTAATATATCCAAACAGTTTTTGAAGTTATTACAGAACATTTTGCATTTTGTATCCCTGAAAAGAAATTGTGTCTGATTTAGAAATAATAGCAGATTTTAGCTTGTTTTTCTTTTTATGTGACAGTTGAAGGAAGTAGTCACAAAATTGGGGAATTGGGGCCAAGGAATGATGATTATTCTTCATATTCTCTTTACAAAACCAGAGATGATTGTTCCTTCAAAGATATTCTTCAAACCATTTTTGCCTTCTAGGACCTAGTACAAAGTCCACTAAAGCAGGCATAACAATACCAATCAAAGAGCTTTATCAGACATTGGAGGTGATGTGGCTTCAGTGTAGATTTCAGCCTTATTTTCTCCATTTCAGATCTCAGGACTGTTAGATATAACACAGAAAATGCAGGATTTGTTACAACTGGCAAATTTGCTATGCCTGCATAATATTCCTAATGAATCAGTCCCTAAATTAACGCACAATATGTATTATTTTAATAGTCTATGTAAATAAACAACAAAAAAAATCCCACCATACACTCTGAATGTAGATTATGAAATACAGAGGATATATTTAAATAAATATCCAAACAAGTCTGTTAACCCCAAAGGAAATAATTTATTTCCTTTCAGGCCTTCTTTGAGCAGTTTATAACCTTCATTTTTCTTATTTCCAGAAAAAATGGTTTATGTCTTCTGTGAATGTATATATGGACATATATAAGGGAATATATATGCAGAATGTGGTATGTGTGTATCTATGTATTCCCCTATATATAAAACTCTAATTTATATATATTATATATATTTATGTATATATAAAATATATATAATGTTTTAGAGTAAGTTACATATTGTGCCTGATAAATGAAACATAATTGTAAGCAAATAAAAAACTTCCACAAATGACAGAAAAATCTGAAGCTTTTCTGTAGAAGCATATGTTATTTTTCAGTTTCTGCTAGATTTATTTATAGTAGAAATCCATTCAAAAAGCTGCAGTATTACATAACACTGGTTTCCAGCCATGACTCAGTTCAAAGCAGCCTAAGATCACTGAGAACGTTCATTGAGGTAGACAGCAAAACCTACATTGTTGGTGAACTTGTTGGTGGGGTGTCATTTCTGCAAAAACATTAGCTACATTGTCTCTGAACAGACTGCAACCAACATATACTGAGTTTTCATCTAACATGATATGTATGACCAATTCATACAAAGTATTGGTGGACATGATATTCTTGTAACAAGCAGGGAAAGTGAGAATACTCAAGCGCCTGCAAACAATATTCCTGTTAGATTAGTATGTGGAATTCTCCAGAACAGTAGTCACTAAAAACACTGACAATGTATTATACCTTTTACAGGTTTTGGTGGTTTTAATTTGTCTGCAAGTAGGCAAGCCCATGAAAAGTCTATATTTGGCTCTCGCTCTTTAAAAACGTTATACCTTAAAATTACTGGGAGATTTTTCAGAGTGGTACATAAATCACTTACGTAACTTCCCTTCCTTGAAGAGCGATACAGCTGCATTTTCCACTTATAGCCTACTTGGAAAGTTCACCATATCTGCAGTTTATCAACAGAACCTGGTATTGCTATGCAATAATTAAACATGAAGTAACCATTGTTTTTGACTAATAAAGTTGTTTCTTCCTTTCTGTATTTTGCAATACTGTATGGTTTTTACTTGAATATATTGGCTAGGTTTTTTTTTTTTTGACAATCATTTATTAGCTAGAGGTGCTATTTATGTTCCAAAGAGATATGAGTGAATGATAACATTCTCTTTCTAGATGCCAAATCCTTTTTTTGACCTGACAAAATTCATTGTTCATAATGTATATTAACCCTGTAAAATGCTTATGCATTGCATTAAATTGTATTTAAATGCATTTTTGTTCATTAACTTCTATTCCAGGCTTGTACTACTGTGTAATATGTCAAGTTTGTCCATATATATATTTATGGGAAATTACAATGAAAATTGTGTATAATAAGAAATTGGGAGAAAAAAAAAAAGAAAAATGAAAATAAAATTTCCATGTAAATTTTCTGAAAGGATGCAAATTCTATTTTCTTAGGCTCCTTCATAGAAAATTATTTACACCTTCAGAGTGTGCAAGTATTCATAGATATTTAGATTGACTCACTATTCAGTTGGAGGAAAAAAGATCTCAAAATCACTTCTTGTTGCATACAGAAACAGAACTTCAAGATTTCCTGTGGAGAAAAGGTACTACTAGTAGGAAAACATCATACCAACTCCTTGCTATTCCTAATTTCACCATAATTAGGATTTATTCCCATGCGTAACTCACATACCATCTGGACACCAGGGATTTTTTTCCCCATTACTTGGACTGGGATGTGTTCCTATATTCCATGCACATGGATTGTTATTCCTGAATCACCAATATTCATTTTGCTACAGAAGAGGAATTTATCCTTGTCTTGAAATAGTGTATGTAGATAAGTCTTTGTATCCTTTGAATGTTGTTCATTCCTATGTCTTTGTCAATTGACTTCAGTCTATGATTGACTGCCCCAGTAAATTGATGTTTATTTATAGAATGTGATTGGATATTTAAAATTAAGGTATTATGGGGGGTGTTAGAGACACCATTGCATTCTATCTACACACATCTTATGCAGATGCACACTAAGTACTAGGAAACATAGATGTAAAAGATGAACTGTTGAATAAGAAAGAAATAACTTTACTGAAGCAAATGGTTATTATATTTCTAATAACTCTAAAATCTGTTTTCAAAGAACTATACCTATAATCTTCATGATACAAAAGTTTTGATTCAGCTACCAAAATATATTTAGATTTTGTTTAGATTATGGATCCTTGTAATAGTTGCATATCTGACTGTTTTTATATTCATAAAAATCCATTTTCAGGCATTGACCAAGTAAAAGAATAAAAAAAAGTTTCAAATACCTAGTTGTAGCATTGCCCCTTTGAAACAACAAAGAAGTTAGGATATTCTACCCTGCTGAAAGACACAGCTGACATCACTTTCATGCCTAAGGATATGTTGCCTCACTGAATCTAAATGTATGACTAAAATGCATTGCTGAGCAATAGATACTAATTTCAGAAAAATCATTCCTGTTACTGAGGGTTTTTTTTATTTTGATAGTGTAGTGCCAAGATAAATGGAGACCTCAATCTGTAGTTCATCTCTAATATCAGCTGTTACTGTTTTCCAACAAATGTTATTTTATTCTATTAATGAGCCCTTTTAACTCTGCTGGTTATTTCGAGTCCAACGTTAATAACTTCCACAGTTTTATTCCTCTTATCAGGACTTTAAAAACACTACCATTGATTGAAGTTCCTAATCTATAACATGCAGTCAACCCTGAATTTGTGTGGGATCTGCTGTGCCAACTGGTTCCCTGAACTTCTTATGGGACCTGATGGGATTTTCTGAGAATATTGAAAGTGCTGGCTGATGTCATTGCAAGACCTCTGATGACTGTTTTTCACCAGTCTTGGGAATCTGAAGAGGAACCAGTTGCCTGGAAGCTGGCAAACACCTGTATTTGCCATAGCGCATTATGTCTTGCTCCATCTTCTTATGTTACAGATAAGACTGTGCCCTTGACATCAGAGGTACCAGCGCCGGTTTTTTTAAATATAAAGTCTGAATCATAAGGCAAAGAAAACTAAATTATATATATATAATGCATTAACAAGAGACATATAATTGGTGATTGTGATTCACCGGTCAAGTAAGTAGTTCCGTTTCATTAGGTGACTTCTAATTACCTGTGCCCAGTGACATCAGACTGTAAGTCTGTCTTGGTTAAAATATATTCACTCACTGAACGCCTGCTTTTGTCATGGAAACTTCTTACAGGATCCTGTTGTATAACATAATGGTCTTCTCACCTCATTATGTGAGTTTGTGAATATGATTCTGTTCTTTTTTTGGCTAGCATGAGACCTCAGTATTGCTGGCTTTTCTGTACAGAAGAACAATTTGATCTAACCCAAAGTTTCACTGTTTTTTTCTCACAAGATATGAAAGAAAGATGACGCACCTGGACAAAATCCAGAAACACTGAGTCCGACAGATATTTTAAGGACATTTTACCCACTTTTTATCAATTAGCACAAATGGATCTTAAAACACCTGAAACTGTACTGTCTTGAATTCAGGTTAAAATTTTATAATCACAGATTTCATGTATTATTTGAAAATTATCTCAAAGCAAGATTTCACATTTAGCTATGTGTGAATTTAAAGTAATTTGTCAAAACTAATATTCATCTTAGATGATTTTCTTTTCTGGGATTTTGTCAAAATTTAGAGTAAATGGGCCTGGGAGGGAATTAAGTTACTTCCCTTCTTTCATATGTTGTCCTCCTAACTTTTTCACTGATACTGATCATGCAAGTGTGAGAGACTGAAAATGATTGATGGTTTAAACATTGTTAAGGTCATCAAAGTACTTTTGTCCACCGTAGCAATACTGACCACTGAAGGCCACCCCTACCCAAATATGCCTCCTGACAGGAATTTGGACTCTGATGGGAGCTTGGGATGGGATAAAGGTGGTACTTTCATCCAAATATCTCCAAATATGTCCAAATATTAGGGGAGTGGCAGAAGGAGTGATTACTCATACACAAATTGCCCCAGTTGTAAAATCTCCCAACAAAAACAGTAAGTAATATTAAAACAACAAAACAAAACATTCTTAAGTTCTTTTCCAACTACTTGAACCTCATATGATGATAACCACCTCTGAGAAATTTCTTGGGAATTGTGAGGTCTCCATAAAGGAAAAAATGAATCAAAATGCATACCTGGAAAAGATACTCCTCAGCATTTGCAGATATCATCCTAAAATCCTGAACATATTATTGCAGTTTAGGATTGAATTAGATTTTATTGCCTGGAAATTGTCAATTTTAATTTGACAGCTTTTTAAGAGAAATATCTATGCAAGGATTTATTTTGTTTTGTTAAAAACACCTATGAATTTTCTTTCTTTTACATGTTTCTTTTTTTCCAGAATTTAATTATGATTTTTTCCCCTGAAATTGTGTAAACATAGTTAATCAAGCAATATATGTTTATATATATTTATAAAAACTGAGCAGAATATTTTTCATGCCTTGTATATCAACTATATAGAGTTCAAGTCAATTTTTAGGCCTGTTCTTACTTCTCCTTCATATCATTTTTCACAAGCTGGAAATGTACGCAGCCTATTTGAAAACTTTAATGTCTATGAAACTGGAATGGAAAATTTGCTAATGCTGCTTTACTTGTTTCTTAATTTAAGACAAGCAGAAGTTCATCAGCAGAATCTGTTTCATTTTTATTGTCCTCATCAAAGTTCATGAAGATCTACAAACTACACAAGCATTTAATTAAACTTTTATATGGCATTAAATTCTCACCACAAAATTCACGTGAAATATTTAAGAAAATGTGTTATGAAAACATAATAAAACTCTTAGAGCTTTCTTTTAAAGTTTTAACTGAATACTAAAAGAAAATATTTATCTTAGATAATCTAGTCCAGGTATCCCTAACTTGTTTGTGCTTGTATTTTCCTCAAAATAAATATTTTCAGAAATGGTCCTGTAGAACCCTAAAACTGTTGCTAGGTACTAAAAGAAATGGCAATGCTTTTTGAGATATCATATATGTATCAGTTTTCACTTACACAGAGTTTATTTTGGAGGGACAGTGATTCATTTTGCCAACCATCATAATATACTTTGATTAATAACTGCAATTCCAGTTTGGCCTGAATGATAAATGAATAGCAGTTAGGCATTATAATTTTTCAGTTCAATCACTGAACTGAATAATTGGTGGAAAATGGTTGAGAATGACATGAAGAGGGTTTTTTTCCCTCACAGAAAAATTGCTTATTTGCCTTAATTACAAAACAAAGTTGTTTAATTCCATTTTGAACCTTCTAAATAGATTTAAAAGGAAAATTTGATTTAATTCATGAAACAACAGAATTTAGCAATGATCACATTATTCATCAGATATATTGACAGACAGATTCAGTTCTACCTGACATGTATGACCCCATGATTGCATCTTCTAAAGCTGCCGGGGGTTCAGGACTGAATTTCTCTCCTGCTCATATTTTTTTACTGCCACAGAAGTGAGCCATCTTTTGGTCCAGTTTGCATTGTGACACTCTACTGTCTGGACCATATATCTTCCAACATCAAATATTTTATGCAAAGTGAAGGAACAGCAGTAAAAGTAATTTCTAGTACCTGTGCACCAAAAATCCCTTTGGGAATAGTGTTTCACAACAAATGCATTGGTTTGAAAAGTCACAATACCCACAAGCTTTTAAAAAACTGAAAAAAAAAAGAGATTGGCATTGCTAATCTATCTGTTTTTACTCAGCTGATGTCCACTGCAAATAATAAAAGGCTTTGTTGTTGGGTATTAATAAAATCCATAGTTAATTGGTTTGATTCTACACTGACCTTGGATTTATTGTATTTGTTTGAGGTACAATTTCACAAAGGGACCCACAAGGGTCATCAAGTTCAACTCATTGAGTTCTGGCCCTGGAAAACACATCCCACACCATGTGCCTGAGAGTGTTATCCAAATGATTCTTGAAATCAGCCAGGCTTGGTGCCATGACCGACTTCCCTGGGGAGCCTGTTCCAGTCCCCAGATACCCTTAGGGTAAAGAATCTTTCTCTAATATCCAACCTAAACATCCCCTGACAACTTCAGGCCATTTCCTTGGGTTCTGTCACTGGTCACCACAGAGCAGAGATCACTGTCTGCCCCTCCTCTGCCCCTCATTAGGAATTTGGAGACTGCCATGAGCTCTCTCCTCAGTCTCCTGTTCTCCAGGCTGAGGAGACCAAATGACCTCAGCCTCTTCTCAAGGCTTCCTGCCCAGACACTTCACCATCTTTGTTGCCCTTCAACACTCTCCAATAGCTTCATATCCTTATATTGCAGCACCCAAAACTGCACACAATATTCAAGGTGAGGCCACACCAGCAGAGCAAAGCAGGACTTGCCCAGCTGGGGATGCTGTGCCTGATGCACTCCAGGACACTCCAGGTTGGCTCTCCTGGCTGCCAGGGCACACTGCTGATTGAAAATGACTGCCTCACAGAACCAGATATTTTTCATCCCATCCACAAACCCAGAGGCGTAAAAGTTCGGTCTGGATACAAAAAGCTACTGAAAATGAGAAATAATGCCTCAAAGTAGCAATTATTTTCTAAGAGAGTTAATTTTTCTGGCAATGTTATTCCCAAAAGTAACAGCGTCATTAAATGGTCTTAATTCTGGGTTCCACTCAAGTTTATTAAAGCAAGGTTTTTCTCTTAAAATTAATCAAGGGAAAGATATTAAAACCTCATTCTTAAGTTCTGTCTTTGTAACAGCAGCAGCAGCAAGCTGGAGATTCAGTGCATCTGGCAAGGGGTTGCAAGCGAGCTGTTAGCAGAAGTATGTAGTCCTAGGTATTGAAAGTATGATATACTCAATCGTCCTTAAGAATGACACTAACAAGAGATTGCAACCAGAGAACTGTTTTAAGTTCTTCAGTTGGCGTAGAGCATCAGCAAGAAGAATGAAACCCCCTGAAGCCATTTACAACTCCTTTTAGAGTATCCATTAATAACTTATTCCCACACCTGTGTCCTCAGCCTCAGCAATGTTTTCTGTTTATCGAAGCAACAGTCACTGAGAGGCCTCCACCACAACCTTTCTCTCACCTTCCCCAGAGTGCTGACAAGAGAGCTTTCTGTAGAGCCTGAAGTGGAAATTGCTGGCCTCACACTTTTTGCACATTCTCCAGAACACAACTAAGCATCCACAATACACTGCTAAGCAATGCCTTGTTTCAGTGCTGCGAGGTGCTCAGGTCAGGGGCTTGCCTCGCTGGGTTGCATCAAGAAGTATTTGTTTTAAACAGAGTCCAGACTTGTCCTCACTCTGCCCCAAACCCTGCCAAGGAATGTTCACAAAACTTTTAGACTAAATAGTTTGTTTGTTTTTTTCTTTTGTGTTTGTAAGCTTAAGTGTGGATGAGTTTAATAGGGAAAATATAAGGATTTTAATTTGGAAAATTCTCTTTCTGATATGTTTTACCAAAACCACGAAAAAACTCACATGAATCAATCAAAGGTCTTTGTGAATAGATTCTTGCACATCAGGGTGCCTGTACCTAGGAGGGTTTCTCTGCTAAGAAATGTTTGGTCACTTTATGGAAAAATACATTCTTGGTCAAAAAATTTTTAACCAACACATGACTGGGAAAATTCTTAGTAATCACATGCTGGAAATACCTTAGGCTTGGTGGAAGGAACAAAAAACAAGTTTCAACTGTAACAGATTACAGAACTCCTCTATAGATCTCTCTTCCACTCCTGAAAAGCTTTGTTTTTTTTTAATACAGACTTTAGGGGACAGCTTATATCTTTAGAAAATTGTCCTTTTGAATAGAGTTGCAGTACAAATAAAAAGAAATTAAAA
>VZSR01003812.1:628651-649044 GCA_013398615.1 Brachypodius melanocephalos
GGTATTTCTAACAGTGCTGACATGCTCTCTGAAGCTAAAACAAATCAAGCACCAATTTCAAGAGCAGCATCTAATCTTTCTGAAAAGTCATCTTACAGTCACTGTATCTCCTTTTCTACTATGAAAACAAGTATCTGAATCATCTGGTTACCCCTACATTGAATCAGCTGGTTTATATTACACAGTGTTGTGGGCCTGCAGAGGATGTGGAGCAAAAGGAATGTCCATACAGCCTCCTCCTAGTCCTTGGAGCACTCCTAGCTGCTGTGCTGAAACACAAACACCTTTTTTGTTGCCAGGGTTTGGAAAAAAAGCCATATGCTGCTAAAGTGATGGGTTTTTCCCATCTTTTCCTCCATTTCACAAGATAGGGCATGCTCTTTCATAGTCCTAGTCTCAAGACAAGATGTAACTAAGTGGAAAACCTCTGCTTTCCCAATAATATGTGAGTAATTTCTAAGCTAAAAGCAAGTAAGTGGAGTGTAGGAGCTTGTCTTAACCTGGCTAGCTCTTTGACATTTTTCGTTCAGAGGGACTCTCTAAATGCACTGTTGTGTCTCCCAAAATGGTCTCTAACTGAAAATATATGTGATTACTGCTGAGTAGTATTCTTAGTGCAATATGCATGACAGGTTGTCAGGTATTATGTTGTAGTCACTCAGTGAAATATTTATGTCACAGTAGCCACTTGCTTTGAGATAGAGAAACAGATTACCTAAGATAGAGAGCAGATTTTCTCTGCTTGAGTATCATCCACACCACCTCTGTTCTGCTATCCTTAAGCCCGGCTGATCCACATCAACAAGCAAAGAGGTCTCTAAACCACAGTATTTTTGCATCTTCCTGAAAGCAACTCTGAATAGAGTGTGTATGAGAAGTAAGGACTGATGAGCAGCACTCCAAATTCACTTTGTTAGTATGACTATTAGATGAGCAGAGGGAATGGGGAGGTCTTCTACAGCCACATTCTGTGGTTGCTTCAGCTTTTTCAACCCACATGTGCCTGTAAGACAATCAGAAATGAGTTGCTTATTGGAACACTACAGTGAAAATTATAGCGTCCTCTAAAGATTAGCAAATCTCTTGTTCTCCAAAGCCTTGATTTCAAAAGCACAAATAAAAGCAAGAAGGGAGGAAGGAAACAATGAGTGCAATCCACAGAGGACATGATCAGCTCTGTTTCTTAGTTAATATCTGATTTATGAAGTGTAAAGTGTAGCAGCCTCTGATTCAGTTAACAATAGTGCTTCTGAAACATTTTATGAACTACCAGAGATCACAATTGGCCTCCTGCCTTCAGTTGCAATACATGACAGAGACTTACAGGTTCAATGAAGAGTTTATGCCTGCTGTGATGCAATTCTGCATGTCACTTTTTATTTACAATATGATTTCCATTACATTGTAGAAGAGTTGAAACAAATAAACCTTTAAGAAGACAGTTTGTGGTCTTCTACAGTTAACCTTTTAATACAGAACAAGAATGAACATGCCTATTATGATGTTCGTCCAAAATATTGGATTTACTGGATTTCTGACTACATATGAAAACTGAGAGTCTTCATGGAGCTCTGGAAGTTTCAGAGTTCTTCAACAGTTTTTTCACTTGATTGCAACCTCATTTAAATGAGTTGATGGCTCTCAGCTGGAGATGTTAGGAGCTTTGAAACTACCAGCGATTTATTTCTTTGAGTAAATCTTACCATTGAAATCTATCAGCTGTTGCACAAGTAGCAGTTCTGGAAACTGACTGTGACTGCAGAGAACTGCAATTTTTATATTAGGCCCCAGGAACATTATGTATCTATAAATATATATAAAATATATACAAACAGACAAAATAATTCATTTGCTTCAGAAAGCAAGTACTTTACAGAGCCATTTTCCTGATGTCTTCACTTTTAAAGAAAATAGAGTTGTAAAAAGAGTCAGTCAAGTTCACTTATTACTAACACAAAAAAATCTCATCCCAATCAAGTAATATAAAATCTCCATTCTGAATATAGCTTTTATCTCTTTCGTTTTCCCTACCGTGTATGCATAAAGTTCCAGAAGAATCTGCTATACTAAACATACACTTTCTGTGGAGCTCTCCAGTTAACTTTCAGCTGAATTTCCATTTGATTTCCTTCAATTTTAAAATATTAATCATTTAAAAAGTTTCATATTTCGACTTCTAAAGCTTTTCTCCTCATAGGGAACAATCCTCATTTAATTCAGGCAGTTTTTCTCTATTCATAATTAACTGTCTATTTTATATTTCATCTACTTAAGTTCTCCTGTTAGGAAGATTATTAAAAAAAGAACATATATGAAAGTGTCAGAAGTTTCATCTGCTTGCACGGATCAGTAAATGAGATCTATCTTTATAATCTGAGTCATCAAGAGAATCTTTTCAGAAGATTAAAGAAATGGCCCTGAAATGTTCTGGCAATCAAAGTTGTGGAAAGTCAAAAAGCATACTTGCTGCTCTGTTCATAAAATCCATACTTTCACGAAAGAAATTAAAGCCATCTTTGGCCTTCTCAAACTTCAAAACTGCAGCTTAGGATTGAGTTTGGGAGAATAGAAATTTAGTTTTAAATCTTTAAAGGTTGATGCAAGTCTTCTTGTACGAAGTCCAGTTGGGACTCTACATCTTTTAAAATAGTTTCAAGAAGTGCACTAAAGTACAACAAATTGTATGCATTAAATAAAAAAAAGAAAAAAAAAAGAAAAAAAGCTTATCAAAGACCACATTTAATGTGCTGAACTGTCATGACAGGTAAAAAAATTTTGAAAGAAAGACCTCATAAAATCACTCTACTATTACTCTACTAAATTGCCAAAATTAGCTTGTCACTTCTAAGTAATTTGCAAGTTCCCATGCAGAAACAATCTTAGTATAAAAACTTGTTAACATAACAACATATGCCTGGGTTGAAAAACAAATGCAATAAACCTACAATATCAATAGATTTGTCCCATGAGAATCAGTAAAGAAAATATATAAACAATGCAAGAATATAGAAATTTGATAGACAGGTAGAGTACATTTTACTAGCCAATAGAGTAATTAGCAAGAAAGCTATTAACCCATTAAAGTCACACAAAAAGTCTGTAAAAACTACATAAAATTTATTGTGAAAATAAAGAATTAGCTTTGCCTACATAAAAATAATAGTCTCAACTAACTTACTACAGTACTGAAGCATTTCTTTATGTAAGGATCTGAGAATCTTCAATTTTATGGCTATCTACAACTTTCTGACCCTGTCTGTTAACCTGGTCTTCTGGTGTGCTGCCCATTGCATTGCAGTAAATACCTGTGCAAAGGAAGCAATCAATCAGCTGTTTGTTTCTAAAGCATTATAGAAAATGTCATAGTCGTGACTCTCTTTTAGTAAGATTTCCTTTCTTCTCCAGAGGCAAAGATGTTTCCATGAAGTTTCTTGGCTTATTTCTGAAAGATATTGGTATTCAATGGGTATTTGTATTCAATAATATGAGAGGAAAAAAAAATGCTGACAGAACGTAAGAAATAGTTAAGATTACCTCCCCAGAATTAAATGAGATTTGAACTGCTATATCAAAGAGCTATATCAACTGACATTTGACCATTTGAGGAACTCACTGTTTAAGTTATACATCATATAAAGCACTACAAGCCTGGTGCTAAGAGCTTGTCACAAATTTGCTCGATTTGTCACAAATAATTTGGGAAAAAATGAGAGGATTTCATGTGTCACATGCCTAAAGTGTGAAAGTGATTGAATATATACAGAAAAGATGAACTCATGTTTTAAGTAAAAATAGGTCCAAGTAAAACTGTATTCAGAGCTCGATTAAATAATGGCATTTGAGAACTCAGATTTTTGTCTGATATAAATCAACACTGTTACTATAATTCTGCACAACACAAGTACATTATTTTTAAAAAAATTTTTTTTGCCCCACATAATAATTGCACCCAACTAGCAAGAAAAAGAGCAAAGCTTACAGCACAGATTTTATGAAGTTTGAAGAAATCATAGTGGAAAGCATTCCAATACAATAAATGGAGCTTTTAATCCTTGTAAGTTCAGTAACTAAACTGAACATTTTCACTAGAAATGCACTGGCTACATGATAGATCTGACATTGTAACCCTATTAACAATAAACCTAATGGTTATTTATGAATGTATTCTGCAACTGAACCAGTCTTACACTATTTGGAAATATCCCTCTACTAGTATACTGCTTGTACTTGATACCTCAGCCATTCAACACATCAAGCCACTTGAGTCTTTGTTGTCATAAATTGTAGAAGAGGATTTCTGCTGTCCTCAGAGCTCTAAGTAACTTACTTTTCACGATACCTGTCGGTTCCTGCACACTGTGACTGTGGAATATCTGTCCCTCTCCCTATTCCTCTCTGTGTCCCTCTTCCTCTCCTTTTCCCTCTCCCTCTCCCTTTCCTTCTTACTCATTTTCTCTCTGCAAAATTTAGTTTTTCTTCACAGTGTTCAGATTTCATTTAAAAAATGAAAAAAAAAATTGTTTTTGTGAGTCATCAACAACAACAACAAAAAAAATCAACAAATTTATCAAAAAGTCAAGCAGTAAAATTCAGTATTATAAACCCAGTTTAGCGCTGAGGTAGGGCTAGGTCAGGCTGATGTTCATAAATTTATTTTTCACAGAACCCCAACCCTGATGATGTTTTGCAAAGAACAGTCTTTCTGAACTGTTTTTTCTCCCTTCAGGAACTGTCTAATGGATTTCATAGTACAGTGATCACCAGCACAAATGTGATAACAGAAATCAGGTCTAGTAGCGTTTTTCCCTATTATGTTAGCAACAATGGAAATGATGTAGTAACCTTCACATTGCTCTGTATTTGTTGAAGATCATAATGTTTCAGTTCTTAGTTTTTTCTTGACTTTAACTAAATTCAATACTAATATTCAACAAGCCAAGAGGAAAATATGATATATGATATGTGATATGATCTGATATGCTATGATATAAAGATATACTGACTTATTCCTGTTGAAATATTAAACTGAAGTTCTACTATTTGTTAGCAAGCTTACTATTGTCCATAACTACCAGAGAAAGGGATGGCTGTAGATTCTTTATCTTATTACAAGTAACATGATATGGAAATTTAAAATACAGAAATGAAAAGCTTTGAAAAAATAAATCAAGGTAGAATTCATTCAGCACTTTTATGTAGTAAGAAAAAAATATGTACATTTTCTGACAGTGTTGCTGGCTCTATCTTAGATAAACAATACATTGTTTGCAGAAAAAATTTCTGTTGATAAAGCCAATTAAAGCAATCACAGTTAGGAACATTTAGACCTGGACTTTGACACTCCACTTCACTGACTTTGTCCTCTTTTTTTAAACTGAGCAACAGATGATACAGCTCGACAGTCAGCCCACATATTTCAGCTAGGCTGGGGTAGCTAATCAAGTTCCTAACATTTTTAAAACCTAAAGAAGCTGCGAGTGAACTAATACATTGATGATATAGAGACAAAACCATTAGCACAGCTATCCAAGGGTCAATAAATGAGAACTGCTGCAATCCTGTGTGTTTTGAAACTAGTCTGCCTAATTGGCTCCTGGAGTCTCACTTCAAAGATGCACTTCTGTTTTCTCATAAAAGAGATGTAATTATTAACTGCAAGATTGGGTCAACCTTGATGAGGAACAGAAAGAAAACCAAAATGTCTTCCCACTCTATCTAGTCTCTTTGTCCCTAAAGAAATGTCCAAAATCTGTGTGACTTTTTCAATCTTTTCCAATTTGCAAGTATTCTTCCTCCTCTCTCAGTTACGTTGATGTGCTTTCCTGTCACTTCTTTTTTCTTTATTTTTGAACTTCATTTTTAAAACCCTACAAGTATGTGCTGGTTTTTAATACAATATCTCAGATATGAAGGTGAAGTAATGGCAATTGTTTCCTCCTGGTCATTGTTAAGAATCAGATTCTGCTGAACCAAATATAAGAGAATAATTAAATAAATCTAAAACAATACAGGAATTGATTCATATACACATCTGCAAATCAGGCTTAAGAGCTTTAATTTTCTAGTTCCAAGGTTTTTTCCTAGTTGCTAATTTTCTTCTCAGTTTATTCTTATGCATCTTCTGCTACAAAATTCTTTCTAGATCCTCTATCCCACTGAAATTATTTTCTCAGCAGTATCTGATGTTTTATAGGGTATGGAGATATTGTGGTTATTTGTTGTTTGTGTTTTCTTCTTTTCTTTTTTTGAATGGGACATCATAAGAGACAAATCTCAGAATTCACTTCAGCCATTTTTACAAATTCAAAGGGAATAAAAACTCTTTCATTTTCACTTGTTCCTAATTCTTTCTTACTTGTCACTGGCACATATAAATGACTGCAGTGTGGGCAAGGGTTGAGGAGTTAGAGAAAATAGAACAAGGGTAACTGCCATCCATGCACTGAACTTGAGTCTCTACATTTACAGGTGAAAAGTGTTTTCCATTACTGGTCTTCACATCACCCCTCATAATTTATCCAGTTCAAAACAAAAATATAAGTAATAAATTAATCCTTATGTCTTATATGTGCTTCCAGAGTACAATTTCCTTCCCCTTTGTATTAATCAGAGATCTGAAATTATTACAGAATAACATGTGAATGAACTATACTGTTTATTTTAAAACAAGCACATATTTCTAAATATCCCCTGGAGAGATGACCTTTGTTTATGATTAGTATGAATAATAGAACATTATCTTGGATGTTGTTTTCAAAAAAATACCAAGCAACATCTCCTACACAAAAATATTTTCAGTATAAAATGCCTTTTATTAGCTAATTATTAAATAAAAGATCAACCAATTCAGCTGTGATGAGGTTTTTGCTTTAATTTTAGTGAACTACAGTTATATGAAAATGGCTGTTGCTTTATGCTTCATCTTCTCTCACCTATTTGCTCAGTCTAAAGTCTATAATTATATTTCAAGATTTTTTTTATTATTATTTCTTTTGTGGAGTTTTGAACTGTTCTTTCTCTTAGTTATTATTGTTGACTCTAGTGAGCCCCTGAAACTTTTGATCAATGTAATGACATATACATATATAATGGAATCTGAATGTTTCCTTTTAAGTGTTAGTAAGAAAGACTTTAGGATACATCATGGAATGCAGGTAAAGTATGTAGATGCCAGAACTGAAAAGTTTATTTAAAAAAAAAAAAACAAACCCAAAATGCTATAGCTAAAAATCTGTAAAGAATGTCTGTTCTTGTCTGACACTTCAGGGAATAGGCTAATGTAAAATAGAATGTTAATATTTCTAGGAACATTCTTTTCTGTCCCAGCAGGATTCCACATACACTCTAATATATAAAATCTTGATTTACTTTGAGAAATGCAGTCTCACTAGTTGTGTTTGATGGGATTGAGAAAATTATTTTGAAGACAGGAAAAGAATATTACATTTACAAACTGTATTTCTTCTTTTAACTAATTTAAGACTGTTTGCAAAGGGTAAGGTACAGATATATCTGTACTTGTTAGCCAAACTGATTTATGGAATGATAATGAGATCTTAAATCTGTAAAAAAAGGGAGCCCTAAACCTTTACAGATTCACCTGTAATTGTACCTCCCCCAGTCTGGAGGTCTCATGCCACCAGTCCTTGAGTGTTTCTGCTGATCCTGCTTGTGTTAACCACATGGGGTGCTGAAAGACCCATCTTTTACCAAGAAATGGCACAGAAATGCCATGATGGATGCCCCAGTCAGAGGCAGGAGGTCTTGCCCTGGCCTCAGGACTGTTTTTCCAGATTGGGAGAATATTAGTAAGTTCTATCAGGTGAGTAGGAGGACCTCATTTTTATGCTATGGAGTGTCTGCAGAATTTTTTGACTTGCATTTGTAAAATGTAGTGTTACAATGAAAAATAAATTCGTTTTGTAGGTGTTAAATATTTATTTATGTGCCCTGCAGCCACATTACTGTGTACTGTGGTCCTGTCAGACCTTATAACTAACTTGTGGATGAACAGAAAGGTGAAGGCATCCAATCTGGAGACTACCAAGTAAAACATGCATGATCCAGGAATTAGTACTGGCAGTTATTAGATAACACTTTTCCTCTGAGTCAAGGTATGAAATGCTTTGGTGCTGAATGAAATGGAAAAGAAAAATAATTTACTCAAAATAGTAAAGGATAATAATTTGAGCAACCTATCAGTTAAGGTAGTACCAATTTTTTGTTCTGCTGTGTTTGTCCCTTACATGTAACTATGTTAGAGGACTGTCCTGCAAATATCTTCTTAGACTAGATCCAATTAAATATTTAAGTGCCTTCAAGTTAAACAGGCAGTTACTGTGCCTTTATACTATTCTTCCTTTCCAGAGTCGTGATCTGATTTTGAGCTACTCTTCAGGCTACTGAGCACTACTCTGTACCATACCTCAAGTATTAAAACTACTGCTTAGAAACTGGAGCTTGTTTTTTGTTTGTTTGGTTGGCTTTGTTGTTGTTGGGGTTTGGGGTTTTTTTGGTTTTGGTTTTGGTTATGGCTTTTTTTTCAATGGCAATGATACAAGAAGTTCAGGGTTTTGCTTATACTTTTCTTATTATCTGAAGGGTTGTTAATGAGAGTGATACTCTGGTTCAGCATTCCAGGGGAAACTAGAATTCAAAGATCTGTGTGCAGAGAAAGCTCCTTAACTTACAGAAGAAAAACTATCTAGTGACTACGAATGTTTTATCTCTCTCCTGTGTAATTTCTGAGATGCTGGATCCTTGTCCTGCAGGCAGTAGATGAGAAAAAATTCCATGATTTTATATTAAACCTTTCCTGCCAAAGGGACTCTTGGATTTTGGTCTGACGGTATTTTGTTGTTGTTGTTGTTGCTGTTGCTGTTCTTGTTTCATTCAATAGCAGTAAAATCCAAACTGAAGAAAGGCTTGAGGACTTGAGCTTAGTAACATTGAAGACAATCTAACAATTAAACTGCAATTTTTCATACTATTTCCTGAGGAGGAGGAGGCTATCCAGCCTACTAAACCTTTTCTGTAAGAAATACAGAAATTACAGAAATATAATTTTAGAATTTTCCATTTCCCTCCAAGGTAGAGAAATAAGTATGTACTTAATACTGTGAGAGTCTAATCACTATGGTGTGTAGACTGAATGGTATCAAGAACCAGTGATTCCATTCATGAGTGCCTGATTCCTGTCAGTATCATTAGATATGAGGAAAAGGTCTCAGTGTACAACTCAAGTGACCTTTGTGTTATTCCTATAGTCTTTAGAATTCACTGATACTTAGGCAAAAGTAAATTTCACATGTCCAGGTGAATGCAATAGAACCAGGTGTGCAGAAATCAGAGGAATTCTCATATAAAAATGCATCTGCAAAAACCTTGACATGTAAGCAGCTGCTGTATACAGTTTAATTTAATTGGTAACTTTGGACTTTTGTAAGTCACCTAATTAATAATTTTGTTATTTTTCTATAAGGGTTAATACTGTGTACGTGTCCATAGGATCATCCGTTTGTTTTTTTGTTGTTGTTGTTTATTTGTTTGTTTTAGATAATGACCTATTATTGGATGCAAGAATTCCAATTCACCTTCTTGAAAATTGCTCTTTAGAGCTGAAAGCAAAACAAAACAAATTCTGGAATCTTATTAAGTATGGTTTTCAATAATGTAGAAAATTGTGGTCAATATTACCTTCCTAGTGTTCGTATATCAAAAATTACTATTGATATCATAGAGAATTTTTGTCTTTATTGCTAAATGTTTATATAGAATTCATCCTGCATTTCTTCAGTAGTTTAATTGAACATCCCAAACTGTAAAATGCTGAAAGATCAGTGATGAAAATAAAATAATTTTTTGTTATTTTGACAGGCTTCTGAAAGGAAATGGGTATTCAAAATTATTATTAGGCCACAGCATGGAAATTATTTTTATGACTACATTTTTTTTGTTGGACCTTGGAGCCTAGCACTTTTATTTCAGAATATGTTACAGGATAAACTTTATAGATTACTAAGCAAGGAAAGAAAGAGTTTCTGTCAAGGAAAAAGTAGTTTATGAAAAACAACGTTTAAATTGGGATCAATTATTAAGCAGTTAACTTCTCAAGGTTTTTCACTGCTGATTGATAGAAATCTAATCTGATTTCTTTTACTCAAATAATCCATAATTTTAATAAACCCTAGAAATGACACATAATTGTTTCTACTAAATACTGGCTGCCTGCTCCTGGCTGGGGCAGTGGGACAGCCCAGGCTATGGGGCTCTGCCCTGTCTCTCCCCAACCAAAGCCAGACCACAGCTGCCCTTGGCTTTGGGGCACACTGACACCAGCTCTGGGATCAGATCACGTTGCTTAAGGCTTTATCCATTTAGGCTGTGAACACTTCAAAGGCTGGAGACCTCAGAGCCTGCTTGGACCACTGGCTCTGTTGCCCACCTGCCCTCATGGTGAAAAATGTTTTCCTGTGTCCAGATCCAAGCTCTTCTGTTTCAGCTTGTGCCTATTGTCCCTCATTCTCCTGCTACAGGCCATCATGAAGATCTCATGTCCATCTTCTTCAACATCTCCTTATGGGCTCCAAAGGGGTTCTAGTAGGTTCCCTCAAAGTCTTCTCTTCTCAGGCTGAACAGGTCTGGTCCACCTCAGCAGTCAGGTGACATATCATAGTGACCCATCACTTCTCTACTACACTTTACCTGTAAGTTCCTGATGAATTCTTAAAAGTTTAAGCATCAGAAGGTGTATTCTTGTTTGATTTATCTGAATCTAGTCCTTGGATAGGCTAAATCTACCCTAAGAGTTTCCCCATTACCAAATACCTCTCCTGAAACAGCTGGAAATCACTTTAGAAGAGTGAAAAACAAAACAGCATTAATCACCATTTATGATTTTGTCACATAGATTCAATTCTGAAATATAAAATTCCTTATTTCATTAATTTCTCTTTCATTGAGTAGAATTACCAAAGATGAGTCAAGGGTGTATATCAAAAGCATGAGTCATGTACATAGTGTGTGCCAGCTTGGTTGAGATCTTGCTTGTCTAGTGAGTCACACATTGTGCATCTCCAGATCATGGGCATTCAGCCTGTCCAGCAGGTGGGTCTGGCTCCTCACTCTCTCCAGGTGCCTCCTACCCTGCTTCTATCACATTCTCCATGAGCAGCTTATGCATCCAGGTGCTGGGATTCCCACAATTATGACTTTCCTCTGCATTCTCTTGTGTGTGAGACCATCTTGTGTCATGTTACCTAATGGGACACTTCACAATAAGAATGGACAGAATTAGATGAATGTACTTCTCAGAATAGAATTCACAAATATGTGATAGGAAAAATCCCATAGAGATTCACATTGTCACAGAGAGTTATGAGAGTCAAACTTTCCTGAGTCTATTTGCCAGCTGCTCAATGATTCAACAATGCTCTAACTGTATTGAGGTACTCTATTGAGTAAACTCTATTTACATATTTTTATTTCAAGAGACTGTATTTTTAGAATCAGAAGTATATTCTTTGAGTCCAGGCATGTGGAATGTGAGGGACTAATGACATTGTTATTCAATACATCTCAATCTCCAAAAGCCTTTGTTTACATGCTGTATTTGTTTACAAAGGAAAATGAGAGAGGTAAGTGTTTTCAACTTAATCATTTCCCACAGCCACATCAAAAGACCCTGAGAAGATACTTGTGAATGCTATCATTTTTCTGTGTGTCTCAAAGATGAATTACATGCCACTTCCTAAATCAGACTCCTGTGATTATCTTCAGCAATGCTTGCACTGTGTGCCAATGTGCATTGTCAAATTTGTTGAAATTTAATTTTAATTCCACTTACATTAGAAGTTATGATAGTAAAATAGTACAACTTCCCTTTTCCTGCAACCTCATTTCATTCAGAACCAGCAATTTTGTGGTTAAATGCGATTAAATGTGGCTTAATTAATTGTTGTAGAATTTTAGGAGATACATAATATGCCAAAGGTAAAAGTTCCTGAAACTTGCTGCATTGAAGTTGAATAAACAAAGTTATTTTATTGAAAAATGATAATCTGACATGTCTCTGAAATTTATAGGAACAGAATCGTCTTCATAACCTTCGAGGAGTTGAAGAAGAAAATTGTATTTGATGCAATAGGGAACGTTTGTGATTTTTTTAATGCGAAGCAATGTGTTCTACATTCATGCTATCAAGAAACTTGTTCAATCTTCTCCTGCCTTTGGAATGACACTTTTGATGACTTTTAAAACGAGAGAAGGTGGCTCTCTAGGAGAGATTGGAAATACCTGTATGCATACAATGGAAGTCTACTATCTGTTGTGAAGTTTTGCTGGGAAGTTAGTCAGAAAATTTCCTCTGTAAACAATCTGGCTTTCACAATTACACAAAGCATTTTGATCAAATTACATTTATATGGAATTGTGTAACCAACAGGTAAGTATTAAAAAAAAGAACTAAGATTATGTATTACTAAGAGATATTTCTCTCCTACAGATTTAGTGGGGTTGTTTGTTTGTTTGTTTGTTTGTTTTTTATTTAATACACCATAATTTAGAGTGGGGTGAAATGAGCACATTTTGCTATGGAGTTCTCTTACATGTAGATCAAATGTTTTATAAGTCCATGGAGATATAACCCTTGACTGTAATATTTATGTCTTACATTTTGCATGAAAATTATTTATGAAAGCATAGTTCAGATTTAGATTTGTGTTGATAACGTTGCTTTGTAAAAAAGATGTACATGTTTGCACAACAAATGTGGTTATTTTTTCCTATTTATTTAAAATATTTCTAACTACAAGGTAATGAAACTCACATATGATGTTGCTAAGCTTTGTAAGAGGTTTGCTGAATCTGAACACAGAAAAATAACATTTCATCCAGATTAGCCAATTAACCAATCAATTAACACAATCTGAATGTCTGTGGTTATGGTCATTTTATTCTAAGCAGTTCCAGGTGAAAATATAAAGGGGAAAAAGAAATAGAAAAAATTATGTGGTCCCAAAGTTTCCTTGTTCCTTTCCGTAGGAAGTTGCAATACCGATATCTATCCATGAACTGAGGGAGATGAAAGCTGTAATTCATTCATTAACGAATTCAATTGCTAATGAATCTCTCTGGAGACTTTGCATCTAGAGAACATCTGCCACACAAAAGAGTGTTTTCTAAAGCTTTGACTGACTAGTCCAGTTCATGAAATACACTCTACCGAAGTTGGTTTCTCCTTTAAAATCTTACCCAGGGACAGAAGTAGCACAACTATTAGCTGCAAATTGTGTTAGCGAGAACAAAGCACAAGCTCTGTTGCATTCATCGTCCTGTTGTTTTTGGTTTTGGTTTTTTGTTTGTTCATGGATTCCCTCACGTTTTTAAACACCATGGCAATAATTAAAATGTAACTATAATGTATTAATAAAATGTCATTAAAATGTAATATTTTCATGTTAAGTTTTTACTTGCCTCCTTAAAATGTTCTGGAATTCCATACCTGTTAATTTCATAGCAAAACTAAGGTTAAAGATCTAGAAAAAATAAGGGCAATTTTTTTCCACTTAGCACCAAGGGGGGAAAAAATCACCTCTGAGTTGGTATCTCACAACTTTAAACATCTGAAAACATCTGTCTCCTTTTCTTAAATTTTGAGTGCTTACAATACCAAACCTGACTAATACTTATGAGAGAGTTATGAGAAGAGTTCCCATCCTTAACATTTGATAAACTTAGAATAAATCACGCCAAATAAAAATATTGTCACAATAAATTGGTGGCTGAGGAAACTTTGCATATCCAGGTATCTCATAGGGCTATAAATAAAAAACAATTTATTTTTATGACCTTCTGTAATAATTTGCCATTAAATTCTTTTTCTCTGATAAAATGATCCAAAATTCATAGTTATGTTTGTTGTTAGCTTATTTTTCACGTTCTTGCTCTAGATTTTTGGTGGTGTTTTTGTTCTCTTTTTCTCTCCCTTTCTCTCTTTCTCTCTCTCTTTCTCTCTCTCTTTCTCTCTCTCTCTCTCTTTCTCTCTCTTTCTCTCTCTTTCTTTCTTTCTGTCTTTCTTCTATCTCTCTCTTTTTTTCTCTTTCTTTCCTCGTTTTTGGTCAGAGCTTTCTTTTCCAGTCTCCCCTTCTCATTTCATTAGTCTTTTAATTATAGAAAATCAGTGTTCTATGCCCAGCAGAAGCTTTGTGACACCCCTCACACCATCTCCTTCACACTTCTTGTGGTTGTAACTATTTCAGCACCTGCTCTTTCTTCCTTCCTTGGATGGTTATGTCTGTGTGTTTTCACACACATGCTGTCTTGGTTTATGTTAGTAATAGGAAAGGTTGAATAAAAGCCCCAGGTTATATATTCATTACTATAGAATGAAAAGAAAGTTTATCTTTTTAGTTCCTTTTCTGATGGCTGTCTGGACAGGTTTTTTCTGGACATAGATAGCATCTCAACTTCATGGCTGAATCTAACTGATTTAACAGATAGAAAAGATATTTGCCCGAAGACATCTAAGAGGACAATAGAAAAGACAGAGTTTCTTTGCCCTTTTGTGCCTACAGTGATGGGTATTCACATCTCTGAAAATGAATGGTAAGGGTGGTCGTTATAACCTGAAAACTTAGTTTAAGTGTTACAAATATTGTTTTTAAAATTGTTATTTGGGAATTAAGTGACCTGCACTTCAGAAGATGAGATGCCAATGAGAACACAGGAGGAGAGTGTGATAAAGAATTCAACAGCCTTCATATTATTGGAAGGATCTTGCACAAGTCAGAAATTGTGTTCTTCTGTTTCTATTACTCCTTTTCTTCTTTTCTTCCTAGTTTTGCACTTCCTGAGAAAATAAATGTTTGTGCTATTTCTCTTTTGCATCAGCTCTTTGGCTGGATTAGTCAGGGAGCCCATTACCTTGTGTCAGCATGAGTGCAGTTATACAGAGTTCATGTTGCGTTGTGTCCAGTCTTTCAAGTTGTCTTATTATTCAACTGCATGGTGGACTCTTTGTTTGATGGACAAATGCTCTCCAGCAAAAGACCTTTGTGTGCAAAGGATACTCATATTCCCCCTCCTTACTCATTTTAATTGATTGTTCAGTGCTTTGGAAAACTAACTTCCTTGTCTTATAGTAACTCATGCATTTCAGACCACCCAAGGCAGGTATGGAGGGATAAAATCAGTGTTTGTACAATGCTGTGTACAAATTGCAGATAATTTTTTTCCTGTGAACAAACAAAATGAAGAACAAAAAACATATGCTGCAATGCCAGTGGGATAATTATCAATCTCACAACTGCAGGTAAATTGAAATAAGAAGGTGCTCATCAATAATTTATGTAAATCTCACAATATCCATACAGTTTTTTACATTTCACTAACCTTATAAAGAAAAGCATTGAGTACCTGGTTCAGCAAAAATTGCTAGGATAAATTTGGTGGGTTTTTTTTTCCTTCTCAGTTTATAAGTTTGTGCTACCAGAAAACTTAAAGCCTGTTTTTCTGTGCCTCACATCAAGACAGCATCAGATTTTGCTTCTCCTTAACTGGCAGAAGAATGATGTATATGAAATAATCAAAATTCCCTTGAGTCAGCAGGTTTCTCAGTTTGCTTGTTGCACGAATGAATAGGAATTTGATGATTCCAGGCAAATTATTCCATTCAACAATGGAACAGAGCACTTTACATGGCTTAATCTCTTGCCATATCAGTTTTTGCTGTGTGAATTATTTTTCAAATTCTTTTCAACATTTTTTTTTTTAGTATGGAAATTTTAAAGGTTGGGAGGCAGGAGGCACCTTTTCATTTCAACCTGAAATAGAGACTCTGCAAGAACTCCAATAGTTTCATTCATCATTGTTAACTGGAGTTTTGAGTCTTTTAGTATTTTGGGACAATGAAAATTGACAAATGTACGGACATTCAAAATTACACCCTCAGTCAAGTATTAGAACTTTGTGAAATAAAATATACCAAAATATACAGCCCTATCTCAACCTCCAAAACATATGGATTTCAAGTCTTTAGCACCATGTGATTCATTCTTGAGGATCTTGTGTTATCCTTACGACTTGCCAATTTAAGCAGAGCTGGAGATGGTTAAGGTTCCCCAGTAGGATTTTGAATGAATACCAGCCTTTAGTCAAATCAGGGGAAAAAAAGATAAAAACTGCATAAACTACACACTAAAAATCACTGGTCTTGTGGAAAGCTGTCTGTTGCTTATTAGCATTATGAATTAAAAGTCTAATGGACTTTTGTGCTCATAATAAGCTGGTCTGTCACATCAAATATAGTAATTTTTTAAAATTGCTTTATTGTCAAGGTGACTGTGTGCCATCAAGAGAAGGGAAAATATAATCTGAGTCCCTATATACTAATTAAACCAGATGGATGCTTTTTCTAGAACAGATATAATCAAGTATTAATCACTGGGGAAGCTACAAGTCCCTGCAGTAACCTTTTTGGAGTCGGTCCACACAAGTTGTGTTGAGTATACCAAAAATCAACAGGATATGAATGAAAGAGAGAAAAAAAAACTTTAACTGCAAAACAAATATTTTATTATGCTATTTAAACTAATTACATACCTGGAATATATGACCTCAGGAGATACAGATGCTGCTACTGGATCTGACCTAATTTCAGCAATGTGAGGCTCAGTCCTCTAACATCCAGCAGGATCCTCACAGAGTGGTTCAGTGCTCTTGCAGGCTTAGCATGGAGCTATAAGATAATGAGAAAGGGTAGGAAAAGAATGTGTCTAAGGCAACCTCTGATGCCTTGGCAGTTGAAAAAAGGCTGCTCATTAGGAATCTCTCAGCTGGGTTTCAGTACAGGCATACAAACATTGAAGAGATAAACAATGTCGTTTTGAGTATTTGAAAAAATCCAGAGAAACTAGTATTAGGTAAGGGTAATGGGGAATCCATGGATCAGAGATAACTCAAAGCCTCACTTACAATATTGTTCAGTTATGGGTAAGACTGTGACAATCTGCCTTTTCCCTGTCAAAAGCACTTCTGCAAGCTCTGTAAAATTTATGGGGCAAAAAAACTGATAAGGAAGAATGTGTTGAATTATATCCCAGTGGCCTGAGAACTGCCTATACTCTAACCTATTAGAACCCTTTACGCTTACTGTATTAAAGAAAAATAGGTATATGCTCCCCTGGACACAGGGATGAGAAGTTGTTTTTTGAAACCATTGAATTACATTATTCATTATGTTGGCTCCTCTGGTTGTCACAGGCATGAATTAAACCACCATGACTGTGAAACCCTGGACAATTGTTCTTTAGAATGAACTCAGTCCCTTTTCAGGGTCTTCAACTGGGTGGAAACGTAGTCGATGCTTGTATACCTCTTCCAATCTATCTTTGAATTTTGATGTGGTTTAGAGTCACAGTGGATAGATGATTATATGGAGTATTTGTGAGCAAGTGGGTCGGGAAGATTTTGATTCAAAATTGGAATAGTCTTTTATATAGAATGCTACCAGGGTTGGAGAGTATATCGCCTGAATTTATCTCAAATTCTGCTGATTTTGGATTGTCTCAATTTTATCCTTTGGTTATTTCAAATCTAATACAGAAAATTCTGTAGCATGTCTACTGGCTGTTTATAATGTTGGCTACTGAATTGTATATTAACCTTATCTTAATCTTCTGGGCTTCATTATAATACACATAATAAAAAAACCCAAAACTTGAGCATTTGAACTGCACAGTATGACCTGTCTTCTCCTCTCCCAGGCCTGAAAGCTTTGGAAGGTTCTCAGGAGAAAAAAATTAACACTGCAATGGCTCCAACTCAGAGACACACTCCTAATTTCTGTTATTTAAACAGGATGGCTGAGCTGGCCTTGTGGCTTAATCTGTGTCACAGAGACAAACACTAACGCACCATTCATTATAAGCTACTCTCCGTGGGTCAGAGAGCTACGGGCAAACCTGGGAGGTTTAACATGTATGAGTAGTCCCTGTCTTCTCTTTTTCTGACATTATTGACTTGGGTCTTACACCTTGAGCTTTACAGGCACTGGTAATATGCCCTTGCAGATATAAGTTGTTTCAAATGAGCAAAATTGGAGTTTGATGCTACGTGACTTATTAGTATAAGCAAATCTTGTCTCCTAGCAACCTAGATCTGATGATGAACACCTGCCAGCCCAGATGGTTTGGGGAGGAATTTTCTAGTTGAGTAGAATAAAATACTGTTGCTGGGCTGCTTCAAACTATTATTCAACAGGAATTTTGGAGAAAGTCTGAGAAGTGATTATGGTGAAATCTTAACAAATAAGAATGTCCAAAATTGTCATGCTGAATTGTCATCACTTGTCAAGGTATGACTTTTAAATAATGCATGGCTGTAACATCTTATTGTGTCTATGTGTGCTAAAAATACACTGAACAAGCATAAACTTGGGAATACTGCAGAACTAATAAGATGTGCAAAGTTACAAAATTTGTTTTCTTATTATAAGATTTTATGGTATTAATTGCAGTCTATAATTCCAAAAAACTGTATGTACAAACTTTTAGAGAAGAGTGTTATAGGAGATTTTTGTAAAATTTCAAATAAAAAATTCAAATATATAAACTCTTAAATATGAATTGACTGGAATTTTATAATTCATGGCAATTGTTCAGAATAGGTATGTGGAAAATTCCAAAACATATGTGTGTGCTAGAGGTATTGTTGCAGCGACTTCATAACTTACAGGTGAACTTCTGATCTCACTAACATTAAAGATAACAATGTGTGAAGATTTTTGTTTGCTATTCATCTCAGCAGTTGCTCAGTACTTCTACCTATTCCCAGTTCCAAGCACTGACAGTTGCCTCAGCTGATCATAAGCTCTGCTTACTTCCCTTCAGAAATTGTTTCTCTTTCATTGCAGTGCCATGATACATTCAAATGTCTACTCTGTCTCTAAATAAAGGGAGAAAACAAATGAAATTTAAAAAAAAACCCAAAAAACAAATACACCTGAGTGCTTTCAGAGCTACATTTAATTTCCATGGTCCTGTCTGGCGTTCTTGGGAATTGTTAATGTTATGAATAGAGGCAGAAAGGCAATTTGAAGTAGATGAATTGCACTCTGGTGAACTGCATGAGAAGTAAAGGTATGCTTCTACTACCCTTATGGGGAAATGATGACTTAAATTCTTCAGAACAGAATGATTCGCAGCAACAGTAAGAATTCATAATGATGAGTCAGTCTAAAAACCACTGAAACCAGTTCATTCCTTGTCCAGTTCCTTCCTTCTTAAAGGTAGTTCTTTTATAAACTTGGATTGTCAATTCTGAAAGGTTGTATCAGAAATTTTATTTAATGCTTTCTCTGTCATATGTTCCACCCTTCAATCAAGCAGCAATACAATAAACATGAAAAATAAGGCCTATTTCTGTTCCAGTCAACACACTCTATGTTCTCTCACATGAGATCATAGAAGAAAATTCTGGTTTAACACTATCAAAATAAACATAATGTGCCTAGGACATTTCAAAAAGAAGTTCCAATAACCTAACATAATTTCTTTCATTTTATTTGAAACAAAGTTTACTAGTAGGGAAAAAAAACAACAAAAAAAATACATCTGTAAAGAAATTCCGTGTTCAATACTAGATACGGGTGTCATGTCTTTCCTGTACAACCATAATAGTCCAAAAATCTATGCAACTGTTGTCTGTTTACTCTAAATATTCAGCATGATTTACCAGGGATATTTGTAGGAATAAATTCTTTCTTTTCGAGTTTATTAACAATCGTTACTGTGCAATGAAAGCTGAAAGATATGGCCACAAGCTGCAGTATAATGACTTCTTTCTTGCTTAGTCTCCGTGCCCACTCTAAGACCAAGTTATGTCCATGATCAGCCTCAGTTCTTAATATTAAAGACTGTATGGTGAGCAATCCAAAATCTCTTAGGAGCATTCTTTGGTATTCTAAATTAATCATTTAGACAAGTTCCAAATTTTAAAATATTTATTTTACACGGAAATTACAGAAATGCTGTTTGCTGGCATGAATGCTATGGAAATCAAAGTTAAATTACTTTTAACATTTGTGCTGAAGGTATTTGATCTCTCATTCTTTCAGGGATCAGAAATAATTCACAGAATACCAGCTTTGAAAGTATCTCAAGGATCATCATCTGGCAGATGAGCTTGCAAAGCCACTCTCCACCATTTACCAACAGTCTTGGCTCACTGGTGAGATTCCAGATGACTGGAAGCTGGCCAATGTGACACTCATACACAAAAAAAGGTAGGAAGGAGGATCCTGGTAATTACAGACCAGTGAGCCTGACCTCAGTACCCTGTAAGATAATGGAACTGTTTATATTGAGTGCCATCATACAAAATTTACAGGATGGCCA
>VZSR01003812.1:657314-787814 GCA_013398615.1 Brachypodius melanocephalos
GTAAGAATAATTTCCGTGTAGCAATTCCATTGATAATGCATGCGATCCTCTGAAATCTCTGTTACCTTTGATGGCTCTGTGTAAGAGAAGTTAAAAACCAAAACCAAACACAAAAATAGCAATTGGCAATTTGTTTAAGTGTATTAGGAACTAATTTTTAAGCAAAAAAATCAGAATGATTGGTAAACAGGTTTGACTAAGGATCGCAAAAGATGGTTTTATTCTCCACTCCTGATTAGGCTTAAGAACCTTCTGTAGCATGAGAAAGTGAGCCAGACATTGTCAAACTCTGAGCAGTTATGAGAAATGTAAAACCATGGCATTCTATGTAATCTTCCCAGTGAAGTTCTCTGTTCTGTAAGGGAAAGTGTTTCTTACACCTTCAATGAATAAGAAAAACATGCATTTTTGAAATTCTTTTCAATATATTGAGGAAAATATGAATCATTAAAGAATAAAAATCTGCAGTATACTATAGCTTTGAAGCCATTTTTTTCCTTAAAATGTTGAATTATTAATGGCATTTAAAAAATATACTTGTCATAACTGACTATTTTTCTAAAGCAAAATGTTCACTTTATTTTTCAGCTACATCAGCTTCCTCTAGCTCTCTAGTATCATAGTATATCTATAAAAATTATAAATACCTGCTCAAATATTATATTATAGGTCTCTAGTATTAGAGTATATATATAAAAATTATAAACACCTGTTCAAATATTATAAAATTATATATAAAATTATATTATTCTTTCATTAAATGATTTTAATTATATAAAATAGAAATATATTTATTATAAATATTTATTTAAATGTATGTTATTAAAATTATGTATTTATAATTAAAATTATAAATATTGCAACTTCACAGTCTTTTTTTCGACCTATTTATTTCAGTACCTTCTGTTTTAGACATCAGAAAATTATAATTCATACTCTAAATAGTGTTACGCTTCCATTTACTCTTTGCCATTAAATTCTATATATGCAGATACAAAAAAGCAAGCTTAGGAGGCAAAAGCATCTGAACCCTGACTGCTAAAAGTGGCAGATGTCTGATTTAGGAATTACTTTGCTTATTCCTAAATGAGAAGTTAATGTCTCAATTGCAGGCTAGATGTTCTCTTTTCTGATGTATGTGAAGTGCATTCCACCCTCATTTATTTGAGAAATGTCCTTCAGAAGTAGAAGACATTATTTATAGTGCTGCTGTTGTTCTGTTTGGTTTTGGGGGGAGTTTTTGCTTGTTTGTTTGTTTTTTCCTGTTTGCTTTTTTGTTTTTTTTTTTTTGGGGGGGGTGGTTTTTATTTGGTTGGTTTGGTTTTCTTCTATAGAAAAGACTTGTGGTTAGAAGAACATCAAGGGATAGAAGAGACAGTCAAACTGATTCCATGTATTTCATTTCCAGTACCCAAAGAAAACCCAGTAGAGAGCATATTGATTTAAATCAGTCTTGCTGCCTGTCATTTGTTGAGGACTTTGGCTACAGACAAAAAGCGATGTGCAACTAATTCTCATTGCTCCATTGGTATTCTTTCTTCATAATACATACATGGAAACATATAAAGCATGAAGAAAAGGCAGATGAGCAAGGTCTCTTTACTCATTTCAGTGCAGAAGGAAAATGTGTACCTGGAAACAAAATGTTGGCAGGCAGGAATTATGGGGTTTGCATTCAATACAACAATAGACACCTTAAGCTGATTCCTCAAAGCTAGATCAGCACTCCAGTTGTGATTTCAATAAAATTTCTGGATAAAAGCTAAAAATAATCTTTTGCGAACGAAAAACAGAGTTAGACTTTTCAGAAATTATGAACAAAGTATTTTTAGTGAGAATCAGATAATAGATAGTGCATTTTGCCAAATAATTTAGCCTGTTGTTTTGCTCCCAAACCCTGATTGGTCCCTGGAAGTCCATCCTGCAATTCATACATCATTTACTTCTCTTTGGCAATTAATTGTGTGCTTCCCTTTGAGACAAAACCCAGATGCAACCTGTAGCATAGCATGCTTCTGGGGACCACAGACTCCACATGGTGTAAGTAGAGAAAGGTGGAGCTGATTAGCCATTCCTCATCCTCTAGGATTATTCACAAGGACCTTTGAGAACTTCCACTCCCCATAGTGCCATGGCTGAGGCCTGGTGTGATATCATGGCTGTTAACAGTGTTCATGTGGACAGCAACACAGTCCTCCCATCATTTCAGGAATTTCAAACTTCAGTATTCTAAATGACTGATAATTATGTTTTAGGGCCACAGAAGTCTCATGAAAAACCCAGAGGACATGCAGTTCAGAGCTCTGTGAATATGGGCACAGCTGACCTTCTTCAGAAGTGATGTCCAGAGGAGAACAAGCACCAGTTTTCTCCTTCTTCTTGGCCTGGGGTTACTCTCATCAGTGAAGGATTTGTCAGATTAGTTATTGCTATTTATGCACAGTCTGACTAATCTTTTAAAATGTCTGAGGTAGATGAACCAAGTCATTTAAACATGTGTGTAAACAAAAATATTTAAATTTTCCTAGGCTTTTATACCCTGTTAGAGAGAACATTGAAGAACTGATAAGCAAAAAATGAGGTAAGAGGTCAGACGAAACCCCCAGCAAGTTTGCTATGCAGCTTCTCACTATGGCTGGTAGCAGATATGTGGAAGATGATCCCTATTTTCTTGACTGAAGAGGATAAGGAATAAAGAGAATCTGTCTAAGCTGTGTTGTGGCCTAAGAAGGGATCACCTCACCAAGTATTTCCTTTCCAGAGCAGGATAAGCATCTTGGTAAATGTCACCTGCAGGATGCGTCTGGACATTGGATTTAATAGCCACTATAGGCAGATCTCTGCTCACTTCTTTCACCCATATACGTCTGTTCACATAGCACATGACTGAAAAATCAAGACATAAATAGTAATTAGACAAATGCAAAAATATTAGCTATGATATCATCTCTCCATTCAAAGTTGAAATTATAACTTTTGAAAACTTATACAAAGGGAAATGGCAGCTAATAGGTTTTCAAAACTAATGCATAGCTGTAAAACAAAGTTATTACTCTATAAAATGGAAGATCTCATAGGAGTGAAATCACATTACTCAGAATTTACAATATTTACAAACACTTCTTGTCTGCATGTACCAGTAAATTACAAATTACTGAAATTCCATGAGCACATCAAAAAGAAATTATTTCAGAACACATAGTGAGGCAATTTTTTTCTCTGATTTTCAGTGCTTATGCACTCAATTTTTTAACTTGAAGTCATTCACTTTCTCATAAGGGAATTAAGGAAGCTGCACTGCGCAGTACTGTAATGTAATATCCATCTTTAGTGACAGAAAAATTAGTTAAGATGTGAACCAGATATTCAGGTAAGAACTCACACATATTAACTAATTGATAAAATTTCTTGGGCAGAAATACCTAATGTAATCTATTGGCTTCATTCCAGAGTGGTCTTTTATTTATGCTGTTCACCTTTATACAAAACTCTTCCAGGAGGGCAGATCATTGTTCTTGTAGCTGGTGGAGATAGATTTAATGTGAGCAGAAACTCTGGTGTGCTAAGTAAGCACAAAGGGTGCTTCTCCACAGCTGACTGCTGAAAAATGACAGCACCTGATGGGAAGTTAGAAACAACAGGCCCGAAGCAATATGTTGAAAGATGGAATTCAGACACCCAAGGCTCCAGACTGTCATCAAGCAATGTGTCAAGCTAATAAAACAGAACCAGACTTGGCAGGCGATGAAGGTGGCAGCTCCAGGAACATCCTCAGGGGACACCACAACTGTGGGGAAGTCACCATGGTGCACAAACGGTGAATCTTTCAAATCCATCTTCAAGTCAGAGTTATTCGGTTTCATGTGGCTGCTTTTCCTCTAATTTCGAGGTAGTAAAGAGATCCCTGCCACTTCCAGGGCTCTTAGACATTCTACCATAGTCTAAATATTTAGATTAGAGGTAGCTATCACTCCATGTAGGAATCACCTGACTGCTCCAGGAACAGGATTTATAGGTCTTAAAATAATGTAATCAGGAATTTATAAATTCTCCTTTATTAAACTCTTCAATTAAGACTTAGAATTTTAAACCCTTTTGAAGCCCTATAACATTTTTGCATCTGTAGCTTATAACCTATATGCTATTGCTCCTGTAAATTAGCATAACAATTATGAGTAAAGCTAAATTTTAGCATAAGATATTAATTTCATCAAATTATACCAAAGAGAGGTAAAAAAGATAGCAAAAAGAGATATGCCACCAAAAAAGAAATACTGATTATTCAACTGTGTAATGTTACCTATAGCTATGTGACTAGTTTACATGAACCAATTCACTGAGAGAGTACACATATTTATTCTATTTTATTTTGATTTCACTTTTGCCAATTTAGAAAATTGCACAAGGACAGGTTAATTAAATCACAAAAGTAACTGAGTAAAATACATGTCATCAAATTAAACACAATAAAAAGATATTATTTTAAAAATGTTTTGTAGAATTAAGTCCAAATAGCCTAACCTTCTCTGGCATCAGTTGTCTTGGTATGTCCTATTCTGATTTTAGGCATTGCCAAGGGCCCTACAACGTGCCATTAAGGAACATCTCTTTCAATAAAAACTAAAGAATAGTAATCAAGTACAAAATTAAGCAGGGTAACTAATTACTTAGTGTTGTTTCCTACTAAAACATTTCTTCAAATATTTCATAATTAATAAATGTATTTTCAGCTATATTTCATGTAATTATATGGCAATAGAAAGTAGCATTGCTTCTACTTTAAAAAAGTTTTTAAATTTTCCCTTCAGATTCGCCACTACATAAGATAGTCATAAAAGTTGTTCTAACTTAGTAAATTGGAATCTTAGAATGTAAACACCTGTATATTTAATTGTAAAAGAGATACAGCAAAATCCTTTCTGTCAAGGTGCTCACTTGCTTATGAATTTTATTTATTTACTGCTGAGATTCCTACTGTCTGCTGCCAAACCAAGTATTTACTTCAATCTCTTTTATCTCTTGAATAAAAAGGAAAAAAAAAAGTCAATGCCAACATACCTGGTAAGACTCCTTGGAAATGCTGTTTCATGGTTCATGCAGTGGCAACAAAATGAGTTCTATAATGGAATTAGGTGAATGAGTTACATTATTTGGAAAATGAGACATTTGAAAAATAACTATAGAGCTCAATGTTTTTTAGTTATACATCATTTTTTCCAATAAAACTTATGAAAGGACATTTATTCTTTTACTGAAGATTGTTCAAGCAGACTTTGTTTGCATTCATTATTATTATTTTATTTTGCAGTAACAATAAAGGATCATAACATAGAAGCTGTATTGGTAACAGTCTGAAAATTGATTGAAAGACAATTTCACAATATTTACGATTTTTATCTGCTACCTATGCTGAGCACTACATTTAGGTAGTTATTTGGGATACACTGCATTCTTTTCAAGCACTTTCAGAATTCAGGTAAAAGCAGAAGAGGTGTGTTTCAGGTAAAATTAAAACAGAATCACAGAACATGCTGAGTTGGAAGGTAAGAATCCCTGCACTGCATCACCCTAAGAGTCACACCATGTGCCTGAGAGCAGTGTCCAAACATTTCTTGAAATTTGTCAGCCTTGGTGCTGTGACCACTTCCTGGGGAGCCTGCACAAGTGCACAACCACCCTATGGGTGAGAAACATTTTTCTAATATCCAACTTAGACATCTGTTGACACAACTTCAGGCTCTGGTCCTATTATTGCTCACCACAGAGCAGAGATCAGTGTCCGCCTCTCCTGTTCCCCTAGTAAGGATGTTGAAGATCACAATGAGGTGTCCCCTCAGACTCCTCTTTTCCAGAATGAACAGTCCAAGTAATTTGTTGATGTCTCTGTGCAGGGCCTCCATGAACCTGCTTAGTATCCCTTCCAGTCCTGCATCCAAGTCACCTATGAAGAAGTTGAAGAGCCCTGTGGAACCTCACTGGTGATATGCCGCCAGCCTGATGTCACCTCACTCATTACAGCCCTTTGCACCTGACCCACTAACCATTTGCTCACCCATCACGTGAAGTATTTATCCAACGCTGTGCTGGATGTTTTGTCTAGAAGTTTGCTGTGAGAGACAGTATCAAAATCTTTTCTGAAATCCAAGGCTTCCCCTGATGAGGTAGGTGGGTTATCTTGTCATAAAAGGATTGATTGATTGATTGATTGATTGATTGACAACCAGGACTTTCCTCTCACAAAGCCCTGCTGGCTGTGACCAGTGGCTGCATTGTCTTTCAGGTGTTATTTCAATACCTCCCAGAATAATCTCCTCCAATCTTCTTTACCAGGCTCTGAAGTGAGACTAACAGGCCCGTAATTCCTGTGGTTCTCCTTGCCCTTCTTGAAAATCAGGATGTTTGCCAGCTTCCAGTCAGCTGGGATCTCTCTGGGTTCTCAAGACCACTCAAAAATCATTGCAGTTTTGCAATGACAGTTTTTGTCTACTATTATTCTGAGCTGTATATAATATTGAATGGTATGGGTCTGTGGGACAGGAACCTGTTAACTGTCAGCACAACCTGTCTGTAGCGCATTTGTTTTCATTATTTTCTATTTTTTAAGTAGTTTTAAAAATAATTGGCCAAATAAAATTATGTCTTCTGGAGAATTCAATATGTATTAATGTAACAGGCAGACCAAACGATTGTGATGACCTGGTAATTTCAGTGTGGGATTGAGAATCTAAATAAAATACATTACTTATGATGAAAGATTTTGGTATGGAGGTTTGTGGATGGCATTTTTAGACATCTTTGACACTTCTTTTGAACTTTAGCCTTGCCTTTAGGTTAAGACAAATTATCAAAGGTTTATCTAGCTCAGACTACCAGTTCAAACAACTGGAATCTGTTGTGTTCCCACATCTAGGACAAACTTAAAAATCTCTATGTTTGGAGTAGATCTGGTACTATCACATGGGAAATCACCAGTGCTATATTGCTTCTCGTATAGGAAACTAAAATTATTAGGAATTTGAAAACCTGTGCTAAAAACTTGTCAGGGGAATAAGATCACATTCAGATCAGATAGATCAGTTGTAGGAAATGAAATAAATTAACTGTATTAGGAAATCTATAATGTGTTTTGCAGACAGTAAAGAATTTCATTAACAGGTATATTAGGAAATCTATAACGTGTTTTGCAGACAGTAAAGAGTTATATTAACAGGTATATTTAAATTTAGAGGACATAACAATACAGAGGTTAATAACATTTCCAGATTTAGATTTGATAGGGGCTTTTTTGTGAAAAACATTTTAATGTGTTTCAACTGAAGCAGGATTTTCAGTAAAATGGAGTTAATGCCAGCAACTCCTTCAATTGTTTAACAATCTGTGACAAGTCTTCAGCTAACACAGTGTTTTAATTAGACATCATAGTATCAGGCAAATTGATCTCTTGTTGACAAGTGCCAGTTAGTTTAAGGTGAAGCCCCAGCATTATTTCAGCTGGAGGGGAGTAGAATTAGAGCATCAGCTCAGCTCTGGCCATGGACAACGTTTGTATGTTTTACTGAAGTTTTCCTTTCTCAAGCATTTTACTTATGCAGATGAATGGGTGAATATCAGTCACCATACACTGAAAATGTGCTTAGCCGAACTGAATATTAGATAAATGTATGGTCTGCTCTTTTCTAGGTCAAATTAACAGTCATTGAGCTATATGTGATTTTGCTTCTGCAGGTACTGAATTGCTCCTCTGCTGTCGTGACAGGCAGGGGATAAAACAGCCCTCAGCACCCCCTTTTGTATGTCCTCAGTGTATAATAGGATTAAGCTTGTTGTCATATAAAAACCTGCATCTGCCTCATATATAGTGTTTTTTAAACAATAGTGCTACTGAAGCTAAAACAAGGGTTGGTATGGAGAAATTTAAATAAATCTGACAGCCACAGTGGTGCCACAGAGACTAAGCAGGCAGTGGCTTATTGCAAGCTGCTGTATTTCAGGTTGGGTATACACTTTTGCTGGTGGAAAAGACAAAATCAGCAGTCACTCTGCTCTCCCTCACTTATGTTCTTTTGCAGGATATAGCAAATCCCACCAACACAATCCTCATCAAAGAGGAATACTATTCTTTTGTGGGTTTAGGTCTGATTTCCACCCTAGATTTATCTTTATGCATTTAAAGGGCAAAAGGACTCGTCTTGAATGTCTTGTTTGGTAGATAAGATTTTAGTAAAGCCACCATATACCTTTTCCACAATTCTCCAGTGGGATAAAGTACCCTGAAAGTGAAAGTATGGGTTCATTTCCTTTTTTTTCTGTGTAAGATTCAACCCTCTCACTTCCCAAGAAAATTCCCTTGTTAAAAGCCTACAAAATACAAAATACAATACTTTTGTAGGGCTCCAGAGGCTGCACTATTTATCAGCAAGTGTGTGGAAAGCCATTTTAAGTTGCAGTGCTCACTTGCAGCTGCCAAAGGAACCTGTACTTGTGCACACCCGTGTTTCCTACACAATACGTGGTCAAAATATAGCTGAGGTGCACTTGACACCAGGAAGTTAAAAATTACTCTGGGGACCACCTTTTTAATGTTACAATAAAAGAATACGAGCATCTTAATAGAAAAAAAAGAAGCATTCTGTTATTTGACTGAGGGAGAGAAAATAGTTTCTAATATTATTATGTTACTTTTATTTTACTTTGTGATTCGTACCCTACTGGGACTAAGGACTGGGACACTGTCTGGATTTCAAAACTAAGAGTTCTGAATATTTCTCCTGGCAAATAAAAGCATCTCTGAATGACTAATTGCAGGAAAAGGAACCATATTTAACATATGTTGCTATTTAACAGAAGTAATTGGGAAAAGTAATACCTTTCAATCTAGTAATGCCCCATCTATCTTCTTCCAACGTAAATACTTGGTTTCTCACGGTAGAATAAATATTTATGAAAAATAAAATAAAAGTCATGATTTTTTTACTATGTGAAAACTTTTTTTTAAATCATAGCAAAATAGGATTTTTAGAAGAGATTACTGAAAAATAGCATATTCTGAATGTCATAAAGGTTTTCTGTTTGTTGGAATTTTTTTAAGAGAAGAATACAGTGATATTGAGAGCATTAGTTTGAGGTAAGTATTTTTCTGTTTTAGTTCTGAAGGCTCCTGGCTTACAGCCTCAAAGACCTTTAGTTACAGAAAATACTCTGGTCACCACTGTGGCAACGTTCAAGTCACTCCAAAATAATATTTTTACAGTCCTATGTGTTGTATGAAAGCAGATAAACATGAAAAAATTCCAACAGCCATACTTCAAAAATGGGCTGGTCAAGGACTGTGTGTCCATCAGCAATAGATACTGGGCTTTCCTGGGTAAATTACAATATGTGTGCTTATAGCTACACCAGGAAATAATAGAGATAATATTTCCCAATGAATCTTCATGCTTCCATATAACTTCTGGTTAGAACTGAAAGTAGCGTAAGCAAAATAAAAACATTAAAAATGTATTTTGGAAGAACTTTTTCAGGATGTTTATAGGTCATTTGAATTCAAGGTAAATTTAGCTCAGACCTTTTAAAATTGCTAACAGGAAATACATTCTCAAGAGAGAATGTTTCAGAGCAGATGTGCTTTTGTCTAGGTGGAGATTTTTTTATCTTGAAATGGTCATCCATCCTTAAAATATCTCAAAGAAATTTACATAATTCTCTAAATTCTATTCTTGTCTATTATTCATCCATAAGGACACTGCATATATGCCTTATGTGTTAATACCTTATTTCAGTCGCAGAAAAAAATACTCTTATTTTTCCAAATGGAATAAAAAGCATCAGCAGATAAACACTGGTTTCAGAAAATTTTTCTGACTTGTTTTCTCTTCCAATTCTGTTTTACATTTCTTTTGAGAATGAGTTTTACAGATTTTTGGGAAGATTTGTTGATTTGTTTGGGGGTTTTGTTTTTGTTTTGTTTTGGGTTTTGGGGGTTTTTTAGGGTTTTTTGGGGTTTGGGTTTTTTATTTCTATTGCTAAGGATTTTTTAAAAAAAATTTAATTTAAGAGACAATTTCAATTCAAGACAAAACACTACTTGTCACAGAACATTTGCTTATTTATTAGGTGTACTATGCCTGGCTGCTAGAAGTCAAAAAGCTTCCACTTTTTAAAAATCTATCTCTTTTTTTCCCCATTAGAAATATTGGAAAGAAGAGTGAATGTCACCAGCTCTTCCTAATGAAGAAATTTTTGTGATTATTTGCATTATTTATAGATAAGCACAAACATTCTACAGGCTGCTTTTGAAGGTCATTGTTTTCATCTACCAGTGGAGCTGGTATGGATATTGAGTACCCTGACTTACCAAGAACTGCCACAGCTACAAATAGCAAAGGAAGATGTATATAAAGTTAGTAGGAAGAACCATTTTTGAACCCAGAGCAGCACAAATACGTACAGAATATTTGTTTCTAGTACTGGAGTTTTTTATGGTTAAGCCTGTGCTGCTTCTTCAGTAATCCAGGTGTCCCTCACTTGGCACTTTCAGGCACAAACCTAAAGGGATTGGAAGTTCACCTATCCATTTAAATTCAAGACCAACTCCGTAGAAATACGTACGTACTTAGCTGCTATAAATGGATGTAAATTTCAACTGACTTAAATAAGAAAATAAGATTTTAAAGAAAGGTTACAAATTTTTGTAGCTCTGGCTGTAATCTAATAGGAAATGTTTATCTTCCAATGTTAAAAAAAAATAAGCACTCCTTATGTTCAATGACTTTTATGTTCAATAGCTCGACACAGTTTGCTGCTTTTTTTTTTTCTTTTTGTAGTTCCCTTAGGACAGCTCATGATATTGAGCATATGACAGAAACCTGCCCAGAAGGGTTTCCATCTGTTATGGGGTCAGCTATTCTTAATTTCTAGGGAAAACTTTGTTTAATAATTTTGGTTGGGGTGATTTTTTCCAACGACTTAGACTCAGTACCCCTGCATCACATAGTATTATTGATATATAAAACAAAACAACAGAATTTCTTAAAAGAAAAGATCCTAATGTAATGTATTTTTAATTTAGTCTACTAATAACTCCTTTTAAAATTATCTGTTCAGAGACTCTAAACAGTGGAGGACACATTGTTCATTGTCTCCAGTGAGATGATCTGTCTGAAGAGTGCTGATTAAAATTCTTTTAAAGACCTCAACTTGCTTCAATGAGAATCGTGATTTGTTTTTGATATGGCAGCTGCTTGTAAGTATTTATACTTCTTCCCACTTCAGCTGTATTTTGCTGGAGGTTTTACAGTTGCATTCAGGCATGTCTTAAATGCCATTTTCATAGATCCTGGAAAATTTTTGACCTTTAATGTAGAGGGATTTGAGTGGATATTTTTCAGTGACTAATTTATTCAGAAAATGTTTTTGCTTAACTTCTCTGTGAAAAGCGATTTTAGGAATATATTTCCTTTCTATTACTGTTCAGATAATTATTTTTTGTAAAAAGATCCTATCCCATGCTTTTCTTCTACAACATACAAAGTTGTTATTCACTGGTTGAGATAATTTACTTCTGCTTTATGATTTAGACTATTGATTCCAAGGAGATTAAGCGTGCCTATGAGTAAAGTACTCATTGAATGCAGAAAGAGATGCTAAAAAGATGAGACCTCCAGGAAGCCACATTTAAATCCCATGTAAGCCTAGCAGACACCCAATATGTCTACCAAATTACATTGCCAATTAGCTATCCTTACTCAATAGTTTAGGCACTGATGGTTGGTCATGAGAATAGCTGTGACCACCAAAAGCAAAGGAGCCCAAAGTCAAGGGCTAAATTAGGAAAGCAATGAGAATTTTTCGGATGTTTTGCAAGCATGGTGCATGGGTTAAGGGGGTATATCTGCATACGATATCAAAGGATGTGAAGATGGGGGGGTGGTTTATGAGGAAGTATTGGACAGAATGGAACCTTGACCATAATGTAAATTATATAGAATAAGGGGTGAAGAATGGGCTGGTTTGGGCTGGGATAGATTTAATTTTCTCCATACAAGCTTGTGTGGGGTTGATATATTTTGGGGTTGTGATGAAAACAGTGTTAATACAGAGATGTTTTTCTTACTTCTGAGAAGAGCTTGCCCAGAGTCAAGGCCTTTTCTGGCTCTCATGCCTCTCCACCAGTGACCACGTTGGAGGTGCACAAGAAGTTGACACAAGTGACGCAAGTGATATTCCAGCCCATATGTCATGCTCACCATATCAAGATGTAGAAGAAAGAGGAAGTGTTGTACATTTGGAATGGCATTTGTCTTCCCAAGTCAACATTATGGGTGATGGAGCCCTGATTTCCTGGGAATGGCTGAACACCTGATGCCCATGCAAAGTGAATTTTTTTTTTCTTTTTTGCAAAGCTTTTTAAACCTTTCTTTAAAAGGTTAAAATTAACCTTTTTTTAGCTCAACTCCATGATTTATTTTCCTTCTTTTACTTTTCTTGTTCTCTCACACATCCTGAGTGGCCGAGTGGCACTTTGTTGTTGGATGGGGTTAAACCATGACAATAGAAAAGAACTAAAATGGGAAGAAGAAAGAAACAAACCACACAAACACCTGTTTTAGAAATCTAATTTCTGGTTGAAATATTGTCCAACTTTATGAATCTCAGGCTTCTCAATATGTCTGTAAAGTAGTTGTTCATCTATTCAGTCCACACACAAGAAGGTGCTTTAAGAAAGAAGAAATCCAGCCAAGTCTTAGAAAGGTGGTGGTATATTGCAGTGGGAAGATATTGCTCTGTGAGATGATTATTTCCCCCCACCTTGCCTGACAAAAGCAGAGGGACGATAAAAGTATGATGCTTCCTTTTACTCAAAAGTCAGAATCTGGATCACTGGTTCAGGATATTAGAGGTGTAAATCCTTTTCCAGCTGTGGTCATCCAAACTTATAAATAATTGCTGGACCACTGGTGTTTGTGACATGACCTTCTTCACAGACTTTATCGATTTTTTGTTTCCCTCCTTTTTAACAGCCTAACTCCATCCCTCCTAAACCAATTGTCAGAGAACCAATTTTAAATGGTTCCAGGAACATTTTTCATTTAGAAATGTACTTCTAGGAATGTTGAATTAGTTTCCTGTAAATGCCTTTTCTGATTAAAAAAAAATCACTTACCTGGCTGCACATGAAAAAACCCTTCATAAAGAGGCCATTCTTACACTACTAATGAACTTCAGGATTCCCCAGGGGAATATGATATCAGAATGAACAAAGAACACTGCTTTCATGCTACTAAAATACCACAGCTGTAAACCACTGCTACTGTATGTGGCACACGGATGCTAAAAGCAACACTTTGGAAGGTAAGCATGGTGAGGTGCTGTTTGGAAAATGCAACGGTGTATTCCAAGACTGGCATTCACAATTAATTCAGCACCAGTGGTTGTCTAGACAAGTGTCATCATGTTTTATTTACCTCATCCAACACCACTTCTCTCTCTGAGAAGATTCTTATTTCACAGTTCACAGTCAGGCCCATTCTTTGTACTGTTCAACACGAGCAGCAGAACTCTGCTCCCCACTGAGACACTTGTTTCACCCAGTGAGAAGGTGCATGTATTACTGAGAAAACTGCATGGTCTGGTCCATGCATTTTAAAGATTTTCTTTCACAATGGTGTTTCATATTCATACTCTTTTGACCTTTTAGGATTAGCATTGCCTTTGAAGGAAGAGAGTAGAGACTCTAGTACATTTTCACCAAAAAAATCACATTCACTGCAGTTTTTTTTTTACCCACATTCTCAAATTTTACAACTTTCCCTTTTAAAAGTTTCTCTTTTCTGCCTCTATTTCAAAGTGATAGACTTGTTTTCTTTTTGATCTTCTCTGCCTCCCACGTAGACAAAAGTAATCCCTTTTCTTGTCCACAGTCATATATATTCAAATTAAACCAGGTACAGTGCATTGACCACTCTTATAAATACCTTGGCTGATCTTGAGTTCTTATATTCTCTTGTTCATTGTTTACTACTAATTCAAAGTATTGTAGAGTCCAAAATTTGTTTTGACTAACAAACCAAGCATGTTATCTGCCATTACCTGTAAGAGAAAGACAGATAAAAGAGCGAGTATAAGGAAATGAATCACATATATAATAACATTTTTTTCATGTCCTGAGAAGTCAGCAACAGAATTGAAATGAACTAGGTTATACCAAGAAATGTAGATCAACGGTAGTTTGTGAATTATAGTGAAAGATGTAAAATACAACAGAGATAAGAAAAACATTGGCATACATTTATAAATATAATCTCAAAACTGCAGTAATATCTTTTTACCATATGATTATCTTAAGGCAAATTTCTTTAAGAAGGAACAAACAATTTTAAAGATTTTTTTCTCTCCCTTCTTCTATATATTGCAAAGATTAAACATAGACTTTGATTGGGATATGGCAAATGAGCATTCAAAACTAGTCTGAAATATTGTGCCTGGTTTTCCCCACAGCAATTAATGTATTCAGTGCAAAATAATGTATCAAATCATTGGTACACATGACAGAAATCAGACAGAAAGATCTAAGCCATATTATGGATGTTAATAAAATGTGCAAGATACAAACCAGATTCAGCTAGGCCAAAATATTATCTCTACATTAACATGTAAGTAATGACTGTATGTTATATTTTAAGAGTTAGAAAGATTGTTTAGCAGAGGTTCTCATTTTATTGATATTCCTGCTACCACCCCCTGATGACAATTTCTTTACATGACAGAGATGGAGGACTTCTTTTCAATTCTATTGAGCCTGGTACCTCAAAACATGTCTGCAGATGTGTGTCTGTGTGTGCACACATATATAAGGCTGCATCTGTGGAAGTTCAAGGATGTAACACACAGGTTACCATCTTTTCCACTATTCTTACTTTTAGCTTTTCTCATATGTAGATCGTGGTTTGGATTTTCAGAAACCATTACACCAGACCTCCCTTAGGTATGTCACACTTATTAAGATTTAAATGAAGGATTAACATCAAGACACCTTGAAAAAAATCCTCCATTATGATGAAAAGCATTTTAAACCAGAAGGATTATTCTACTATGAAATGCAACCTGTGATTTGCATGGAAATCTACTTTTAACTTCTCATGCAATTTACCAAGATTGAGCCCTAACTGATGTAGTAAAATTTGTTTCTCTTACTACTTACTGGAATTTCAAATACATTTTTCTTGCTTTCTTCCACAGTTCTTACATTCCTTCTCTAAAACTTTCTTCAAAGCTACCAAGTACCTTCCTTTGATATGATGTCTACCAAAAGTCTTGACAATTCTTAGCTGGATAGAAGACTGCCTAAAAAACTAGGTCTCTTTCTTGTGGGGATTTCTATTTCCTGAATGCAAGCACCAGTTTCATTGAACTTCAGTCTAAAACAAAAGTGGAAAACTTCTAAGAAAATACCTGGTTTTGTTATCTAACTGCAGTGAGCTGCTGCTCAAAGAAATTAATCTTTTGTTCTTCCGTAGTCTGTGACTTTGGGACACTCCTGAGGTGACTTTATTCAGGGCTGAGGACCCAGCACTCCTTGTGTTACCACTCTTGGAGTGGCTTACCTGTAAAAACTATGAGGTTCAAGGATTTAAAGCCCCAGATCCAAGGCCTGCTGCCAGCACACCAGGAGTCCATAAGGGCGGAGTATGGGAGAGATGACCTTGTTCCAGTGACAGATGTTTTGTGGGAAATTTTCTAATATGGTTTAGCTCATTACCCAGTATGCTAACAAGTACTGTTTTAACCTATCCTTGCTGGTTTTCTGTAGGCCATCTTTTCTTAACCAACTTTCAGTTTCCAAGATTTTAAAGGCAGTCACCCTCATTGTCTTGTTTACACTGTTTTGAACTTTCCATTTGCAAATCACACTTTAACACTCTCTCTTTTCAGTACACTGGTAATTTACACAGGAGAAAAATCACACAACACATGAGAGTATTGTTACTAAAATAATTATAGTAGAAAGTCTCACTTACCCTTTAATTATATTCTAAAAAATATTTTGCACAGATCTATCTTAGTCATGTGTGCTTTTTACAAGAGGAGATAAGAAAATCAGGACTTCATTCCACATTTTCCCATTACATGATCTGATGCAAGAAGTGGCAGTTTTCTTCCAGAAAAAAAGTTGCCATCTTGTCACTATCACACATGAAAAATATAACCTGGCACAGGGAAATTAGTCCACTATTGTGTTCTTTTCCACTTGCCTTTTATTAGTCAATGAAGTTAAACTTGAAGGGGAACTTTTTACCTCTATGTATAACTTTGCTTGTTACTCATGATAGTTTTGCAGAGCTACGATATCTTTGAATAGGTAGACTCTCTCTTAGCTCATACATTTTCAGTGGAATTGGAAGGTAATTTCTACCTGCAGGCACATGAACACGAAGTTATACTATTAGTTACACATGGCTACACACAGAAGAGCTGCTTTCAACCTTCTGTCCCACAAGTGACCAGTAAATGAGAGATGGTTACACATTTACCTGGAAAGAAAAATACCTAACTTCTGCACTATTTCTTACAAAATATTGGATGACAATATGAAATATAAGCATTTTGCTAAAGAATGTTGACTGCTCTTTACTTCATGTATTTGTTTTCATTCCTAGGAAAGCTATTCATCAGAAAAAGAAACTTTCTTTTCTTTTTTTTTTTTGCAGGATAGAAATTGACAAAACCAGTGCTAAGATATAAGCCTTTTTGAAGAGGACTTTGTAGTTTAAAAGATGCTAATCCTTTTACTATAGGTTCCCCATGAGGCATAGTTTATCTCTGGTTGCAATGCTAGAAACTACATGCACTTATCAGTGGGTGACATGAAACACATCCACAGTAATTGTGAAATACTATGCTAACTAAGCTATTTTTTTTGGTAAAGCTAGGCAGTATACCTAAGATCTAGTAGACTTGTGAAACAGAATATATTTTAGAAATACTATTGTGATTAATGTGCAGAGCAGTCAGAAGAAAACAGATCCTGATTGTGCTAATTGCTGTATTGATGGGTCTTAAAAGAGAGACAATGCTTCAAAATACTTACCATTGAGATGGTAAGGTGATGAGAGTGAGGAAAGGAGGAAAGAAAACCTGTTGCTAATTAAATTTAAAGTAAGGATGTCAATAACCTTTGTAAATGGTAACTGTTCTTTGAGATGCATTGAGGTTCTTTCACCACATAGGAATCATTGTGAAAGATGACTGGACATGAAGCATATACATACACCAGTTAAAGTGGAAAATAATTCACTTCAACTCTACTTCTAGATCATTCCCTCTCTTCTGCTTTTTTCCTGGGTGCATCCCAAATTTTAGCTATCCCAGATTGCCTGTGTTCTGAAATGCATACCACGGAGCCATGGGGAACAGTGAGTTGAAAAGCTGTGATGATCACGATATGTTCCAGCATTAGAGGATTCCTACAGATAGACCCCAGCTCTGCACTGACACAACTCTATTCTGTGCACACATACAAGATGCAGGTGGTGAAAGTTAAAGAACTAAAAGGCTAAACAGTGATGCTTTCACTGTAATCACTCCCTGAGTCAAACACTTCTTTATAAAAATGTTACTCTTTCTGACTCTAAATGAAGCTCAAAGAATCTATTTCAAACCTGTATTATTAGCATACAACAAACATTCTTTTGTTTTGCTACACACATGGGCTTGGTCAAAGTACAAATGCAAACTCAAGACATTGAAGAAAAGGCTGATAAACAAGAATTCCAGTTCTTTACAAAAACATACCTTGGTGGTGGACAAGTGCTCAGACATTCTATCTTCAGTTTAAAAGAAACCAAAACTCTCAAGAAAATCTACCAATTCCTATTAGGAATTATGAACATATCTCACTTTCCTCAAAGGTAGTTGGCAAAATTAGTTAAGCTACAGTAATTGTTTTTGGGGGGAACGTGAGGAAATTGCACCTCTGTTCCACAGAGGTCAGAGTCGTCTCCTCTGGAGGAAATCTGACCTAAGGATTACAGATTTGATTCTATCTTCTTACACTACATTGTTTTTATCCAGTTAATTTAGTTATCTGTACTTCTACTAAACTGGACGATATGCTTACTAGTGTGCTCTATATACCACGAAAATGTAGCCTAGCTCTCTTAGAATATACTGCTGCTTATTCTGCTGAATACCACTTGAATTTTCTAGCAACTCCATAGGCAAATATCAATAATGGGCATATCATGTTCATTAAAGTCTGCCTCACTCAGACAGAGCTTACTATTTGTAACAATCAAATTTAGTTCACATTATTTTCTGGAGTTAGAAACATCCATGTACAGTTTTAAACAAAGTAAACAGCTAACTCCCATAGTTTAATTATGTACATCATATAAACATTCTTTCCATCTTCATGTTTTCTTATCATCTGGAAGAGCTCAAATGATAGGATAAGATGGATATTTATAGTAAAATGGACGTACTATGATAATGAAAGGGCAGTGATTTGCAAAGCATCAAAGAGATCTACAGATGTCAATGAGATTAAGTTCATCTTTTCTAAAACTGAATCATAATTTTTACTTTCTTGGGTCTAATATTAGATAAAGGTCAGACAAAATCTGTTTGTGCCTTTCTCCAAATTCTAAATGATGTTCTTATTTATGAATAACTTATTCTGTGTTAAGAACAACACTTTATTGCATTTCACTGAGATGACAGTCTACATATAGAAGACACCTTTCTTGAGTGGGTGAGGTACTCACCCTTCATATATTTTTGATTTTTAGCACATTGATTTCAGTGATGCATTTATTGTTCCACCAAGGTTTCTCAGAGATTCTAAAATATCTCTGTGCTTGGTGAAAGAACTGTTACTACTGACTTACAAGTTGCACGTTATTAAACTATATTCTAAGAGTTGGTTTACATTTATTAGAGCTAAATATTTCATGGCAATGATGTTAATTCCTCTGAAGGGAAAGCTGTACAGTGTTGCCCTCGGTTTTTCATGTTTTTATTTTGCCTTCTTATGTTTACGCTTTGCCTTCTGATGTTTACAGAACTCGGAGTCAGATTCTCACACCTTCTCTTGTAAATAAAGAAATGTTTACATTTTTCTCCTCTAGGAGGAGTTTCATGACTGATGGTGATGTTCACCAAAGAGATTGAAGAGGTGGCAACACCTTTGACAAATCTCTTGCCGTTTGTACAATTGTATATAAGTTGGAGTCAAAAACTATAAAGGGAAAAAACATTCTGCCTGACCTCTGAGCTGTCCGTGCCTCGTCCTTTCATGTCCTATTGTGACAGTATAGGACATGAAAAATTCCATTAGAGATTTAGAAAGAAAACTTACATTAATAGTTGATTGTGAAATATATATTTATTTGTCAGAATGAAAGAGACAAACCATCTGTGAAGCTAAAAAGATAGTTTCCAGGAAAAAAGGAAACACATAATGTGGAAAACCTACTTATTTTCCAAGCTATATTTATTTTATTTTCATAAATTCACCTAGATGAGGAGAGAATCTTCTATTTGAAAGGCTGATCAGTGGTACCTAACCTGCATTTGACTTACAAGAGTTTCAAATAATTGAAAAGGCATCTCAAAAACACCCATGAACTTTGTAGTTGATAGCTTCCTGAGCAAAACTCTACTTGATAATTGACTGCTCATTTTAAGCAGCCATTCTCTGGTGCTGAAAGGAGAATCACTGTAGGATTCTTATAATGATAAACTACAAACAAACTATGAAAAACCACATTGACTAAAACAGAGGCCTTAGGATAAAAAAAACAAAACATAAACATCATCCTTAATATATTTAAGACAGATGATGAACTTTCAAATGCCAGTTAATAACTACTTTCATTTGCTTGGTATTACTGTGTGGATTTAGTTGTTCTAAAGGAAACAGACCCTGATTCTGAATGATTCATGTTATGAGTTTTCTCTCCAAATCTAAAAAATTGTTACCCCTAAAAGCCCAAAAGGATTCTCGCTGCCAATGCTCAGCTGATATTAAGCTGCACAGTACTTAGAGTCAGTGGGCATTTGCATTTTGACAGTAAAATATCCTCAGGGAAGTAAACCTCTGTTTCCAAATATGCATATCCATGCTCTCTAAATTTGATACTTATTAGTAAGAAAGGCCTTGGGCATTGTGAATTAAGTACATGTGCATCGAAATCCACTATGCTTATGATGAGAGTGCTATTATGCCAGCAAAGCAAAAATTTGCGTTTTCAAGCAAGATGCTCATGCAAGGACCAATTATGCAGCACAGTGGATTAAATCCATCTGAACTGTGCCCTTCTTTTTAAAGGATTGGGGGCCTATCCCCAAGGCTGGGACCAACATAGCCACAAATGCAGTCTACCCAGACATCTTTCTCTCACTAACTTGTTAAGAGCTTTAATGTAAATATTTAGAGCAAAATATTTAATGAAGGAGAAATGGAATATATTTGTGTTGTGTTATTTCAGAACAGCTAATGAATCAGTGACTGAAAGACAGAAATACTGGTGAAAAAATACTGTTTCAAGTGCTCTCAAAGATCAAAACAGTGTTATTGGAGGTATTCTGATTAGAGTTAAATATTCTTACAGGGTTTTTTTGAGAAAGACACAGTGGACATCCGCTTCTGGAAAACACTTATGAAGCAGCAACACTGCATATCTAGAAGCTTCATCCCAGCTACATCTAAATTACTGAGCCGCTAAACCCTCCTTTTCAGCTCTTGCTGAATGACAACCCTCTTTTTCAGCTCTTTTGGTGTCTGACACATTGATCTCTTCTGGCTGCCTGTCTGAGATGCTTAGAAACACCAGTGGCTATCATTTCAACAACTTTTTGCTAATCCAGCCTATGCTGCTAAATTCTGCAGAATAAATTTTTCACTGATATTACTGCAAGTCAATAAAAACACTGGAGGATAGTCTATCTGGAGAACGTGGAAAGAGGTTTAAATCTTTCCCTGTTCCTAGTACATTTTATATTCTCTTGAGAAAATCAGTCCATTAAACTAAGAAAATTCACAACTAAGATTAAACAGTGGATATCCTCAAGAGTACACATTTTACTTTATTCTTCCCCCAACAATAGCAGTTGTGATATGAATTGCATTTTCTACCTTCAGAGCACTCTAGGGTGATTTATTTCGTGCAAATTAAACCATGAATCTTGCTTAAACACACTTGTCGAGCCTCAGTCTCCATAATCTGCACCAAATAGGCGATCTGTGTTAAGAAAAAAACCCCTAATATTAGCATCCCTTTGAAAGGTTGCATACCACTGAGACTTCATTATCATGGCAAAAATGTTTCAAAAGTAAACATAAATAAAGCAAAAAGCGTTGATCAAAATCTGATCTAATTTCACCAAAGGATTCTTTACTGCTGATGTAGTCTTCTAAAAGTCAAAATCACAGACTACCATTCAATACAAATCTATCAAAACCTGACCGCTAAATTGGTAAGTATCTTGTAAATAAAAATAATTAAAAATGCACACTAATCCCTCCCAGTAAAAGACCCCACAGCTAAACTCATGCAAAACATAGAAAATAAATTTGATGTTGCATAACTCTCAGTTTTTACTCATATGGCTCATTAACTCATGAATAATCAGCCATTTTTATAGGGAGCTCAAAAATTGTGATTTGTAGGTAGTTTTTGGTTTAGTTGTATTCTCAGTTACATTAAGAGTTAACTGGAATTTACAAGAAAACCTCAGAATACTTAAAAAACATGCTTAAAGTAGTTTTCAGTTTAGGAATGACAAGAAGAAAGATCCTGTAGCACAGTGAGATTTAAGTCTGGGCTCCCATAACCCTACGTTTTCTGCAAATGGAGGTGATGTTACTAATGAGCCAAGAAATAAGCTCAAAAAGTTTTGTTGTATCTGCAGATGAATAAAAGAAGAGTTTAGAACAGTGAAAGAAAATTTTAAATTTTATTCCTGAAACATTTATAAATTGGCATCCGAGACACCCAAACTCCAGAAGTAACTCAGAGTAGTCTCGGTTTTTAGAGAGATTAATTATACAGTTGTACCCTCCATATATGTTCACCTATATGTCTGTTAATTCTTCTAGTAAATTTAGCGGCTTAAAATATGTTCAAGTGAAAAATATAGTAATTTTTTCATTACATTTTAATCTCTCTCACCTCTGGATCTGAAGATAACATTTAGCATTTTAACAGTAGATATGAAAGTGTCTTACAAAGGAGGTTAGTATTGTTTCTTAGAGTCATAGATCAGAGCCTGAGAGGTCATCTAGCTGAGTCTGCACACCCAAGGCAGAATCAGCTATAACTAACCCACCCAAGACACATATTCATCTAACCTGTTCTAAAATATCTTCAGTGATGGAGAGTCCATACCTTCCCAGACAACTCACTCAATTGCAGATCTGTCTTCAAAGCTGCCATTCTTTTTAAATACCTCCCACAGTAATTTTTGATGGACTACAAGTCCATTACTTCTTACTCTGCCCCCAGGGAAAAAAAAATACTCCCATTCTCTTTCAGCTCCCTTTTACACATGAGAACACTCTTATCATATCTCACCTTAGTTGTTTTCTGTCTAGACTAAGCAACTCCAATTTTTCCAGTGATTTCTATTGATCACCACTGTTACTCTTCTGTAGACTGTCTCCAAATGGAAAACGTCCCTCTTTAAGCACAACCTGAAACTTGATCTTCCATTTAATGTATTGATGCCAATGGATGGAATGGACAGAACAGTTAATATGTTTCACAGACCTTTCTTCTATTTGTACATGAGGAATACTTATATAGAAAAGTCACATAATTAACTAAATTGGATCATATATGGCTCATTTGCTCATCAGCTTTAAAACTTTGCTGGAAAAGAGACATCGGCTGGAGATCTGGTCCTGTCTGTTGCTATGTATTAGGTTTAAGTGTAGGTCATTGCCTTTTGTTTCCCTCTAGGTACTGAGGAAAGAAAATACTAATATTTTCCTTTGATAGGACATAAAACTGAAAAATATGCTGTGCCCATAGAACATCTATTAAATACTCCTTTGCAATCATCATGACCAGATAAATTCAATAATTAAGACTCAATTGGGGTTTCATCTAAATAACCATAAAGATAAACCAAAGAGAAGGCCCTAGGGCTCAAAATCAGGAAGCGGTCAGATTCAGTAAACTCAATTCAAAATTACAGCAATCCTATCTCAACTGGTAATTTTGCATGTGTTCATATTTTATCTATCTATAAATGTTAGGTACACCTAATATAGGTAAATACCTATATTTAAATGGGACCGGACCATCTTACCACCAGCGAATAGAAGAGTTTCTCTCCACTCCCTCCACAGCTGATAAAGGACATGTTGGGTACAGAATTCCAGAGAGCAATTGAACTCATGTTCTGTGAATATCTTGGATCAAATTGTCTGCATTTTGGAGTACTCAGTGACTACAAAATCAGCCAAACAGCTAAGGCAGACCTCTCTCTGCCTTAGACCTCTCTCTCTATTCATTTTCTCTAGCCAAGAGACACATAGGTTACTACAAATGATTCTTATCTAGCATAACAGAAAAATACAATCCCTGACATAATCTTGTACAGCAGGAACTAGCACAGGGACACCTTCCACTAGGCCTTCCAACCTCTCCTTGAGCACTTCCAGGAATGGAACATGTACACCTTCTTTGGGCATCCTGCTCCAGTGAAGAACTTCTTTCTAACTCCTCATCTAAATATACTCTTTTCAGTTTAAATGTTCCGTAATCATTGGCTGGCTCTCCTCCTTTCCCAGATGATGAATATTATAATAAAGATATTATGAACGATAATGAACGGAGATACACTGTTTAATTACGTTATAATGAAGATATAATTAAATTTATCTGAGAAGGAACACATTTTGTTATTTTGTTTTCTTCTTGAAGTTTGAAACCTTGTTTTGCTCTGCCAACATTTCAAAAGCTTTTCTTTATAGTAAAAAGTTAAGGAACACTTTTTACTTGAAAGCTGGGCATCTCACATTTCTAAGACTTAGCCCTGTATGAAACAAATAGTAGTATTTCCAGAAGCAACCACCTTGATTTCTTAAAACTCAAAGTCACTAAGCTCTGGAAAGTAAGAGAAGCAAAATGCCAGAAGCAAAAGTAAGACATGAAAACACAACAAAACATCGATATAAAACTACCCCAGATAACTCACAAATAAGGAATTAAAATAAGTTGTCTATTGGTGATAATTTTTTTTGTGCATTTCTATTCAAAACATTCAAATAATCTGCATTTCATTAGATTCTAAAGCAACATGCTTCTATAAGATTAATTGTTCATTATAGAAACACTCCCTTCTATAGGTACCACATTTTAGAAATCAATTACAACAAATGGATTTTTACAGTGAGTTTCAATTTGACAGATTACTTTTGAACATCCCCACATAAGAATTCTCTGCAGTACCCTGCATTATGCAAATACCTCTTAATTTTGAAACTAGGATTGCATTTAGATCCTTGGAGATATACAAATTTCTTTGTTTACTGGCAAATATTCAGATTTATGCATTTAGATAGATTCCCAGGTTTCCCCAACACTAGAAACAATTCTGAATTCTCAATTTATAGCTGCTATAGCCTCATAAGTCCAAAGCTGGAAGTTCATTGAACAGAATTTTATTTTTCAGGCAGAACTTTAATCTATTTTCAAAAGATAAAATGCCCAGATCTATGTGCAGGTTAGTAATCATGGCAGTTAATTAATTTTAATTATGATATGTCAATTAATGATAAGTTTTTATTTTGTACTGCATGCAGTTCACTGGCATTCAATGTACTATTAAATGGTTGATACTAATCACCTGGAATTCTCACCTTCACACACTAATGATAGCAGTTTTCCTTCTAAGTCCAGAGATATTGAAGTTTAGTGACAGGAACTTGTGAAACAAAAATTAATAACAAAAAGAAAATTAAAATACATCTATCTGAGAATCACAATAGGCAACTGTGCTGCTGTTCAAGATCAGAACGAAATATTCTATGAGTGTTTATAGTTAGCCGTGACAGAAGGATAAACTCAGTGTTTTTCATGCTTGGATTTTTTATTTAGACCACTTGGATAAATTTTACACTGTCACTTGCAGAAGCTCAGTATAATATGCCTTCAGATCACTCCTCAATAGCACTCTCACCTTTGGCCGATTGATTCAAGGAATTTTGTATCATATTAATTACATATTTAGGCAATGAAACATTTTTATTTCAAAGGGTCATGATTTTTCATTTCAAGTTGAGTGAAATCTATAGCTGTGAGAACTAATGGAAATTTAGCAAGACTTGATAAAATGCATTCATGATTTGCCAATGTTGCCTTTGTATCTAAAGCAAAGTAATTACATGGTTGGGTCTCTTTAGAATTGAAGTAATAAGTTGCTAATCTTTAAAACAAGACTTATAGAAAAAAATATGGATTGTGTTGTTTTGGGTAAAAAAACAAGACAAAAAAAAAGAAAAATAGATGCTTTGATTTTCTGTTTAGTAACTAAAGGGTTTAATCTTCTTATTTTTCTTTCCACTCCATTTTTTTTACTCTAGGCTTCTGTCATTTTCTAAACAAAAGGTGGGAAGTGCAATTTCCATCTGCAAGTTAGAGCTCATGAGAGGTCAAAGAACTTTCTCAGACTATCAGTTACTCATGATCAGACTTAATAAGTGGGAAAATAAAAGAGGAAAACAAAAAAGGAAAGCCCCAAATTCTCAGAATTTTTATTTTTTAATTGTGATATAATATGCAGATCAAGAACAATGTTATTAGCATAAGCTATTAAATGGTTCTCTTTTACTGCATTCTTCTTTGGGCAGATAAAAGGTTCACACATACAGAAGGGGCTGGGATTTACTGGGATCATCAGCTTGTTCTGGAACCTGAACACACTAAAATATCTCAGAGAGGAAGATACCTGGTGACTGTCATTGTCACAGACAGGGAACTGTTTATCAATGTTATTCTCACGCAGCATGGGAACAATATCTTCTATTCTTTTATTATCAGCCTTTGCTGATCCTTGCAATCTTGGTAAAATATTAAATACCCAGTTTGGGTACAAGTAATAATAAAAATAGTTTGAAAATAATAAGATGTGTATGCATATATGCCTCTCATCAAGATTATATGCTTATAAATCTATAAAGTTTAAGTATTTAAATAGGAAAAAACCTTATTAAGTATTCCAATATTGATCTTATTTCTAAGTTAAACAAGCAATTTGTTTCATATATTTTCTTGTCACACCTAAATAATTCATCTTCATGTGGAGTCATCCTCCCTCCTCTCAGTTTCAGTTACACATTTAATTTTTCATGGCAACTATAAGAAATCTTCAGGGAGAAGAGAACTCTTCTTCTCTTACAATCAGTTTATTTTTGTTTTGGAGAGGTTTCTCTAACTTGGTGTTGACAGCTGGTTTTTTTTCCTGTGCTATTTTTTGTTGCAATCTATATAAACTATTTTTAAAAATGCAACTTATTGTATGCTCAACAAAAATGCACTGAAAACATGTTAATGAGTTCTGAGCCTGGATTTTGCATAAACTTACACTCTATGCACTTTTTATTTAAATTTTTATTCCTAATCACCAGTTAAATGACTGGAAAAGACATCTTGGGTCATCTATTTAAATCTCTTTGCACATGACAGATTTTTTCCCACTGCTAGTCTGTCTTCTGGAGATGTCTATGTGGGTGGACACATAAACACATATAATATATACACAATTATAAATATTCTTGCAATTAAATGTAATCCTCTGATAACCTTCTCTCTGGGCATCATTTAATTGCCAATTTTTTCTTACTGCTAAAAAAATAGTAGGACCATATGTAGGTACCTTGTTTTTGTCCATTCCATGTCCACACATACTTCTCTTGCACTGTATAAATGCTACCTCTCGCTTTAAAAAATGGTGTTCAAACAGGATCCTAAGATATGGAGCATCTTCTCTTACATACAGAAACATGACTTCCCTTTCCTTTCCTTCCTCCTCAGCTACATAAACTACTGTCCTTTAATCACCTAACAGGGAAAACTTATCCTATCTGAAACCAATCTGAAAAAACTTGACCTATCTGAAATCAACGTGGTCATGAGACTGCTGAGTTACTCTCAAGAATCAGGCCCCATCCTCAGTTTGCAAATGTAAATGAAGGAGCCCTCCTTACAGAAATGGCTGTTGCAAATTCATGAATAAAGATATCCATGAATAAAGATATCCGTTTGGTAGACAACCAAAGTAAGTCAGGAAGAGGTTTGTAAGATTTCCCATTATCAGGAATGGCCAAAATTCTTATTAAAGATTATATTATGGGCTTGGCAGGTCCCAAGGGCATTTTTACAGACACTAGAAATCATATAGAGAATATGATTGTGGGTGGATAGTCAACTGCCTGGGACTCTCATTTCATCTCCCCAGCTTTCTATGCATTTCAAGTGTTAATGACTGCAAGTAATAAAACTACTTAACAAATGTAATTTTCTTGTACTGTCTTGGAAGAGGACAGTAACCTGTTCTATTAATCCTTTGCTGAAATGCAAGTTTTGCTCAGCTGCAGGATAAAGCAGCTTCAAAAAAGATAATATTATTAAAAGAATGCTCTTTTAATAATAAAAGTACTCACAGACTTCTGGACTCAATGAGTTCACTACTCACAGTTCAGAAGATTTAATTCTCTTGCATTTTCAGTCCTTTTTCTGAGCCTTTTATAAGCTACGGACTCTATTTAAAAAGAAACCATTCCATAAATTATGCAAATAGAGAGCATCATAAAGGAGCTCACTTAAAATTGCACTGCAAACTGTAATATAAGAATTTTGTAACTAGAGGTTTTTTTTATTTTTAAGGTAACTACTCCAGTCATATATTGTTTGAAGCTTTTTTTTTCTTTTCTTTTAAAACTAAATATTAGAAATTTGAAAATCGCACTCCTAATAATAGTACTATCCTCTATCAGGATAATACAACAGTCAAGACTGATTATCTAACTCCAAAAGTAATTCAGTACTTAATCTAACACGTGTCAACTTTGAGATGCTTTCATTGGTTTGATGCAGAGATCCACCCAGAGCCTGTGGGGATCTACAGGGGATGCAGAGATCCATGCACATCCCGTTGGGGAGGTACCCTTGCCAGAGCAGTGGATGCCTGGAGGATGCTGTGATCCAGTGGAAGATCCAGTGGAGAGAGACAGGGTCCTGCTTCCAGGCTGGAGCAGCCTGTCCTTGGAGGAGTGCATGCCATAGGAAGAGAGCCACGTTGCAGTAGTTTTGGGAGGGCTGTGTGCCCATGGGAGGGACTTATGTTGTAGCAAGTGTGTCATGGCTGCTGCTCATGAGAGTGGACCCACAGCCTCACAGGGGAAGGGCTCCTCTCCCAGACCAGCAGAAGAAAATCTCGGTGATGAACTGACCAAAATACCCATGCCCTGTTTACCTGTGCTGTCTGTGGGAAGGAGGGAGGGGCTGGGGGGATAAGGTGTTTTAAGGGCTTATTTTTACTTCTCGTTATCCTCCTCTGATTATGTTAGTAATAATTTTCATTTTGCAACTGAAGTTGAGCTTGTTTTGCCCTTGAAATATTTCTCCTGGTCCTTATCTCACTCATGAAGTCTCTGTTAACTTTTTTTTTCCTTTTCTGTCCTTTGCTCGGCTGTGGCAGGGGAAGGTGAGTGAGTAATTCTTGCTGGGTGCCTGGTGTTGGGCCAGCATCAAACCATGACAGCTCTTGATTGTGGTTCCTGAGATCACAAGGTCTTTTTCTTCCCATTCCCTCTGTATGCATCTTGCCTGTCTAGCTGCTCCTATTTCCCCTCTGCTTACTTACCTTCTCCCCCTAGTTTCTCTCTTCTTTCTATTCTTATTTGCTAGCTTTTCTTAAATGCAGCTTTTTTTTTCACCTTGTTCAGTTGAACAAGTGGAGCAGTAATATTAGAAAGCTTCTCTAGGGTAGCATAGGATTAGAAAATCATCTTCTTATGCACTAAAAGCATAACAGGCTTTGGAAGTCTCAGTTTGGTAATGATTTTGGTGTGCTAAGAGCTGTGAGGGGATGAAGTGTGTTTAGCAAGGATCAAACCATCTGAGAAGCTGTGGGACAAAAAGTCAGTCTCTACTCAACATATGCAGACTGATTTTAAAGAAGTACACAGTGCTTTTGCTAATGACTGTAGTGCTTTGTCAGAGAATCGCAGAATATTCTGAGACAGAAGGATCGTCATCCATTCACAAGGATCATCTTGTCCAACTCTTAAAGGAACGGCCCATATAGGGATCACACCCTCAGCCTTGCTTTTATTAGCATCATGCTACAACCAACTTGAAAAATTTAACACCCAGTGAGTAATTTCCTTCCTCTACAAAAAGACTGCCAAATGCACTAGTTCTTCTCAAGAATTCTGGTTTTTCTTTGTAACATGGGCTTTCCTTGTAACACAGCTTCCCAGTAGCAGTTGATCAAGTTTTACTGAAAAAATGTGGCTGTGTGCCATTGTGCCTTGCATAGACTTGGTGTTCTTACTGGTTTTGTGCAAAATGATTTAAGTTTAACAAATTCACCAACAAATCCAAGCTAAAATTATTAAATATAATTTTTTAACCTTATATTCTTAAATATAATTTTTTAACCTTATATTCTTAAAGCAATTGTACAGAGAATGAAACTTGATTTTGCAATGGTTTCTTACTCTTCAAAACATTTTTTCTCACTAAAGCAAATATAATATCTTTTACAAAGTATTCAAAAGTAAAGGATTTCTTGCATATTTTTAATACAAAGAAAGACACCTTCAGTTTGGAGAGAATAAAAAAAAATAAAAGTGTTATATATTGTGTTCAGTAATGACCTCTGATGAGAAATAAATTCACACACTTTTCAATCTCTTGATTAATGCACTGGTTGAGGATAGAGGAAATGTAAATTCAAGTATCTGATCTTGTATTAGAAGGGTCTGATATGAGAAATTCTTCACCTCAGGAAAAGTGAAATCAGAGTAGCTCAATACTCAGGATGAATGCTTTGGTTCTCTGTCAAATAAAACATGGTAATCTCTTCTTTATAAGCCAACTGAAATTTCTAAAAATCAATAACATCTTTCAAAGAATGGAATTTTGATTTGATTACAAATGTTCTGATGTGGTTTTCTTCTTTTAGATTATGGTTGTGCTATTCTTTCTCTTATGAGAACACGTATCAATTCCTCTCAGAATACTATGGAAGAACACCCCTCTCTCACAGCCACAGTCATGTTCATTTCTGAGTGAACAAAAGGAGGATTTACTGGGGTTCTACAGAACATAGAAAAAGAAAACAAAAAATTAAATAGATGAATTGTGCTTTTGAATAGGGGAGAAACTTCTCTTATGCAGCCTAACACATTTTGTAGCTAAGCCTTTATCTGATTCATCTCAAAGTTTTAGTGACAATAATTGGATGAGTGTAAGTGTCAGTGACATGAAACCCTTCCTTTCCAGTGCCTTCAATCTCTTCACAAAATGGTAAAGAAGAAGATGCAAAACTGGAGTTGTAATTAATTTTTTTCTTCCTCAAGCATTGAACTTTTACTTACTAATTATGTTATAAATTTTGCAGTCCTCCCCCACTCCCTCCCCATCCCACCCTATCCCTAACAGTAAGATATTATCAACAGTAAGATATTACCAAACTGGAGAATACTGTGGATATTTTCAGGAAATTCCACCAAATGGAATTTAAGGAAATTGTTAAAGAATTGAAGACAAACATGAAAGATCTACATACATATAAGAGACTCTTGGGAAAAATATGGACAAGATAAGATCTGGACGTCCCTTTCAACTACAAAATTTGAAAAGAAATTTAAGTTACTGATTCTTTCTTGCTTTTCAATGGTATTAATATTTTTTGCAATATGAGCAAAACAATATCTTCTCAGCCAAAGATGAAAACCTGAACAATTTGAAAACAAAAGCATAGAATTTCAACCTTTTAAGATAGAAAATTAGATCTCTTGATGATATGTTAACCAGTGTTTTTTTCTTTCTGTGTAAGGACTTCTGGGCTGATGAATAAGTAAAATGTTATGTACCTCAGTAACCTGTCAGTTTGGTAACAACCTTGTCAATGCCTTTCACTGAGCATTCACAGATCCAAAAGCTGTCCTCAGTGTTCTTTTTGCCAGTACTCAGTCCAAATGAAATCACTTGGTATTGTCAAAGAGAAATTAATTTCTTACATTTACACATACCAAAACATAGTTACAGGCCCAGTATCATAAAGCAAGTCAGTGGTGCTGCTGTGATAACCTGTCAGTGTTCAGACAGAAGAGTGCTTTGCAAATTTGTGGAAGGGTTATTTTTCCAGCTGCTTATTACCACACTTTCAGATCTCACTATGAACTATCACACACCTAAACTTCTCAGCAGAGCTGTTCATGTCAAAATTGAAGTGAAACTGAGAAAGGTTAGGTTAATGGGTTTAAATACAAGATTTTTCCTAAGATGAAACACTGAAGTTGTCTTGGCAGCAGCAAAGCTGGCATTTCAGAGTGATAGTAAATTCCGGCTGGGAGGCAAGATGGACAGGGGCAGTGATCAGCAGATCACTGTCCCTAAGGTATATGAAGAAATAGAAAAGGATATGTGTTCAAAGTGTAATGATACATCATTCTCATTAAAACAGTGGGTTTCTTTCCCTTTTTGTTCACCTTTAGCTTGTCCAAGATCATACTTTCTCTTTGATAAATCACTGTGTACTGAGACAGACAGTGTCATAGTGACTTTGAGAGAAATGTTTTAATCATGGTTAATCTATGGTTCATGCTAGGTTTATACACTCTCAGATCATCTGGGAGGCTTAGGCAGATTCTTGATTGTATGAGTGTTGAATTAACAGTCCACAAAGACTTTTACCAGAGATTATCCTTACACATTGGTTACTTACTTATGGTTGCAGGAAGCTGAATGTGATGTCTGCTTGTAGAAATACCCACTGATTTTTATGTCCTGATCCTGAACTGGGAAAGTTAGTTACCAAATGAGCACTCCACTAACATGCTATTATTTCATCTTGCAGAAAAATTCCAGATTTAAACATTTCTGGACTACATTTTTTTTTTCTTCTAGAGTCTAATTCAGAGAATGAGGTCACACCTCTGACTCCATTAACACTGACAGGATGGAGAGATGGAAGAGGAGAACATCATCCAGATCTTGCATAAGTAATAAGAACTTATGTTAATAGAAATACTTCCACTAGCTGGAGTGATCTAGCTTGGGAGATTGTAAATTCAAAAAGAGGGCGTTCCTCTCCATCTCATTTTTCTTTCCCTCAGTCCTGCCTCTGTAGCCCTTGCTCAGCTCACCTTGATGTTTTGCTGAAGCTTTTGTGAGTAACTTCATTTCAGTAGCTCAGCAAAAATGCTTACAAAACTGTAGACCAACTGTAGCTTATCAGCATTTTGCCAGGCTGATAAATGGAATTGGCTCAGCAAGGTATCCGGAAATCCATGTAACACAAGGAAGGAGAGGATTCAGACAAGAACAGGGGAATGAAATTTTCACTTTTGCTGGCAGAAAGTTACTCAGGCATCTCTGCTGCTTGGAAAAATGTACCAGAAGACTTTAAAAAGGTGGCACTGCTCCTTATCATCTAGGAGATAATCTAAGTCCCATTAAATTAATTAAGTTTTCATACTTGTCATACAATGTCAAACATTGTATAAACAGACTGCTAAATCTCTACTAGAAACTAAATAACAAGTAAACCAACTCTGATCTTTTATAATGGCGTATATTATTCAAGAATTGTAGATAGTGAGGAATCAAATACACACCCTAAATTTATATAGCGCTTTTTATGTACCTATTTTTCCAGAGAGAACCAAAGCTAGCAATTCCCAGGACCAAGAAATCAGGTAAGGAAGGCAGGTCTGAGTAGGAATCTGCTGGTCACACTAAAGGGAAAGAAGCAAATACATGGGCGGTTAAGCCTAGGATGGTGGTCTGGGACCAGCATAGAGATGAAGTGTAGTTGTGTAGGGATGGGATGAGGAAGGCCATAGCAAAGATAGAATTGAATCTTGCAAGGAAAGCAAAAATAATAAGGGCTTCTACAGGTATGGTAACCAGAAAAGGAAGGTCAAAGAAGGTGTAACTGCCAACAGAAGGTGAACAATACTGCAAAACTGATAACAACAGATGAGGAGAAGGCTGACGTACTCAACAGATTTTTGCCTCAATTTTCAGTGTCATGCCTCTCAAATGGGTGCCAAGCAGGATAGGGACTGGAGGAACAAAGAGCATCACCCTGTGAGTAAAGATCAGGTTCATAACCACCTGAGGAACCTGAATGTTCATAAGTCTATGGGACTTCATGAGCTGCATCCTAGAATCCTCAGGGAATAGGCTGATGTGGTCGCCAAACCGTTCTCCGTGATATTGGAAGTGACATGACAGTCAGGTCAAGTCCCAGGTGCCTGGAATAAGAGAAATATTGTACCTATCTTTAAACAGGGTAGAAAGGAGGACTCTGGGAACTACCAACCTGTCAGTCTCACCTCTGTCCCCAGGAAGATCATGGAACAGTTCCTCAGAGAAGCTGTGCTAAGGCACATGGAGGGCAGGGAAGCAGTTTGGGACAACCAGTACAATCAGCTTCTAAGGTAAAATACTGTCTGACCAAACTTCTAGGATGGAGTCACTACCTCAGTGGACAAGGGAAAGGTTAAAGTTACATTTATCTGGACTTCTGTTAAGCTTTTGACATGGTCCCCTACAAATTCCTTCTCTCTAGATTGGAAAGAGATGAATTAATACATGGAATCTTAGATGGACAAGAAAGTGATCAGATGGTGGCATGCAGAGGCTGCTGGTAAATGTCTCAGAGTCCTGATTGACATCAGTGACAAGTGTCCCTCAGGGATCCACATTGGACCAGAGTTATTAAAAATGTTCATTAAAGACACAGACGAGGGCATTGAGCACACCCTCAGCAAGTTTGCAGATGACACTGAGCTGAGTGGTGCAGTTGGCAACCAAGGGTTCAGACCCAGCTTGCATGGGCTATGGCCATCAGGTCCTGACTGACCAGCTTGATCTGTTATGACTGGATGACCTGCCTAGTGGATGAGGAAAGGCTGTGGATGTTGCCTATTTGAACTTCAGCAAAGCCTTTGACACTGCCTGCTGCATCATACTCTTCAAAAAGCTGGCAGCCCACAGCTTGGACAGGGCTTTGTTGGGTTAAGAATTGGCTGAATGGCCAGGCCCAGAGTGTGGTAGTGAATGATGTTGGTGAATGGTGATATGGCATCTACTCACTGGAGAAAAACACTTTTTCTTAGACAAAAAAGATGTTCTGTTATGCTCTTGCCCCTAAAAATTTCCCTAGCAAAATCTGCTTGGCACCTATCTTGATTTTACTATAATGTGATTTGTATTCATCCAAATGTGACATTTATTATTGAAGCTGGCAGCTATTGCAATTCAAAAACCGTGTAAGCTAATAATTTTAAATGCGTTATGTCATGTGCTTAATGTATGAAAATTCTATTATTCAGCAATTTGGTGTATTTTTGCAGGAACAGTCACTTTAGAAGTTATTGTAGTGTTATTAAATGTTATTATGTGTTTTAGAACTGTTGCTAATTTAATCCTATAAATAATTTAAAGAGTTATTGCAAATAATATTTTCCACATCTAAAAATATGGAGAGTGAAGCTAGTAATTCAGTCAGTGTCTTTATTCAGTTTCTTATCAAGTTCTGTTTCCATTTGCTGGTGCAGCTGTTCTTTCTGTTCCTTCCCTGTTCATGCTGTACAATGTATTTCTGTAAATACTTGTTCAAAGACTAGGACTAGTAGTTTTGGGTGCCTTTCTGTATGCATTTAGTATACGAAGTAAAATTTTCAGTACCTGAAACCCTCTGGCACTGTTAAGTTTATCTTTAAAGAATAGTACTGAATGCCTTTCCTGCCCAAGGAAATATGTATTACTCTTGAATTCATGTCATATAGCTCTAATGAGGTAAGACAATGAAAAATGAGGATGTCTTTGTTCTGATGAGAACTCTCTTCATCTTTTAACCTCACTGTAGTTCCATATTGAACAATTTGAAGCAATCCCAGTCCTGTGGCAGAAGTTTTTCCTTCTTTTTAATTAGAAAAAAATCCTTTTTCTTCTACTAAGGTAAACTCCATAATTCATAATGAAATTGATCACATTTTTTCTCAGATTATTGAAGACTCATAGAATCAATTAGGTTGGAAAAGATCTCTAAGATCATTGAGTCCAGCAGCAACCCAGGACTGTCAAGTCTACTACTAAACCATGTGCCTGATTGACACATTTTTCAAATACCCCCAGGGGTGGGGACTCAACCACTGCCCTGGGCAGCATTTCCAGTGCTTGACAACCCTTCCCTGGTGCAACCTGAGGACATTTCCTCTTGTCTTGACACTGCCTGGGAGAAGAGGCTGACTCACATTTTGCTGGTACCTCCTGTAAGGTAGTTGTAGAGAGTGATAAAGTGTCCCCCCAGCCTCCCTCTCCAGGCTAAATAACCCCAGTTCCCTCAGTCACTCCCCATCAGACTTGTGGTCCACCTCCTTTCCCACCTCTGTTGCCCTCCTCTGGACACACTCCAGCACCTCAATGTCCTTGTTGTAATGAGGCACCCAGAACTCAACACAGGATTTGAGGTGTGGCCTCACCAGTGCAGAGTACAGAGGGTGATAACTGCCATGGTCCTGCTGTCCCCACTTTTTGATATAAGCCAGGATGTCATTGGCCTTCTTGGCTACTGGGCACACACTAGCTCATGTTTGGACACGGTCAGTCAATACCCCAGGATGTTTTTCTGACAGGATGCTTTCCCACCACTTTTCCCCAAGCCTGTAGTCACTGCATGAGTTTGTAGTGACCCAAGTGCAGGACATGACACTTGGCTTTGGTGAAGTTCACATAATTCATCCAATCAATCCAGCCTGTCCAGATTCCTTTGCAGAGCCTTCCTGTCCTCCAGCAGACCAACAATCCTGACCAGCTTGGTGTCATCTGCATATTGAAATTATTCTCACAGAACATAAAGTAAGGACAACTTTTCAGTCGGCAATTTCATTTCATCAGCTTCCTAAGGGTATAATGGAATTGTTCTGAAATGCAACAGTACTAAGAGCTCAGGAAATGTGATGTAATTAGCATCTGTATTCATATTTTTGTGTCATGAATACAAGAAAGGTAACAAGTGGGATTTTGCACAGCCATACTGGAAATTATGGGAATCTTCACCTGGAAATCAGAATAACACTTGTGAAAAGAGCAGCTTAACTTACAGCCCCACTGCAGCTGTAAAATAGAAGAATCTTTTACATAAATGTGCAAATATGTTTTGCATCTTGAATATAAGACAAACATCTGTGCAAAAGCAGGTTCATTACATCTAAAATTGTACACTCATATACACACGAATATCTACATATACCTAAAATATGTCTCTGCATCTCTATGTGCACCTCTCCATTCTTGTTGTATATATATATTGATTTGTGTCTTTAGACTACTATACTGCAAATAGATGCACAAGGATTGAAAATGACCACCTGAAGTTGGAAAATGCACCAGCAGATTAAGCTCAAGATAGCTAAAAGTGTTTTCTTTTTGTGGCAGTAATACAGCTGATATAGCTGTATCAATAAATATGCTGTAATTCTATTATATTTTATGTAGCTGGGTAGATTTACAGAGCAGTATTTAAGATTAGCACACGCATTTAGTATGATCACATTTTTATACTATTATATCTTGCATGGATAAAATACATAAGCATTGGCATGAAATAGCATTTCTAGTCTGACTAAAATTATTTGACTGATTTTCTTCTGCATAAAGAATACTATCTAGGCAGACATGTCTGGTAGTGAGTAGTTGTTGCAAAATACATAACATTATTTACTCAGATAAGAGTGCTTAGGTATTTTCAATTGAACTGCATGCTGGCTGGAGAAATATGAACAGAAGCTAATGAGCAATGGCAAAATGTGAATATTCTGAAAGGCTTTTACTGAAATAAATAAAGTCCATGTGATGTCTCTCCTTATTTCCAGTCTTTAATGATCTAAAAGAACAAAGAGCATATTCCTGGAATTCACTGATAATCAGTCTGACATTATCTGGAAAGGAACATTGGACACAGCTGAAAAAGAGATAAAGGGATATGATGTTCAAAACATAATAGTAAGCAGTAATATGAAATCAGACATAAAAATCATGCATGTTAGCATACATTCAGCCCAACTGAAATAAGGTCAATGCTGAAGTAGGTTTCATCATGCTGGATACTGCCAGAAGGTATTGAGGGTACATGAAATGTGATACCAGTCACTCAGAGGAGGCACACAGGCAAAGGGATATGCTTTCTACATGGCGGAGAAAGCACAACAGAAGAAAAACATACTGATGTTTAACCTATGTTCATGATATCACCTCAGAAACTGTTGGTTCAGTGTGAGTCTGCAAATGCAGAATTAAACACTGAACAATGTGTGTTGATTTTTTTTAACAGCAACACAGAGCTCTGTTCCTCTGTACGGCTGCATTTCCACTGCTGCATGATCTATTTAGATGAGGATGAGCTCTTCAGTTCAGGGACCATGCTTTTGCAGAAGCTGTGAGTGCAGCATGGCTCCAAGATCTTGTCCAACCATCATCACTGCGATTAATAATTACACTTCAATGTGATTTCCTCCTCACACATTATCACAGTATTACCTAATGATAGCCTTGACACTACAAGGGCTTATAAAATAAGTCTGAAGTTAATTTAGCATACTTCATATTTTTTTAAAAAGCATGTCAAATATAGCTCTAAATATTTGGGTGTTTTGATATTTTTACTTGCCATGTAGCAAAATCTTTTTTATTTTTGAGTAAATTGGTAAGCACTTTTTGATGTAAAGCAGTATTCAGAAACTGTCCCTGTTTGACATTAGATTTGAATCAGACCCTTTTGAAACTTAAACTTTAGTGGGTAAAATAAAGACAGAAACTGCATGATGCTGGAGGATAGCCATCATCAGGACAATTATTTAGGCCATGGGAAAAAGAGTTTCACATTCCTTCCCTGATAAATTTGCAGTTGGAAATATTTACTCTGCATGTATATCTCTTTACCTGACTATTGTTTCTGAAGATCTTTCTTGCTAGACATCTTCATGATTTCACAAATAGGAGACTTCCTATGCCTAAAGGGTAGTAAAAAACATACCCTGCCAGGCTAAAGTTGAACTAGGTCAGGACGTCACAAAATTCTTTCCTCATATTTGACTCCTGCATGTCCATTTGGATTTCATTAATTTTTTGGCTTCTTCACAACTTCTTCCCTGTAGTGTTATAGACACATATAAACATGATGGATAACCTGGGATATCTGAACTGCTCTTTGAAGTTTAATTTTAGACAGCTGACATCCTGTCTTAAAAATCTGAAAAGCAGCCTGACCACTGTGCCAAAGGCTTTTCTAATATAGCAATGATTTGGATCAAGACTGTTTCTCAGAGCTCTCTCTTAGAAATATCTGAATCTTTTTTACTTAAGCTTCAGTGAAAATTGATGAATTGTTACTCAGATATACATTCAAATACTTAATTAGCGTAAAGAAACAAAGATAAAAAATTCCTTCACAGAGTTTCAGTGGATAGAGCAAAAGAATTAAACTATTTTTTTCATCACTTCTTTCTTCTCTGCTCCTGTTTACTGAAACACCTGCAATAGGAAAAAATAATCATACACTATTAATTATCAGGTGACATTTAAATACGTGAGGTATTGCAACAGTCTAGCAAACCTTTAGGTGTTTCAGGTCTTTTGTTTCCCAGTGTAAGGCTACAATGTCAGAGAGCTGCTCTGAGGAAAAGGGTGGACAGAAAATCATACAATTATAGTAGATGAGACTGCACAAATGCTAAATATATTTTTCCCAATAACCCAAACGTCTTTTTTTTTTTTTTACTATTTCCCCTTATCAATGATGTTAAAGCTAATTAAAACAAAGTAATGGTGGCAATCCAGACCATAGCAAAGGGCACATGGATCTGCAGCACTAGGCCTATAGGAATGACACAGGCTTCTAAATGTCTGTGTAAAGCTGTGACCACACTGAAACATTTTATGCTGCCTCCAGATTTAAACTATTTCTTTGTGTACATGCCAGGGGGGTCCTTTTGCTCAATGAAATCTTAGTATTTCATCTTTTCAATCCAATATTTGGGGAAGTATCTGAGTGTTTTATTACGAGCTCTCTATGAGTGACACACAGCAACGCACAGTGTCATGGCAGGGGCCAGAACAGTGTCTGCTGAGCAATGTGTCTGCAGCAGCCAGACCTGCTGGGGAGAAACAGACGGTAAATTCACGTGTCAATGGGGCAAACATTTTCCAAAAATAAAATTAAAACAGGCATATGACAAAACAGCATGAATATCTGGCCATGGCACTGGAATAAGACTAAAGAAATTTTTCCACTAAGTGACATCCATCAAGTCCTCTTTCTTTTTTTTATTTTAATCTTTTTTTTTCTAGGGAAAGGAATTACTGTGAGACTTATGAACGTAAGTAATGATAGATTACAAAAAAAGACAAATGTAAGTTCTATTGAAATAAATAGAAACCTCATCTTGAAAATGCAGGAACTTATCTTTCTCCTGTTCTGTATCATAATTTAAGAAACACAATTGGGCATGATACCTCAAGAAGAGTTTTGATCAGCTAGATAAGTTAATACAAGCACTGAAATTTGAAAAAGATATTAAAGAAAGATTGAGAGGATGGAATTACTTATTTGGAAAAGATTAACCAAGGATATGATAATAACTTTCCATCATATAAAGTGTTTCTAAAAAAAAGAAAGTGTTCTGTGATCTAACCCTGAGCTTAAGTATAGCTAAGAAGTGGAGATGAGAAACATAAAATAAAAATGAAAATATTAATTCTAGGGCATTTCTAGGAAAGTTCAAAACTTGAAAATTTGTCATGAAAGAGGAATAGAGGCAATATTGCACACCACAGACTGACTGAATTACAGTTCTTGCTCAAGATTTTATCACCCCTCACACAGATATTAGTTATCATTCTATCACCTTCTAGGAATGGGTTTATAGCTTGCTCAACCCCAATTTAAATCCTGGGTTATAGATCCCAGGATAACAAATATTGTTTTGTCACTTGGCTGGGATCTCTGTTTGAAAATATCTTATCAAAATGGCTTTAAAACAGCTTCATCAAATCAAGGCATTTTACATTTTCCCATTCAGTTGAATCAGCTTCTTCTGATTCATCCTGGATGGCCTGCCTTAGCCCAGAGAACCCAGAGGCCATCCTTCAAACAGATCACTCTTTTCAGTCTTGACTAACCAGCTTGTCTCCGAGACTGGATCATAAAAGAGAACTGTACAGACTTCCATTGATTTTTCTGTCCCTCTGACAGAAAAAAAAAAAAAAAAAAAAAAAAAAAAAAAAAAAAAAAAAAAAAAAAAAAAAAAAAAAAAAAAAAAAAAAAAAGAGTTTCTTAGGTTTGGCTGAACATGGGATTTTTTAAAACTTTCTTGAAGGAGATGAAAGTGTGAAAAGAGTCCAGAGCCACCAGTATCAAAAGTAAGAAGCATCCCTAAATAAACAGCCTTGATGAAACAATTTCCAGGACAAAATATTTTTTATTGATGAGTTATCAAATCTCTCGAGATGTCCTATACAGCTATACATCTGGCAATGTTGTCTTTGGGGATGCTTCTGACTGGATTACTATTTTACTTTTCTTCTTCAATCAACCACTGCTTTCATGTGCCTTTAGCATAAATGATATAAAAGCAGGTGGTCAGCAACATGAGATGCAAGTAGAATCAAATATAGTATTCAAAAAAGAAAATTCAGATATTTTCCAAGTTCATGATAGCTGTTGAAGAAGTTTATTCTATTTTTAATAGTTTTAGAGGGTTTTTGTGACTTCCTTCTTAAATAAAGTAGAAATTAATCTAGATTTTTCAGATCTGCACAGACCACTAGATGTCAACAGTTTAGTTTTTGCAAGGAAAAGAAATAATAATCCAGGAAATGTTTGAGACAGAAAATACTTGTCAATGCTGACAGTGGAAGAACGCCAAGACAAAATTTTAAGATCAGAGACAGCAGGTAATCAAGGATCAGACAGGAGGGTTATGATGCAGAGCTTTAGGAGATGATGAGTAAGAGGAAGGCATTATTTAAAATCCAGGCATCAGGTAAGGAAAAGGAAAAAAGTGCTTTCATTCTCCTTGAGGGAGTGTGTTATGATGTGTTTTCCTTCTAATGGTTTGTTCTTTTGTCTCCCTGGTTTGATGGTTTGCTCCTAGTTTGTACCCTCCTACTCTGTTATCAACCACACCTTAACCCTGCCCTTTTCTAGAATGTGCTCTGGCTGTCATCCTACCCAGTTGTCAATCCTCCCTTATGCCAACCCCATGTCTGAACCTCCGCTTTGGAAAGGTCCTAACCTTGGACACCCCATTGGTCCATGTGACCTGCTCCCTTCTTTTCTCCCATTAGTTCCTGAGGATGTAAACCCCACCTCTTATTCCTCCCGTACCCTCCCCTGGTTGGCTGAAGCCTTGTACCTCTTGGACCTCCCTAGTTTAAAAACCCTTGTGCATCACTGTTGGGCATCTTCAGTCCCTGGCTCTTTCGGAGAGGCAATCCTCCCCTGGATACCATACTGAAGATCTCCCTCTCCTCCTTTGCCTCTGTTGTGTGCCTTTTAATAGCACAAGTGCTGTAGAGCAAGAGCTCTAATGTACACCCAAGGTCAACCTGCCCTTGAGGTGTGTCCCGCTCCCAGCATGGTGCTTGGGAAGAGCTATCTGGCTCCACCACTGCATCAGGAGTGTGGAATATCTCTCTATATTCTTTTCTCTATAACTTCTTGAGGACATTGCACTGTGAAGTCATCATCTGGAAAGAAAAGGTGTAATATGGCACCTCCGCTACATATTGTCATAACAACAAATGGAATTTATCAATTTGAATATATGATGCAATTTTATAAGGCTGTAAATCATATGGAATTTCTATAAGGGACCGTTTTCTTTGAATCCATGAATGTTTCTTGTCCTTAAATTTCACCATAGTTTAAATTAAGCAGAAAATCTTTTTTTCCTTAATACCTTATGAGGATGTAATAGACTTTAGAAAACCTCCCAGTCTTGATTTAAAGATGTCAAAGATTTCAAGATGAGAAAACCTGTCATTAGCATTGATAGATTTTATTCTATAATTTATGAAAATACGTAAATTATTTCCAATGAGAATATCTAGTTTCAATTTCCAACTACTGGTTCTTGTTACTATGTCTTGCACAAGATAAAAGAGCTCTGTAGAACTTAATGTATTTTTTTTCTGTGAAGATACACTCTTCAATCAAATCACCTTACAATCTTCTTTTTTATATGTTCTATATTTCACTTTAAGGTACTTTCTCCAGTGGTTTTATCATTTTTGCCAATCTTATTTTTCATGAACTTTCCCTAACTTTTATCCTTCTTCTAAAATATCTAAAAACCATAATTACAGAGAATAAACTGATAATGCTGCCTGCAATGGTAAAATCAACTATATGCTCTAATTAAGTTTTCCTTCTCCAAGAACAAAATCACTTGTTGCTATGGCATTGTTCTGAATGCTGATTATCTTGCTGCTGGGACTCTTAGGTCTTTTGAATCTCTTTGTTTTGTGGAAAAAATCTTATTCTGCAAAATCCAATATTAAAATAACGTATTTATCTGGCTGCATTAGAAATAGTTCATTTGAGTATAAATGGTTTCTCAGACTATCCAAATTATTTTATATGGCATCTACATTCTCATTATTATTTACCATTGGGATAAATATTTTGCCTTCCACATATTTTATTGCTGGTGATTACATAATTAGTTCCTTTTTATGTGCCATTGGATAGTGTCCTGTTCCCTGTGGAACCCTATTCTCTTGTATAATAATAACTAACCACTGCCAGCTTATTTTTAAGTCAGTTAACCAGCTCTTGATCCATTCAGAATATTATACTTTGTGATACCATACTGTGTCTACTAAGTATATTTATTAAACAGTGAAAATTAATAACCTGGAAATCTTCTTAAAAGTGCTTTCAGCTTCATATTGTTTTAGCTTGCTTTCAGCAATGACTGGTCTCTTCATTAAGGAGACATCAGAAATCATGCTTGTGTACAATCCTTCTGCACTGGAAGGTAATCTATCATTACAGATCCATAATAACTTGTTTTCAGCCAAACAAGTTTGACACTAACAACATAGAATACAATTGATATTCAGGATTTCCTGCTTTTCCCCTTGTGGGATGAAAACAACTGCTAATAAAATGTTCTATCTAAAAAATTTTCCAACATCTTGAAAATCTGAAACTGTCCCTGCATTCTGATGTAATATTTCCTTTATCTGTTTCAAGAAATTATTGCTGACAATTTTTTAAACCACCTCACAATTCTTGCAATTACTATTTCATATGGAAGAAGACAATGTACAATAATTAATGTACCAGAGAGCTCTTTTGTCTCTCAGAAACAAGGATACATTGAAAAGTCTGACCAAATCTTCAAGTTCTTTTGGATTGACTGGACTTTTTCAAGTGGTAGTGTGTAGCATAAAAATATCTCCTACCACTACAATCTGTAAAAAATGCATCACCCTTCAAATTTGCAAGTGAAAGAAACACTAAGAAGAAAAGAGACTGAACAGAAAATTTAAAATATATACTTATGTCTATGTGTAGAAGTAATAATTTAAAGCATCTTTTAGTAGTTTTATAGTTGCAGTCATCACCATTTGTTATTTTTAAGACCACCATATTATTTGTTTGTACTGTCTCATTTGGAGGCTGCAGAGTCTGTTTCTTTTATAGAAGCTGTCCCTGTCTTATTTGTTCTATATATTTTCTAATCCGGTTTTATTATTTGGGGGATTTTGTTTAACTCTTGTTATAACTGCATATAAAATACAAAAAAATAAGAAAACAATGGATTTTCTTTGGGCAGTTAGAAGGTCCCACCCTCAGTGATGACACTGTGCTATTTTTGGGGATTCATAGAAGCCACTGAATATTGCCATTTCCAAAAAAGAAAGAGAGGCAGTTTCAATGAGTTTCTATTATAATGTATCGAGTGGCTGCTTTTTTGTTTTGGCTCTTAAATATTTTTACCAAAAATTATTTCAGGAACTTGCCTTCTGGAATATAGAAAGACATCTATTAGTTCAAAAAGATTTGATTTTCAGCAAAGTGATTTTCTTCATAGCAACGATTCACCTGAAGTAAAATATATTAACCTTTTTATCTGTCTCCTCTTTGTCTTCATAAGCTTGAAGAAAATGCTGCCCTGAATATTTAAAGTTAGTTTACTATGGGTTCATTTCAGCTCACCTCTAAGCAAGAGGTATCCTCTTAGAAGTTCAGAAATATTAAGAGCATTAAACTGTAGCAGCAGTTGTAGAAAAATAAATTGGGGTTAGTACCCTGTTGTTCTCCCATTCTTTCCTGTGCAGGTGTTTAGAGACTGAAAACAAATGGAGAGAGATTGTAAAACTGAAGTGTTTCAAAGTAAGGTGAAGAAGTTTAAATTAATCTTTATTTTCAGAATGCTTTCCACGTGGGCTCAGACCATCCTCTCTGTGTGTTTAATGCCATTATTACAATTAGTCTTCCCTCTTGACTGAATAATGAACTCTGGTTTCCTGGTCCTAGAATAACAGCTTATGATTTGTACTTACTACTTGATTCCACTGCAGATGATGTAGACAATGTAGTAGCTTTTATGAAAGAGTTTTTCATTCCATGTTTTTTTCCTTCTTTTCTGTTTTAGAAAAGCTCTCAGTAAAGAAGACATGTTCTCAAGAGATGTTCTTCTTAACATTAGGGAAAAATCAGACAGTACTTTAGTGTGAAAATTTACTTGTGAAAATTTTTTACTTGATATGAAGAAAACATTCAATTTTTTTTCCTTTGCAAATAGATTATCTCATCAGATTAGTATGATAGAGATTTAGTGGACGTGAGGTACTTTTTTACTATGAGGTCTCTTGAAGGGTTTCATGTATGCTGTAAATCCGTAAACAATTGTTTACAATAAACATTGTTTACAGTCTTCCATTGAAAGCAAATACACTACCACTTCTGGGACATTTTAAATGTTAATCGTGGGGTTTGAAAAATATTTTGCAGCCACTTTTCCATTAAAACCCAAATCTCTACTTTTCGAGTTTTTTTTAATGTTACAAGATGATATCTGACTAGCTATTTGCAATGTGATTAACAGCTTGAAATTCAAATTTCCATTTCTCTCCCTGCTTATAATATTTGTTTGTTTGTTTGCTTGTTCATTTTGGTAGAACTTACCATTTAAAAAGTTAGCATGGTGGATTTACCCTTTCTCAGAAAGAAAAAGAATTATTAAATATACAACGAATATTACTCTCAGTACAAACTCTGGAACATAGAGGGCACTGTTACATTAATGAAAATAATATTTTATGAACAGGGCCATTTAGAATTTCTTTCAATGTTAGGAACTAAAGCCCCATTATGCTATAAGATAGTGATAGTTACGATGTAATTGTTCCTGTCTGCAAAAAGCAAGTTCATATAAAATGTAAATGGAATCACATATGCAGTCTATTTATCCAGAATGAGTTAAAAAATAAAAATCTTTATAGAGAGATTACTTTTATTTATTTCTTTGGGTAAGTTTTGCATTTTAGACTCATAAATTCTGGTCTAAATAGCCTCATAGTATCCTAACTTGCAGAGATGCATCCTTAATCCTCCCAACACATTTCAGAATGGAGTTTTAGCATGTAACTGGTACATCAAAAAGTATCCTACACACTAAGGAGAACCATAATCACCATTTTACAGGTAGAGAAATGGAATAATTTTGCTTTTGTTCAGCTGGCTTCATGAGGAAGAAGTTTACTTAGCAGTGCCATAGTTCTTCATTCCTGTCATTCTATCCTTCCCCTACTGCCCACAAGCAAGAGCAGTACTGGAAGAAGAAGAGTTTATGGAGACTGTTTTCCTGGATAGCCATGCTTTATTCTGTGGCCTGGAAGACTATGAATTTAAGAACTGCAGTTGTGGGTCAGAAGACAGAAATCAGACACCACTGGCTAGAAATTATTTAGAATTCCTCTAATACTTCAGGCCCACATGGCATTTATTATTCTGCTTCACTGGAAAAGAATCCATACACAGGCTGAGGTTTATTAATGCAGGAGGAAAGATGCTAGTGCTCCCATATCTGCTCAAAGGCTGAGAAGAAAGGTAGTACCCTCTTCACTATCGTCTTATATTTTGTAGCCCAGTATTGTTTTGCCTGTGTTTCTTTACTTGAAAGTGATGAAACTGTAAAAAGAATAAGTTCCCTCCTTGATGGAGGGAGCTTGGTGACTTTAATAGCTACTTCAGTCTGGGAACTCCAATAGCAATTGTCATGACTCTTAAAGAGCATATAAAATTATAAGAAACAACATTTTTTTTAGCATATCACACTAACCATAGGACTAAGAAAATGGGCTGGAATCTATTTTAATTAGAGCTTTGTAAGTACCACAATATAACATGCTTAAAGCAGTGACTTATGTTGAAAAACAGTAACTGCGAGATTGGACCTGTCTGGGATTGGATTTGTTTGCAATTATTCTGCTGTTTGGAGGTATCCAGGGGTTTAAAACACTTATTCAACTTCCTCTGATTTTTATACTAAGTGCTTAAATGGGTCTATATTTATAGTAGTTCAGTCAAAGATTGCATTTCTTCAAAGGCCAATTGATTAGGAATTCAGACAGGCGAAAATTTAAGATATACTTTTGATATCAAAATTATTGTTTAAATATTTGTCAGCTAGCTAAGGATTCTGCTACATTTGGAACGTCATGCCATCAAAATTCCTCAAATATGACCCACAAAGAAAAGTTGCTGATTCTTTGATCTAATTCCTATTGTTAGGTATTAAAATAATTATTCTTCCAAAAACTTTGGTTTCCCTCTACGCTGTTACGAACTTGTAGTGCCATAAGCAACAGTATTATCTTAAAACCAACCATCAAGGTTGATCCCCGCCATCAAGCACAAAAGTCTACTCATCTCTTTCCAGTACAGAACATGTTTATATTTAATTTCCTTTAAAAAATAATATCTATGCTGCATATGAATATTATGCTGGAGAAAACTTGTACAATTGTATGGGAACACGCACATACATTAAATGTAAGATGAAAAAAAAGGTGAGTTTTAACCTGAAATTTTAGAAGATTGAATATAATTGACTTTTGACTCTCATTGCAGAAATTATGTCTATGGTTCTACTGTAAATAAAAATTTTGCTGTTGCTTAAAAATGTACTAACATCAGGCATTAATCAAATGAGTCTTAGTTCAAAAGAATACTTAGAAATTAATAAAGTGTCATTTATATTTAGTGCACACATTTTGAATACAATGAATATTTGTTATAATTGCATACTATATGTTGAAAACTAGAAATTATGAATCAAATACTATTAGATGATAGTTAATCTGAATTTCCATTATGTAACATTTTCTAAAGTGAAAAATCCCCAAATAAGTCCAGGAACAGCTCTAAAAAATATCACAATTTATTCTGCTACATGATATAATATTTTTAACATCAGCTCCTAGAGAAAGTTGATTGATAGAAAATAATTTCAGGTAGTTTCAGGCAGTTTTCTGGACATTTTTGATAATACTCATAAGTTAAAAACATCAAAAATAAAGTCAAAGGAACTTCCAAAATTTGAAGTTATTTATGAATGGTGTTAAATCTTGTAATGTTGGGAATATGACTGCAATATTTAAATTTTTATTTTGCATTTCTGGTTTTGTGTAGCAAATACAAAATGTAGCTGCCTGAAACAAAGTGTGGATATAATTGATAAATACATTTACTAAAGTGTTTTTAATGTTTAATTCATACAGGTTGCAATTCATTCCAATATTTATAAAATACATGGGTTCTTACAGCATTTTTTTCAAGCATCAAATAATATTCCTTTTTTTCTCTGTCTCTGAGTGTCACTTCTTCAAACAAAACATATTTAATTTCAGGTCAGGAATTTTTTTTTTAAAGATTGCATAACCTAGACTAGTGTTTTGTGACTCAGAATCCTACTTAAGAAATATTGGGAGATCTGCCATAAACAGTGAGAAGGAATAATACTTTCTTTTATCCTGAATGACTGTGAAATATTGGTCTCAAAATTTGACCCACCATTTTTTTTTCATGTCATAAAAACACACATTCAGACTAATTGATATATTTCAAATCTGCACTGCATGATGCCCTTTTCAGACATGAAAACACTGTAGAACATCCTACCTTAACTCTGTCACAAGTCTAAGACTGAATATTTTCTTTTCAGACCTTCTGGACAAAACATGAAAGGGATATTTCTCAAACAGTAGTTGAAATCTAATTCTAGTTGTACAAAGTCCCTGAAAGTATTTGAAGGAGCCAGATGTGTCTGGCACAGAGAGAGTTATGTGCCTGAGAACTAATTATCTGTGTTATAGACTGGGGAGGCACGAGGAAACATTCTTCTGGGATTTTGAGGAATCGTACATTGGAACTGGCAAGCCTTTGAAAAATACAGATTTTTTTAATGGTGTTAATAGAAGCAACAGACATCTTGGCATAAACTCAGCATACTTACAATGTGCAACCTGCAATTTAAAGTTTTGTTAGAAACACCCTGCCCCAAACTTGCCATTAAACATGCCAATCGATGGAGACAAAGACCCACAGACCATGTATTACCTGTATCATAAATTAGTTTCTTTTTCACTTAGAGCTATCTGTTTAAATAGACAAGAAAAATGATAGTTCAAAGGCTTATGAGCTAAGTGGTCCTAAATGCTTTTATTTTTCTGAGTTTGATTCATATTAAGGGAGCTGACTTGTTTTTTAAGGTAGCCTGTCATAGTTGATACATCTTTTGGGACAGTCCCTATGACTCCTGTGTTCTGTTCTGCTCCTGGCAAGTTGTAATAATGTCACATTGAGAAAATCTCAACTCTAGCACCCCAATTATCACTGTTTTTCTATTCCAGTTCAATTCAGAGCTCTCTAAACCCAACTACATGCTGCAGTCTTCTCTTTTCTTTCCTTTCCTTTCATATTGAACAGGCTTCTTTCATGTTAGCAGATATTAACAAGAAAAAAACAATGGGTTTTGGGGAATATTAATCATAAATAAGCATGATGAAAAACCAGATGTTCAATTTCAATGTGTGGAAAATGAACCTTCTTATGCAGAGGGTTAGATCTTGTCAGTAGTCGTTTATGGATGAGAGACAGAAGATGTACAGCTGTCAAGACCATGTTGAACTTTGTATGCTCCTGATTGGGTTGATTTATAGGGACTTGCCTGGGAAAAAAAATTTGGGGGAAACAGAGAAGTCCCAAAAGAAATGAAAGGATGCAAACAGACACAGCTATTAGGAATATATGAAGAACAGCATCTTTCCAGATATGTTTCTATTGAATAAGGGTCACAGTTAACTTTAAGAAAAAAAAATTACAGGATAAGTTTTTATTCAAGTGCTCCCCCTTTTTGTCTAGAACTGCAGACTTTTCAGGTACTTAAGTATCTAAAGCCTTTTTCCTCCCACAAAATCTGCCATCTCCAAATTTCTGAAAATCTCAGTTTCTTTTACAAGCAGTAGGTATAATAGGCAAGTTTTCAATTCACATTTTCTGAAAACTGAATATGAAAAAGACATCAAGAAAATTCCAACTATTACTATAGTATTCATTTTAAGACAAAGTGAGACTGGATAATGGTCTCATACCTTTCAGTTCACAGAATTACCTATCTAAATTCTTGAAGACTGAAATACTATCCACTTTATCTATTCTTTTTTCCCAGAATACATTTTGTTTCAAAAGTGATAGAAACAGAGATTTTCTGTCCAACTAGTTACTTACTTTGAATTTTTTCTGAGCATTAATTAGTGCCTCTGTCACAATATGCATTTTTGCCATTTGGAAGACATACAAACCTCCCACACATATTCTATTGCCCCAGTTCCCAGAAGATTTGGATTTGTAAAATACAATAAGGTGGTTTGAAAAGGATTTGAATCACACTTTTTTTTTTTTTTTTTTGCTATGTCATTTGTATCACTTGTAAAGCAGATTTTGGGAATTAGTCTCTCCTTTTTTTTTTATTCCTTTTTTTTTTTTCCCTTACAGGCAGAAATTCTCCAAACTAGACAAGCGAATATCAACAGCAAAAGTTTGATAAAATAATTTTTCCTATACTTTGTCTTCTGAAAATTGCAGACATATACTTGTAGTAAAACATATGTAAGAGTGAACATATACAGACATTTTATAATGGGATGATCATGGAATCGTTGAATGGGTTGGGCTGGAAGGGACATTGAAGGTCACCAAGTTCCAGCCCTCTGGCCATGGGCAGGGGCATGTTTCTGTAGACCAGGTTGCTTCAAAGCCCCATCGAACCTGGCTTGAAACATTTTTGGATATTGGCCGCCCATGACTTCTCCAGGCAACCCCTTCCAGTGTCTTACTACTTTCATAGTGAACAATTTCTTCCTAATAGTTTAAAACTTTTAGCAGTTTAAAACCATAAACTCTTGTCCTATCACTGCAAGCCTTGGTAAAATACCCCTCTCCAGTTCCCTTGTAGACCCTCTTCAGGTACTGGAAAGTGCTCTAAGGTGTCCCTGGAATGTTTTTTCCTCCAGGCTGAATAACCCCAACTCTTTCAGCCTGTCTTCACAGCAGAGGTGCTCCAGCTCTCTGATCATCTTTGTGGCCCTCCTCTGGACTCAGTGAAACAGGTTCAGGTCCTTCTTATGCTAGTGGTCACAGAGATGAACAGAATGGTCCAGGTGGGATCTCATGAATGGAGTAGAGAGTTAGAACACACATCTCTCAACCTGCTAGTCAGACTTCTCCTGCTAGTCACACTTCTTTTGATGCAGTCTGGAATACAATTGTGTTTTCAGGCTGCAAGTACACTTTTCCAAGTTGTTTTGAGCTTCTCATCAACCAACACCCCTATGTCTTTCTCCTCAGTGATGATCTCAACCCATTCTTCAGCCAGTTTGTATTTTTGGTTTGGACTCACACACAAGACTGTGCACTTGGCCTTGCTGAACTTCGTGAAGTTATCACAGGCACACTTCTCAATCTGCTCGAGGTGCTCTGAATGGCATCCCCTCCCTCCAGAATGCTGACAGCACCTCACAGCCTGATGCAAGCAGCAAACTTGCCTGAGGGTGCACTAATCCCACTGTCCAAGTTGCCAACAAATATGTTAAATGGCATCAGTCCCAGTACTGACTGGTTTTGGTCTCAAGGTGTTTATAGGAATTCACATTTTGTGAATGGTATGTGAATACAGATGTTTAATAATAAACTTGCATAAGCCTGAAAAAATGAAATTTTAACCTTTCAGCAGTTGAAAACACACTGTTTTTAAAATCTACAAAAGCTTTTGATCCTATTGAGAGCTTTATTAAAGTTAATATAGGAATTTTGCTGTATTTCATTGAACGGTTGTTCCATTGCAAACTTACTTTCAAAGATATTACAGTTTTCTACCTTCAGATATTAAAGGTACAATTTAAAGTGTTTTGTGTAATGACGTTTTAAATTCAACACAAGTTGCAGAAGTCGGATAGTTCAAGTTTATACACAGTTTTAACCCATTCCTAGTCTTCAGTTCTTTTTGTGTCTTATATGTTGGGTTTGTCAGTGACAACTCTGCAAATATTATAAGTATGCATACCAAAAAGACAAATTAACAGTTTGTTTTACAGTCATTTTATTTTCAGTCTAAAGAAGAAAGCTGCAATTTCCCACTCTCAAGTGTCAACCAAATTTTCACAAATGTGTGGAAACAATGGTTGTGAAAATGTTGGACCAAGTAACTACTGGGACAATTAGATCATTATAGACTTTTTCACTAAAACACTTAAACTAATCACAGTCTTCAAACCAATACAGAAATACAGATTTGAGAAAAGGGACTGCATCTACAGGACTAGATATTAAAAAGCTCTTCACACATGCTAGCAATACTCTTTAACACTTAAAGAGCTCTTCACACATGATGATCTAGTATTTTAAATGTTTTACTGTTTAACTGTTTTAATATTTAATTCAGTTATTTACAGCAATAAGTAATATTTTTAAAAGCAAAGAATCTTGATTTTTGTTATGGGCTTTTAATTTCTCTTTAACAACCGAAAGTGAAACAATTGTGGTTAATAATATTGCACTAAAAGTACTGAGACAGTTCTATTTAGAGTATGTAGGTTTTTTATCTGTTTTACATTCTATGTTTTCTTGCAGCACCTTTTGATAAAATAAATGAATTTTCTTATCTTGGGATAAACAGAATTTTTGTATCTTGTACATGTCAATTGTATGTACAGGAACAGTCCATCAAACTTTAATGTTAGATATCAGATTCTAAGTATGATAAGACTATACTGTGGCTGAGCTGTTCACTGTAAACAAAACAATAGAATACCTTAGAAAAAACAGTGAAAAAATTAAGACTTTTATTCAAGTGCCTTTTTTTTTATAAGTGGGTTCTTCTTAAGCAACTTCTTCCTCTTTCTTTCTTTCTCTGATAGCAGAAATGTACTAGAGCACAATTTAGCATTTCAAACACTCTGTGAATTTTCTTTCACTCCTACAGTGTTGTTCTCCCAAAAAAAAACCACACTTGAAACTTCTCTGTCCATTGGTATATTGCAACGACTAAGAAGCTAGAATTTTTTAAGAATGAGAAGATCTAATTCAGATTTGACATCTCTTCCCAGGTTGTGACACTTCTCCACCACCAAGCCTTGATTCTGGATGTGAATTTATTACTAAGATGGAAAGATTCACAAAGAATAACTTCAAAAAGTTTTTACTGTCAACAAGGAGAGGGATATTAGAAAGGGGAGGGTAGTGTAAACCAAATTGTCTTTTCTGAGCACTTTCTGTATGCAAATTTTTTTGTACCATAGCTTGATTTGCTCTTTGCTAGCAATAGAATATAAATCCTTAGAAATTCTATGGAGTACATCAGGGTTTTCATTTCATGTTATGTGAGTTTATTTCACTACAAGTGAATTCTTTGCAGACAATTTCCTCCTCATTCATGTCATAGTGTGATTCACAGTTTGTTCATGTTTCTTTTAATAAATTGAAGAGATAATAAAAGAAAACTAATTTATTTCTTTCTTTCCTCCATGAAGAAAGAGTGCACAAGACTAGACTGTTGCAGAATTCAGGTGAAGAGCCTTTATTCCAAGCAGTGAAGACTAGAACAGCTTATTGTGCTTTTGATAGATGAAATTAATTTAATATCTCCTTTTTTGGATGTCCTTCAAATGTTTTCGTAGTATAAAAGAGAACACAGAGACAAAATAGTATATAAAAAATCATAGATAGAGAGTACTGATGAGGATTACGGTTAAATTAAATCTTTACTTACTCCATATTTTAATGCATTTCTGATGAAGAAACACCTCAAAGTTTGAGTCACTCCTTTTGCTGTTCCTTCCACAACCTTTCTCAATAACCATCACTGAAGTCCATCTGCCACAGATTCACAGAATCATTTAGATTGGAAATGAGCTATAAGATCCTCTTTCCAACAGTTAATCTACAGCTCAGGATGACAGTATTATCCTCTGATGCAGGATGCAGAGTCTGTCAAGTACACAAGGTGTCTTTAACATTTTTCTTTTTTTTTTTTTCTGCTTCAGCTCAACATCTATCATACTTCGTAGTAAGGCAAAGCTTTAAAGCATCATAAAAATTTGTGGCATCTTTAAATCATGATCATGCCTTGTTTTGGCAAAAACTTTTATTCAGATATCTACTCTGGTGAAATAAAACTTTTTCTTAGCATAGTGTCCTGGTTCCAGCCAAGAAAGAGTTAGTGTGTTTTTCTGTATCACTGCACATTGTTGCTGGGCACAGAGGGAAGGGAAAGATTGCTTCTGAGGAGAAGGGGTTCCTTCCAGTTGAGAAAATGTGATGGAGTGTCTTTTATCGGGGGTGTTTTTTCCTTATGAATCATTTATTTTCTCATACCTCTTATTAGTTTTTTGCTCTTATGGTTTATTTTCTTATGTTATTGCTGTTTCCTATCTCAACCCGAAATCTTTGCCTTTTGTGCCTCCAATTCTTGCCTTCATCCCGGCACAGGAGGAAAGAGGAGGAAAAGGGAGAGCAGCACGTGGTTTTGGAGAGACTCAGCAGGGACACTGAATTGGGGAATACCATTCCTAAACCATGAAAAATAGGATAATATATTAATATCTTGAGCTTAAAACCTTTGGCTTGCTCAAAGTGTTCTCCTGCCAGGTCAATATAAGGGCTATGTAAGTTTTAATATTTCTACAGCTTAAAATCCATGACACATTTGACCTGTAGGAAACAGCAAGTGTCCATCCCACTGTTAACAGTTGCAAAAACAAAGCATGACTCCAGAACAGACATCTCCCATTGAATGCCTATTATCTGCTTTGGGAAAATCAGCTGGACAGTAAGAATCTAAATGAAAACAGAAGGAAAATTCTAAAATACAGATTATTTAACATATCTCTGTGGTAAGAACCATGAAGATATGTTACTCATCCAAAGGATGACTGCGTTCAGCCAGCACACAGAAGCCATTTTTTCTGTTCTTCAAAGCATTAATTTTACCTCACTCATTCCTAATAGTTTTTGAATAGCTCTTCCTCAAAAATAAAAATGAAAAATTAAAGAGGTGATAGTGAAAATTTTTATCCATTGATGCAATCCAGAGCGCTTCTTCAGACCATTATGGTCCCCAACACATTCCTGGCAGCGACATTTTCAGATTTTTGTAGCAAGCTCCTTCACATTTGTTTTTTTCAGATACAATCAGTGCAACTATTAAAAGTCAATTTAAAAATATCTGGTACAGGCAATAGTAGCCATATGATAAACAAAATTTGAAAGGTCTCATTGGTCTATCTCTACACTCAAATTCAGAACTGTCTTCAGTGGTTGCTTCCAAACTCCTACCAGAACTGCAGGGCAGGGCATCAGATCAGACATACACTGCAGCTTCTGTTTGCTAAGGAAACTATCTTCATATTGAAGACAAAAAATTGTTATTAGGCTAGTGAAAGGATAGTTAAACTATTAAAAAATCTGTCTATCTGGATTTACAAGGACAGTAACACTGGATTTACAAGGACAGTAACCAAATCAATTATTGCAGGAAAAAAAGTAGCTTTAATGAAACATTTAATGTTGATATACACAAACTTTTTAGTATCTCATAGCTTCTCGGGGATATGCTCACACTTCCAATGTTTCTGTGGGTCCCAATGTTGATGGGACCAGTCTTCCAAGAAGCAGGTGGCATAGATTTGAGCTGAGTCATCAACATTCAAAACCTGTCACCAGAACCACGACACTGTTATGTTCTTTTTATTAATACTAGGATCTGTTTGGTGCTATTTTTATGTTTTTAATTTTTTTCTGTGTATAATGTAGTTTACATGTGTTGGATAACTTCCTTCTTGTTTTCCTTAAAAGACAATTTTTTAATAGGCTTCCAAAATTACATTCCTCTGATCATTAGAAAAGTTGGCTGAAAGTATGCCTAAAATCTTATGGCCTGGAGCCTCTGCTTTCATCCTGTGCTCACACTGTCAAGATCTTTGCTATCATTCCCCATCTGCACAGATACACAATTCATCTTCAGTCTAGTGTTACACAGAGTTCAGGCTAAAAATGATAACTACTGCATATTACTTATCTGTCACTTTAAACAGTATATCAAAATTATCGTAACAATAGATTTTACAGCAATCACAGAAAGCTATGCTAAATCCAAAACAGGTAAAGCAATAGCTGTTTGCTCATCACAGAATTGTTGTTCTAAATAAATGGTCATGGTTTAATCCCAAACAGCAACTAAGCACCACTGAGTCACACTCTCACTCCCTCACCAGCAGTGCTCAGGAGAGAATTGAAAAAATAAAAGCTAAAAAACTCATGCTTTGAGATAAAGATAGTTTGATAAGTAAAGCAGTGCACAACCATGTACACCAACACCACAAAACAAGGAATTCTCTCACCACTTCCCATGAGCAGACAGGAAAACAGGGCTCCATCATGTGTAATTGTGACTTGGGCAGACAAATGCCATCACTCTGAAAGTCCCCCCTTCCTCCTTCTTCCCCTGACTTTATAAACTGAGTATGATGTCATACAGTATGGAATATCCCTTTGGGAAATTGGATTCAGCTGTCCTTACTGTGTCACCTCCAAATTGATTGTGTCTTCTCAGTGTTGGAGCAGTACAAGGAACAGGAAAGGCCTTGACTCTGTATAAGCACTACTCAACAATAATGAAAACATCTCTGCATTATCAACACTGTTTTCAGCCCAAAATCCAAACGGACCCTCATACTGTGAAAAAAAATTACCACAGGCAAAACTAGCACATGAATAAATCACCTGATGAACAGTTGTCTTCTCACCATGACCAATTCCCACTTTGGAAAAGGAGGTAGCTCTTCCTCTGCCTCTCACCTGGCTTGGCCCAAGTATAACACTCCTACTTAGGAAACTTTTCTTAATTTCATTATTAAGTGCAAGCTATAGAATGATGTTTGTTGATGCAGCAAGGAAAATACCTGAGAAATTGCAACACATAGTCTTAACTAAGCCGGAGATAGAAATAGAGAATTTGAAGTCAATTGCTTCATAATTTCGAATCAGTAATAAACTACGTAAAAATCTACACAAAATTCCAGATTGAAAGATTTTCTGGAGTTTAATACCTCCTTGAATTGTCATTAGATCAAGCAAGAGCAGCAACCAATATTTTTTTCTTTTCCTCAAAAAAATAGAAATAGAAGTTATTATTCCCTCATGTATTTGCTTTGTTTCTAGAAGTACAAGGTCTGCATAGGCAATAAACCTGTTTATATACTAAATTTAATTAAAAAGCTGTGCAATAACAAGCCAAGCAAAGAACTAGAACACAACAACAAGCCCAGCCCATAACTTAAATTAGATACATGTACCTAAACCCAGAACATGTTTTTGACCAGCTTTCTAGTAACAGCATACCATTTCAAAGAAGTACTTGGTCCTTACAGGTATCTGAAATGACACTGCATTAGCAATAGGTTCTAAACAATTTTCTTCTCTTTACTTTCCAGTGTCCTGTGTGTATCTACAAATAATATTTCACTGGGTTTTATGGTTTGCAGGGCCTCCTTTCTTATCCACTGACATTTATGATATGATCCTCAGTTTAGGAACAATAACATTGAAATTTTGAGACCAATAATTTCCCCAAAACAACAGTCAATAATCCAAAAACAGAAAAGAAAAACTAAGTGGATACTAGCATTCACCTTTCCCAGGTAGTACTTTAGCTCTGGATATAGGAAAGTGTAACTTTGAGGTACTACGTTAGTAGGAAAGGCATAGAAAGAAATTTCATTCTGTAAAAAAACACACCTGGATATGAAAGGAAAGAGCAGTCATTCACCTAGGGTTTTCTGGGCTACTGGCCCCACATGATCCTATCTTTAAGGAGCAACTATTCCCATCAGAAATGCTGGAAAACTTATTGCAAATATTTCTTCTGTTTTTAGCACTGTTCTTCCATTCCTAAATTGATGAATAATTATCTTTTGTCTATTTGCAATCCTACGTAGTCCTTGGATGACAAGGTGGCTGCAGTGGTGTGGAAAAAAGGGGAAAAACAGGGGAAGCCAGAGCTACACACTTGCAAATTCATTGCACATTGCATTTCCTCACATGGTCATATATTGCACATATTCATAAGCTTTCTGGAAAAGAGGTGAGTAGTGAGGTGATAAAGTTTTCTGGGAGCATTAAATTATTCAGGGTAGTAAAAGCAAAATCTGGCAGTGAAAAGTTGCACAAGTTTACAAGACTGAAAGAGCAGTAAAAGCTGATATTCAGTGGTGATAAATGTAGAATAATGAACAGATGGAACAACATTTATGTATATAAACAATGAGAGAGCCTAAATAACTTATTATCATTCAGGAAAGTGATTCCAGACTCATTGTAGATAATTCTAGAAAAAAAAAAAAAAAAACAGACTCATTCTAGAAAGTGCTCAAAAAACCTGAATATAGCATTTTAAATGACTAAGAAAGGAATAAACAACAATTTAAGAGCATATTTAGAGAAATGAGAAAACACTTTGCAGTTCTGTTTCTCCTTGTAGTCTCAGTAGAATACATTAAAAAAAAGGCTATGGTATAAAGAATAGTAGAACTTGTGTAGTAGGGAGGTTTTGTGCAAACAGAGTCTCTATAGTTAGAAAAAAGAGGAAACTGGAATTAGTTAATAAAATCCTGAGTGGATTGGAAGGTGTGCATAAGTACATCAAAAGAACTTCCTGGGAACTAGATGCTAAAGAAAACAAAAGGCAGTACATTTTTACAAAAATCATCTGAATTGTGAAACTTGTTGCTATAGAAGGTCATAGATGACAAAAATACAGATAGGTTAATGAAACAGAAATCTGTGAAAGGGGAATGCATGCAAACAACCTACTTATACAGACAGTGATGTACTCTAAGTTGATTTTAACTGTTGGTTTTCACCAGCTGGAGTCTGCATGGTCCTTTATGAGTAAGGTTTCCATTTTCCTTTCTGGTGGAAGACTTAGGACTCTTTGACTGATGAGATGAAAAATTCACAACTATTTCAGAGATATTATAAGAACATTTCATTTGTGGGTTAGAGTTTGGAATTAAAGCCCAAAACAAGAGGGGATTTTTTTGTTGGTTTTGTTGTTGTTTGGTTGGTTGGATTTTTTTAAAATCCATAAGATATTAGGCAAATGCCTATTTGGACAGAGAACTAGGGAGAAAAATTAGTACCTATGGTTGCTGAGGAACACACTAGTGCAGGTATCTCAGTGTGCAGCTGCAGTGTAAGTAACAAGCTGAGCTCTGGGTGGCAGGAGGCCCAGAAAAGAGGCCATGAACTGTCAGCTCTTTGCATAGAACAGTCCAGGGATCTGTGGCAGAGCCAGGGGACCAGACACTCAGGGACACAGCAGGAGCCAATGACCCCAGACTTTCCCATATTTACACTGTGAGGGTACAAAAGAGTTTCCTGTGTTCTGGGTCCCTCCTCAGAGATATCTGGCTTGAGCTGTTATCTGGTTATTCAGTTATTTCATCACTATTAGATTACTTTAAGGATCTGGATATCTGAGATTCTGCCGTGGGAGTGGAGCTGGTAGGGACACCCAATCTGAATGTGTGAGTGTGGTGCATGTAGCCACGGAGGGGCTTTGGTCCCAGCTCAGCTGGTGAGGGATGTGACTGCCAGAGAGGCTCCTGGATGGTTGGAGAAGGATGTTTCCTTAACATAATAACTTACATTGTAGAAATTTTAGAATAAGTTTTAAAATTTAATATTTGTTTGTTTATTATATATTTACTGCACAAACTTGTCCCAGCATAGTCAGGAATGCATTCTCTGTGTTAGGCTATCAGCATGAATTAGAGCTAATGAAACATACATTTGAAATACCTCAATATGTATACAAATAATAGTTTGTGTACAGGTGGTTTTTTCCCTTTTACCCTCTCAATGTGCAATTAATTGGTTAAGATGGTTGAGAATATTTGGAATTTTTTTGGTACCAAAACCCTGTGTTGCTGATCTAACAGTGAGCAATATAAATGTTGAGCTGACCCCACTGCACAATGCATTTTTAAACAAATATATTATTAAAAGTAAATATATTCTTTTTAAAAAATTGCAATGACCTTAACTTGCAAGGAAAATGATGACTTTTACATGTGGATTTCAAATTAAGACCTCATTTATGTTTGGGATATTTTCCAGCATTGAAAGCCATCATTTTTGCTGCTGGGAGAAAAAGTCAAAAGAAAAGCCAAATATCTAGAGGTAACCATGAAAGCTGTGCAGTAGGGAAATACCTTTGTTTTTCCTATTAACAAATAGTGATAGAAGAAAGATAAACAAAGTGCAGGGAAGTATTATGAAAGACTGGAAAGCTTAGTCTTTAGAAGTGGAGCATAGAGACAGTGTTAATTGAAAATGATTGCAACTGAAAAAAAAGATGATGATTTTTTGGTTTGTCTATAACATCATTACAGTGATTGTTTCTAGCCTTACACATTTTCAATGTTGCTTTCATATACCCATCTTTTCTCAACTCTCCCTGCCCATCTATTACAAAAAGGAGACTAGAATTTGGTGTTTCTGTTCTTGAGTGAGAAAACGTGGCTGCATTCAGCTGTTCCGAGGGGCAAGGCACAGTAATTAGGTATTAACGTTTACTGCAATATATAATATACAAACATAAACTTTCTGCTTTACCTTATTTCTCATAAAAATGTGTTTCAATGTAAAAGAAACAAATATGATCCTCTGTTTTTTAGCAATGAGCCTGAAGCAGCACATGAAAACTGATCTTAAATGATTTGACCTAATTTTCTGGCAGAAATCCTTAGTGTGAAATTGGCAGACAAAAATCTAACAGTGATTTGTATATGAATTTTATGTACATTACAACTTTTATATTTAATAAACTCTGCCTTTTGTTGCAAAAGTTAAATTCTTTAAAATATTATGCACTACTCACTTAGTCTTCAGTTAAGGGAAATTCACATTATGACATTTCTATAAAATTAGAATAGTTATTAATCTTTTTGATATAAAGTGTGACAACTTTCTTTCAGAAGAGGTATTTTTTCTAAATATACATAATAAACCTTATAAACAGATGCTTTCTTAATTCGTCCATAGTCTTATCTTATTCATACTTTATTATATCTGTAGATTCCTTTATATTGTTCATTACCATGGCACTTCAGTGCTTTCATCTATCCTATTTTTTATAAAACAAGTGCTTGCCTTTACCACATATCAGTTGATAGCACAGCTTCACTGGAAGAGAGACCAGGATTTTTAAGATATGACAAAAAAAAGCAATGGTAAAATAAAAGGACCCATTTTACACAGCTTAGTCTATAATTGATTAGTAGTATGAAGGGTTTGTATAAATGTACATTTTTTAGCAGTACATAAATAAATCAAAGGCTAACCTGTACTGTGTAGTGCAAAACTTGTCCATCACAGAACCCTTATATCACTGTCTGCAGGCCATCTTTCTTATACTTTCTGCACAGCAGCATGAATAGATCATTAAAGAGCTTATTTCCTGCTTTCATCTGCTCTTGATTATGTCTGAAATGGCCAGTATTCCTAATGTCATTTATATGAGAAGAATTGTGTTTCCCTGTAGAGTTCCAAGGATTCAAATCTTGGCGTAGCCACTGAATGTGCACGAAAGAACCTTTTGCTGCCTTTTACATCATCCTTTTCTGTCTTATTTTCCTCAGCTTTATTTCACTCAGTTGGCCCTGAGGTAGCAAGAGCTGCCATTCAGACACTTTTCCACCAAGGGGTTTCTCGGTTGTTGTCTGTAGAGTTGGAAGCCATGTACTCAAAAATTTCCATATGAGTAACGATTTCCTCTTTGTAACAATGGATTTACAGAAGTTAAACATGATTTCCTTAAAGTCTGTATGAATTCCTGATGTACAGTCCTTGCACAAACTCTGTCCTGGTGCTCTTTGGCAGCTAAGAACCAAGACAGATGGAGATTTCTTGATCTGAGAAAACACAGGCTAAACTTTCTGAAGAGTCCTTGTCAGTTATGTTTAACATAACTTTGGTCACTCTTGAAAACTAGTTCCACTCTATTAGATGAATAATTTTTTATAACCTGACTTCAGATCTCAGAGATTCTTGATTTTTATAATTATTTGGGAAAAAAATATTAAGTCAGAAAAGAAGTACCAATTTCAGCTTTCTGATTCTAGTGTTCAGGCACTTGAGTGAGACATTTACGAGAAGCTTAGAAGTAAATCAAAGAAACCAAAGGGGATCCCTCAATTTTCTAACTCCAGGTGTTCACAAAGGTGGTGTTTTAAAGCAATTCCTGTGATCCATCATACCAAAAGGAGTGGTAGCACTAATGTTATTAGCATTAGAATGTTAATAAGCACCTTCAGAATGCATGCACTTATAGGTAGAATAAATTTTCATGGGTTGGTGTGAGTGAACACAAGTTCAATTATTTCTGGGGTGCATTAATGAGGGTCTTTAAGCCTTATTTTATCATCCCACTTTCATCCAGAAAGAGGTCATGGAGTTTGACATTTTAAACAATTTCTTGTTTACTTCTAGCTTTGCTTTTTCTTTTTTGCTCCAGAATATTTACATTAGTTTTATAGCTGACAAATATGATGGATGATCTGCAAGTCTGTATAAACCTACAAAAACTGTGACACTTTTTAGAACCATCTCATATAAACTGTTCCTGATTTTGTGTCAGCCTTTGTTGAATAAGTGGAAGAAATTCAAGAATTCCAAAAATTACACAGAAGCAGAATCAGAGATAAACCATAAAATTCCTCAGATAAGACCCTTGTTCATAAAATGCTGATCAGCTGGGAAAGTCTTAGTAGCATAAAGAAACTCTTTGTACTGTTCAGCAAAGATGAATCCCAGGCATGTATTGAATGAAGTCAGGGTAAATCCTCATCTCTAATTAGATAAAAGAAAAATCTGTAAACATGCATTCAAAATTCTACTTTCATGCTAATTATCTATTGCTTTCTGTACCACAGATTTCTCTAATGTTCTCAGAAATGCTATAAGTCTTTGCTAAAATTTAAGGCTGCCCACTAAGAATTAGTGAAACTGAGCACTGAATACCTGCTAACAATTCAAACATAATTTGAAAATTAAAGCATGTTGTGCATCAAGGCTGGAGAAGAAAATTTAAAGAATGTCAATAAATACAAATTATAAGGTCATACGAGTCAACAATCTCAAAACCCACTGAACTCAAACTCCTAGGGGTCTCTTTTCCCCCGGTCACAAAAACACTCTGCTTGTGTTTTGTTGTGCTGAGGAATAACTCTTAGCAGAGAGCTGATTACAAGAACAATAAATAGTGAATATACATGATAATGAGTTGGTAGCATAAAAATCATGTTACAAAAGACATTTACAGTTTCCCATGTTTATTAGCTCAAAGAGAAAGATCACATGGTCTAATACAATCAGACAAACAGTTCTTCTATAGTACACATACATTTTTCCTTCTTGGGCAAATTCATAGGCTCACAAAGCAATAAGAAGTTATTTTCTGAATGATTGTGATCAGAGAGCTTTTACTTCTTTACATGGCTTCACTGTCACAAAAGAAATTATCATCAAGAAAAGCTGTAGAGGCCCCAAATCTTCTCTGCAGACAATATTCAGTATTTGGGGATTGTGCAATGAGAGTATTGCTAGAAGAATATTTTAATGATACAGGAAAGAGCCATGCTGGTGATCTATAGAAGGCAAACAATTCTGTTTTATCTGGTATAGTTCTTTCTCTCCTGTTCTTTTTCTGTAGGACATTGCATTTACTCTGTTTTTTGATCATTTTACTGACATCTGAAATTTATCAAAGAGCATTATGCAGTATTTTATGACGTATGTGGTAGTCAAAAAGCCAAGTTTTCTTTGGATGATTTTGCACTAAATATCTTACTTGCCCCATGCGCTCATGTGTCTTTCCAGCCCCATAGTTGTTTAATTTTCAGGTTTGTTTTCCTTCTCTCAAATCAATTTTTAAAAGAATGGTAGGCCAAGGAGACTGACTACATGTAAAGACAACACAGAAAATTATGTTAGTACATAGAATTCACAAATTTTATATTTCCATGTGCTAGAAAAGCTACATTAGAAACCTCAGTCAAAATATAAGATGCAAAGATTGTTTTTAATTACAGTAGCATCTGTTAACAAGTCTAAAGCAATTTTTAGTGAAAACTCTGATTATTTTGAGACGTGTGTGGTTATACTTGCATTTTTATAAAGCTGAAACTCTGATGTTTCACATTATTATGCATACAATCTCAATATTTAGATGTGTGTGACTAAATTCTGAATGGCAAATACTGTGCTATTGATTGAACCAGTCAGGGTTCAATTGTGGTGATTATCTTCAATTTTAATTATTTATTGTTATAGAAATCTTTAAAAAGAAATCAAATTTTTTCCTTTTGTTTTCTTCTTCTTTTTTTAAGTTTCTAATTTTCAGCATCTTAGAGTCTACAGCTCTTCAGAGTAAATTTCACCCTGATGCTTAGATAATAGGAAGGCTCCACAGAAGGCAAATATTTTTGATTTTTTGGGCAGTATATCATCTTTATTGTTTCATATTTCTGTAGACTATTCCTTTCAGCTGTGTCAGTTTTTTGTTCTCCCTCATACTGATATATGATTATTGTTCCAAGTGAAACCAGACAAGTCTGCTTATCCATAATTTATTTCTAAATACCCTTTTTCCCACTGTCTCAATGAAAAATACATCCAAGTCACCACTTTCTCTTGCTCTTCAATAGGACAAAACTAACCTGATTTAGCAGTATTTTTTTAACATTTAAGGAGAAGGATGTAAAATATTATTTCAAAAGTGTTTGCATACATAACCATTACCACAATTTAGTATTGTCCTGCTCTATCGCTCCAAATGAAACAGTGACTCGAAGATTTTCAGGCTGTCTCAGAAGCACTGAGGATATTGTTGAGTAACTGAAAAGGTGTTGTGTGTAGGGTAAAACTAACTTTATGACTGTTGAAAAATATTGTATATGGGATATTTTTCCACTGAACATCAAGGAAGGCTCTTTGAATTGTAATAATTGAGGGACATAATGCCTGCAGTTTGCCAAGGTTTACAGTTTAGTAGTGAAAGTCAAAACACAACATTGGTACTCAGTGTGTGATACATATTTTTGTGAAACAAGGAGAGTATATGGATCATAATGGTTAATTTTTGTAGTTTTGCAAGATCCAGCAAATTTCTTACTTGTATGTCAGAATGTCAAAAATGTCAGATTCTCATATTAAACACACTGTTCTATTTCATTAATAAACACTTTTAGCATTTTTCATGTTTACTATTATGTTGGACTGCCTGTTAAACATCTATGAGGAAAAATCTTCTTTTTTTATGTCAAGCTGGTGGAGATAAACCCATAGTTATAATTGTCATGATACATTTTCAGACTGTCTGTGCCCAAGCCTAGTTAATGTGGTTCTGCAGGAACATTTTTCTTAATAAAAGCATCAAATTATTATTATTATTTTGTTGTTGTTTTTGTCATTATTGTTATATTATTGTTATTACTACTATTGTTGAGATTTTTTTCCTGACCTGGAATGATCTCACATGAAAAGAAGAGTTCAACTCTGTATTTTGAAACACCAGTTTTTCTTGACTACTTAACCCAAAATGGAAGGGGATTCATTATCCCTTATGTTGACTATCTAAAATACAATTGAACTCTTCTGTCTAGTCAATAATAAAGGTAATTTCTCTGGGGGAATTTTTTTTCATTTTAAGACAAAAATCCAGGATATAAATTTTCCATCTATTCAGATCATTGAGGAGATGTAATTGATTTGCTTAATTGAAGCTCTCTAAGATTTAAATTGTCAAAGGCAGATGAGTTGTACTAAGTATAACCAAATTATTTCATGTTTATTCAGACAGTCAGAGAGAAATCCACCAGTGCTGTTCTTTAGAATACTTCCCTTTAATCAGAAAGAGCCACAATGTGAAAAAGGTGACCTGGGCACCATAACTATTACTATAGCACTGAGGTTGTGGGTTCAATCTTAATATGGAGTATTCACCTAGGAGCTGGATTTTGGGCTGCTTCCAACTCAGAACAATCTGTGAAATACCAGGGAAAATGAGGAGTGGGGTTATGAGGTGGTGTTTCTAACTGTGTTTGTGTCATTATCCAAATTCACAGTAATTACTCCTCTATTGATTGAAAGAGCTCACCTCCACCACCTCCATGGGAAAAAATGAAAGAAACAGTATGAAGAATAATGCCATATAAAAGCAGAAAAAAAATCCAGTTTGAAGCTTTTGATTTCTACCTGTCACAAATAAGCACATATCTAGAGATTTAATTGAAGCTGCAAATTTTAATCTCTTTATGCATTTTTTTTCTGCCTACTTTTAAGTAGATATAAAGTAAATATCAGATCTTCAGTTTTTTTCTCATGACTCCTCAGCAGGGTCAATATTTTTAGGTATTTATGTTTCCTTACCTATTTTGAACAACAAATACCTTTCTCATGGAAGAATTATAAATTGCACTTTATTTCTGTTGGAGACTGTGAGCCTAATATCAGATTCAAGAAAGCAGCATAATCTAGTGATGATAGCTAACTTTTACACTGTAGAACTTCCATATAAATTATTTGGAATAAATTTGTACTATTTCTACATTCATTCATGTAGAAATAAAAATATTACCTTATTTGTTAAAGAAACTCTCAATAATCCATCCATTCTCCAGAATGAAAATCCATCAGTCTTCTAAACTGAAGTAAACAAAGCTTTATATATGGATTTACTTTCCCTGATGTACCTTGGACAAGATATACACATTGTGTATGTGTTCTTTACCTATTGTTAAGAAGCGTAGAAATATCTATATATCAAAGTAAGCAAGCTACTATTATAATCTTTCTTCTCATGTTTAAGTATTTCATTAGATCAGTGCCAGTGGTCTAAATCATCTTTGCAGAGGCTTTTTCCACTGAAAGCAAAAGGCTACAGGTGGAGTAGGGATGGGTCCCAATGACCTCATACACGTTATGAAAACTTATGATAATATTTTTCAGAAATTCATTTAATAGAGCTAAATAAACCAAAAAAGAATGGAAAACTATAGGTAAACAAAAGTAATAAGAATGAAATAATTTTTCTTAAACTTCTCAGGATATCTTACGAAGTGTCATCAAACTGTCTCAGCATGCATTCAGCTTTAAAATGGCTGAAAAGGTGGAGATTGCATTACAGCTGCTCTGATCATCACCTTTATAAACATTTCATTTTTATTTTCCTATAAGAATAAGAAAATGAATAGAGCAAAGATTTATGTCATTGACTGTCATAGCAGATTACCTCTAGAAATGAGAAGAATGCAATTTTTATGACTTTATTTAAAGCTGAGCTATTTTTCATGAGTAAATACAGCCAGGACAGACAGCTTTAATTTTTAAGAATGTATGGAACGCTGTGGTGTAAATTTTTAAATGATGCTATGTTTTTTTAGATTCAGTGTTTTTCTAAATAAAACATTCACCACAACTCTAGTACGCATAATATTTCTGTTGTAATTTGCAATGATATTAAGACAATAATTTTTCTTAGTAAGATGCAGGCACCATGAATCGTTTGAAAATACCATTCACTGGTAATTTATTTCTAGAAATGATTTATGGTTACAAGAAACTGACTTCTTTTTCCATCCAGTGCAAAGAGGTTGCATGGAGAATTAGGCATATGAAGAATGTGTAAAAATTGATGAAATTAAAGGGTCGTTGCAGTTAAACTGATACATAAGAGTTGTGTGTCTGGCATTCATTTTGATCCTTATTTTCGTAGGATAGCTACAAATAGTCAGATTTATACAAACTCCCTGTGCATGGGCAATATAGATAATGGTTCCAAAGACCTATCAACTGTCTGCTAGAAGTCTGCCAGATTAATTACTTCTTTCTGAATCCATTCTTGAACATAAAGACACACACATGCATTCTTTGTAGCAACAAACAAGAGGGGTATGTAAGAGGGCAAGCCCATATCCTAAGATGTGTTTGTGAGAGAGCAAAAGGTACATCCTTGTAGATGGTGCCAGTCACTGAAAATTCTGCTCTGAAAGCTGTGTGCATAATGCTGTGCTCAGGTCCACGATCTTAGACACCATTTGCCCTGGCGTAGTGGCACCCAAGAACAGCAGGACATAATTTTTATTGCTGATTTAGTTATCATTAAAATATTCACAGTAAAAGAGTGAGAAGAGGAGATATATTCTAGGAGTAAGCATAGATAAGTATGGTTATTTGTTTAATAGAAATTCCGATATGCTGAGAAACATCTAATGTTGATTCCACTGTCACAGACAGATACTTTCATTTTCAAGTTTATTGAAACCTCATTAGGAGAATCTTTGCTTACTGTAGTCATTATATTTCTGGTCAGGAAGCAAGGAAATTCCACTATCACCTACCACTGAGCAAAAAAAAAAAATGGACAAAGAAGAAAACAAAGATAATGCTATAACAAGGTTTAATGTCAGATATCTACACTGCAAATCAGCAAATTGTACAGCAAGCTATTGTCAAAGTCCTCAGATTTTAAAATTGCAATGGAGCTCTGAGGTAAAGCACCCTTGAGTTTATCTTAATTATTCTAACTAATTTTTCTACAGCACATGGAGCTTTGAATTACTTTTAGCATGCTTGCTTTGAGCAGTGAGTACAGGAAAACCCTTTCCCATTCCAGGCTCCATTCCAGTAGCTCCCTTAGAGAAAGTCATGTCAGTATCTGCAATCTTGGAAACTACTAGCAGATTTCACATTGCTGTACCATATTCTTCTTCTCAGTGCTCATGGTTCACCCTGGTTGAAAAGCTCATCCATCCATGAAGACTTAGCCAGAGTTTTGAAGACCCACCTGTTCCTTTCCTTTAAAATGAGCACACATGAAAAAGTTTTCAGGTGCACCAAACTTATACTTGACCAAAACCTGAAAAAATTACCTACTGGAAGTAAAACTTTAAAATAGGAGTACTTATTCATGTATCCTTGATTATGTATCCTGTCAGAATGGCCTCATTTGAATTTGGATCTCAACCTTGTTAGGTTACAGTCAAGAGAAGGCTTTGGGATCACCGAATTGCACCCTTGCAGAAGGGAGCCTACAAATAAAATGGAGAGGAATGTTTTACAAAGGCATCTAGTGGAATGAATTCAAACTGATAGGGGTGAGGTTTAAACGTTAGGAAGAAATTCTTTACTGTGGGGGGTTGTGAGGTCCTGGAGCAGGTTGCCCACACAAGTTGTGGATGTTCCATCCCTGGGAGCGTTCAGATGGGACTCTGAACAACCTGGTCTAGATGAAGAGGTCCCTGCCCAAGGCAGGGGGGGGGCTGGAAGCAGATGATCTTTGAGGTCCCTTATTCAATGACTCTATGATTCAGCAAAACAGTCAATAAGCAAACATTTCTTGCAGCCTGCCTTTCCTGACCTCAGTATCAGAGGGTTCCTTTAGAATACTTCTTTTTGGCCTCTCCACTGTAGCTAAAACACACTATTTAAAATATTTGAATATGTAACTGAAAAAGTTTTCTTGGGTAAATTGCTGGGTTTCCCCCACATCTCCTGCTAAAAATAAAATATATAATAAAATATCCAGAAATAGTGACATCTTGATTTTTTTTTTTTCGCAAGAATTTGCAAGACATGAAAATTCAGCTAATCTAAACAGCCACTCCATAGAGAAATAAAATGTCCTTCAATATTAAATTGAGTACATTTGATATGAGATGACTTGTTGTCCATCACACAAGCCCTTATTTCACAAATTCCAGTAGACAGAAATAACTTAAACATTCCTATTTCTCACTGAAATACCAGCTATTTATAAAACGTAACTCATTGAGGCAGAAATATAGGAATTGGGTAAGAAAATGAGTGCTTATTTTTAGACATCACCCTGTATTCTTGCTAGAGCCTGAGAGCTTCATTTACCTTAATTGGATATGATTTTTCTGGTTACTGATATTCTGAGCAGGCTGGTAGCTTCAGCATAGTCTGTCATGCCTTGCCATTGACATAAGAACAGAATGGATGTGGTTGGTGGGGATTGAGGCAATGATGAGCAAAAAGATTCAAAATTAGCTACTAACATAAAAAAAACCCACAGGTGTCAGGTGCAAGTTTAACATCCTAAGCATTTTATGTGTTAGAACAGGGTCAAGTGAGAAATATGCCCCTTGAGGAATCTTCTCTTCACTAACTCTTATATTCCCAGATTTTAATGAGCACTGAATTCCTATCAACCCGATTACTAAGGAATATAAATTCCATATTACAAGCTTATAGTGGAAAAACAACCCAGAGATTAAACACCTGTGAAAAAAATCAAAAAACAACAAAACCAAAACAAACAAACTGTCTATTTATTCCCTAGATGTGAAGCTGCAGTTTTATTTTGTATTAGTAGTTTTTGAAAGTTCTTTAACAGGTGTGGAAGTATATATGAAGGATTCTGTCAAGCTATGTGGCTATGATATTTCAATGGTAAAACTTCCAGCATACATATATTCTTAGATGAAGTCACAAAGGATCTGTTTGTGTGTTTCTGTGGAAAAGTACTGATATCTCTTTTCAGTTCTATACTAATACTCTTGATGACTTCATGTAATATTTAACCAACAGTAGAAACAATAGAAATCAATACAGCTTTGAAATACTGCCATGCAATACCAAAAATAAGCATGAAAAAACAATCTATGCAGTGTATCTCTAAATGCTTCAGAGAATTCTGCTAGCATGGCAGAGTAACAGATTTTTGCTCTGTAGGCAGCTAAAACTTCACATTTTATATGATGTGCTTAATGGTGGCTGATACATTCCCTTAATATTTCTATTAAGGTATTAAGAGTGGATTCAGATCACGGATACTCTGGTGAACATCTGGCACAACTCCACAGGGGATCTTTGGAGTTATTCTAACTTATATTAGTGTCACTTGGTGTCACATTGATAAAAACTTGGTCTTATAATCCTCCTCTACTCCCCAGCTTGTAGCTTTGTGGTTAACAAGAAATTTTATGCTGATATGTAATTTTTCTCAGTTTCTGATATTCTCAGCAAATCTTTGACTTTGTAAGGGCACATAGGAAGGCTTTATTTAGCTAAGAAAAAAACCAAACAAAACTCCGGAGAAACCGTGTGCGTGGTGCATAAATAATAATGCAGGTGTTTTTCTGATGTATAGTATAACTTTTAATAAACATAGTTAATGTTAGTAGACTGTAATTCTGTTGATAGCCATATTCACTAAAACAAAGCCATACTCTGTTGAAACACAGGAAAATCTCAGAGAGCACTCCCAACAGTAAAGTAGTTGAGTAGGCAAAGAAAACAAGAATAAAAAGAATATCCAGAGTCTGCTAGAAGAATGGGTTATCTGGTGGATTTAAACATTTTATTTTTCAGTTATTGCTTTATTTCTAGATCTTTTGGATGAAGGCTACACCACTCTGCATATTATAGAAAGGTTTCCATCAGCCACACTTGCAATTAATATTGTATGTTGATAAGTCAGGCAGATTCTTCTTCCTTCTCTAGAAGATTAAGCTTAAAAGTCTCTGTGACAGAGCTATAAAAGCTTACAATGGAAGAAGTCTTGGAGAAACTGGGTATAAGAGGTGTATTCATGAAGCTGAGTTCCAAGCTAGAAAAGCACAGGTAGAGATCAGAAGTATTGTAGGGAAAGTTGGACTTAGTTCAACACAAACAAACCACAGGGTGACCTTTGTTTTAGATAAATGTCTGTCTTAGTTGATTGGGCCAACAAGTGTTAAGAGTTGGGTGAGTGGATGTATCTGTTGTATAAATGTTTTTTCCAGTGTTAACCAAGAGGCTGAACGTCTTCTTGGGTTAGCATGAGACAATCAGAGAATCACAGAATAAGATTTGTTGTAAGGGACCCACAAGGATCACTGGGTCCAACTTCCAGCCCTGCACAGCACCATCCCCAAGGGAAGAGCATATATGGCTAAGCCTAAACCAGTGTAAAAACCAAGCAACCCATGGAATGGACTTTGAGGAGAGCAATGGGCTTGCACTGGCTTCAACCCATGTATTTCTTCTTGGTGGCTGTGGGCACCCAGTGAACATAAAGAGACCATTGACACGAATCACATTTGTACCATGCCTATTGCATTTGCTATCATCATTGTGATTTCAGTACACTGATATATCTCTTGAATAAGTCAAAATTCTGTGTAATGTCACATCCATACATGTAAAGTGAACTTTCTGTTAAACATTAAACTCTCTCCATGTGGAATATCAAATGTGAGCCTTGTCAAATAACAATCTGCTGACAGAAATGTGAGAATTTTCTAATAATTTTTATGTTCCTTCTTACATTCAACAATGTGACTAGAAAAGTGTTTTGAATGATAGCTTATCTCCTCTACTCACCTAATGTCTCCTCAAGAGAGTTCTCAAGAGAATTTCTAATGGGTGAACAAGAAATGTAGCTTGTTACATAAAAAGTTACTTCAAAACAACTGTTCAGATTTGGCAAGTAAAGCAAAGAATAAGGAATTTTTGCTAAAATCAACAGTGGAATCCTGAGTTTTTTAAAACAGATAAAAAGATCTTACTGAACTTACAGCTCTGTCAGAATGCAAATATTTTTCCATGGAAGGATAATATTTCTTGACACTTTCAATGTGTTTTCTTTTCCTGCTATCTGTATCACTTTTTAAATGCTTAACTGATTAATCCACTTAACATTGCAGGGACTTAGTTGTGACCACATTTCAAAGAAACCTCTGTTAATTCTTGCAGGTTCTCTGCAAGTTATACACTATTAGATATTTACAGTTATAGATAAAGATATCATTGCTAGTTATGCTTAGAAGTACTTTCAGTGGTTTGTAAAATCAGCTAATTCAGCTTTTTTTTTCAAATTTTGGTGTTAAGTTTTGCATTCTGCTTTCAAAAAAGGCCAAAAGTGGATGGCCCATAAAGAAGTAGAACAGATATTTGCAATACTTTCCCTTTGCTGGTGTCTAAGTTTTCCAACTATGTCCGGCTCACTGGATTTTACGAGCCTGCTAACCTTTCTCTACTTCCTCACTCCGTATTCCTTCTGATCATGCAACAGATTCTAACTGGTGCTATCTTTCAGACTCACAAGATTTCACTCTGAATTTGCTGAATGTCTCCCTGTGTGGTTCCAGAATATCCCAGTGATATGGGGTGTCACTTTTCTTGCTCTCTTCTGTTCTCTTTCTGTCCATTTAACTGTGGGGTTTTACATCAAAGTCTGGTTTCAGTGATGAGTTGGGGGTGTGCTAAGCAGCTTGCCAAAGGATTCTCTGTCTCATAAAGCACTGATGGCACAATCCCACTGCTCACGGTACAAACATTAGCCTTCCAATTTTTAAAATAGCATAGAGTAGCAAATACTAACATTAGACTCACTCAAAACCTGCTGTTTCTGGAGGTAAGTGATCTGTTTTCAGAAGCTCAAAGAGGAGCTACTCAGAGCATATATGTCATGAACAGCTACTAAATGAAAATGCTCTCTTCTCTCCTCGCTGTCTTATTGGTGAACCAGCTCATGTTCTCCGTATTTTAGCTTTCCTGATATCCAGCTTTCTGCTCAAGGTTTCTTGTATGCTTTTCTTGTTGCTTCACCCCTACACAGCAATCAGTTTTTCATAAAACTACTTGCATATTTCCAGTGGAGATTAAATAATCAAAGCTGCATTTATTCCTGGCAGGTCATGTTGATTATCATGAAACGAAACCAAGCAAAAAAGAATTTTTTTTTTCTCTAATGTCATACTCTTCACAAAATCTATTAATGAAATGAGCTTTAGAAACTACCCTGTAATAAACCAGTGCATATATATCTGTGATGTCACTTGCTCTGTACAAAGGAGATGAAACAAAATGGTGTTTGGAGTTCTCATTTGCATACATTAATCTGTTTTATTTTATTCCTTTTCAGAAAGTGCTTGATTTATATTTCAGCAGTTTGTAGCTTGCTACAGTGAGATGCCATATTTCTGATACAATACTGTGCATAATGTATTCTTTGACAGTATGTTTACTGTAATCTATGAGGAAATACTATTTATTCATACAGCCACTTATAAGAAAGTCTGCCATTTCGGAAATAAAAGCTAATGATAAATAATGTCACTATGCACATACATTCAAAATTAAATACAAGTCCCTGTAATTTCAAGAAGGTCAAGGTGCCTCAGCTATAACACTATTTAGCATAAAATTACTTCTTTAGAAGGTAAATTTTGCCTGCCAATTTGCACTTGAAAGTTAAACTGTTACTTTCTTCTATTTGACAAAACACTAAACTGACAGAGAGAAAAGAAGAAAAAAGGAACACATTATTTCTTTATTTTGAGAAGAGTTTTATTGAAACTTGATAACCCCTTACACAAAATATATTGCTGTCAATTATCTATAAACATATTATTAAATCCATATGTTGCCACTGAATGTTTATATACTATTAACTGAATTTCTTCTGTTAGTGAATTAAATTTGAGATAAAGAATCAAAGATAATTGTTTTTAATAACAGCAAAATAAATGAGTGCAAACGTGTGACAAAATCTAATTCTCATCCAACCATGAAATGTCCACCTGAAAATGTTAGTTCTATGTATGAACTCTATTACAGTTCCAGGAAAAACTGAATAAACCTAATTCTGTAATCATAGTACCTAGGCATTTCTGCATTTCCCATGCATTGCCTTACTCATTTGATTGCCTCTGCTTTCCTCTTTTTGAAGATATATTTACCATACTATTTATTTTTGAATTTATTCTTTTACAGATTTTTTGACCAGGTCTTATATTTGCCCTGAAAACTTTTTTTGCACATTTCTTATCCTGTTTTTGTGTTCTCCGCTGTTATGGTCTCTACAGGAGGTTGTGATTCACCTCCCTTTCGTGATGAACTCATACGTTTTCTTTTGAAAGGACAACATTAGCAAAGCACAAGTTCCAAGATTCCTAGATCAGTGCATTTGAGTGTCACCAGTGATGGTGACTTGCAGTGAGCATGAGTAAGTTCTTAATTGCAAGCTGCTTTCAGATCACTTATGTGTTTTTCAATTATCTCCATCACCAGGACTTGCCCTGCATTTGTCTTTGTGGCTTTGTGACTGTGACTATGGAACAAAAAGTCTGGCTTTTCTGAAGGTAGTAAAATTAATTCTTTTGAGTGTTTTACTTGCAGATTGAAGTCGTTTATTCTGTCCAGTGATAAATACAGGGATGTTTACTACCTTATCCAGCAACTAAAGGCAATGTGTTTGGATCACAGATTTGGTATGTAAAATCTGTAAAAGTCCCATCTCTTGGATTGAAATTCTTGGCATATCTATCCCCATGGCAGCAACACAGAACATACTGAATCAAACCCGTGGTTACCACTCACTGTCCCTGTAAGTGACAGTGTTCTTCTCATTAGGTGGTAGCAGCTAAATTGCACTTACTCTTCTGCTAAACTTCTAAGTTCCTTACATTAACTAAAATGTTTTTATCCACAAGAGGGATAATTTTGTATTCTGCACATGCTCTTGGACATATTGTCCTGATCCCATTAATCCTGGGATGCCCTAATTGTTTCAAGAAGTCTCCTCTGAACACCGCAAGTCGACAAAAAAAAAAAAAAAAAGTCACTGAAGTCTTCATTATCATTATTTTCCTTCCAATTTGGTGACAATGGCAACACAAACCAACAAACCAAACAAATAAATCCCCCCCTTTGCTGTACATACAAATTGAGCTTTATGTGAAAGAGTATTATGCAGTGTATTCTGCGTGGGGAGACAGTTAATGTCAATATTGAATGCTACCTGTATATTGAACATTATAAACCACAGGCATTTCAGTCAAACAGCTGTACTATTCCTCTTGTCCTTTGACATGTTTTTCCTTGTTTTCCAGAGTAATTGAAAGGTTTTTGCTTTCACTGCCTTTTCTTGACAGAGATGCCACAAGGTATCTATACATCTCAAAGGCTAACACAAAATCAATCTGTGTGATTATGCAATTTAACTGCATTTGCAGTGCTAATTTATCTTCTAGCATCTGTAAATTACTTTATTATAAAAAATTCAAAAGCTTAGCTGAAAGCCAAATTAGACCTGGTAGCAACACAAAAACACTACCAACAAGGGAAATCTCTAAAAGCAACAGTGGACAACAAAACATCAAGTGATGTGTAGAAAGACATATAATGTGATATAAATTCACTAAGTGCTGACTATTGTTGTTTTATTTGAGATCTGAGTAAAAGCATATTGCTAGAAGGCTTTGCCATGTTGCCCTACAGGGAGCCACCTTGCCATTTCTTATTAACCCATGCTGTTTGGATATTTTATACTTATATTTTTGTTTAAAAATACCATTTCCCAATTAAAATGGGAGGGATGGGGATTATTGGAGATTTGCTAAAAGACAAAAATTGTCCTTCAATTGGGTAAAGCAGATAGCTGAAAGTCTTTCTTGTAGTTATAAAATGACAGGCAGTGAATTCAATGTTAAATATTCATGCATGATGAAAAAGCAACCTATGAATTCAAGGTTAAACACTTATGTAAAAGAGCAGCATGGAAAAAAAATAGAAACTTAGAAGGAAGCTAATGACCTTTAAACATCAAAGGCAGAATTCCTATCCATTAGGAGGTCAGTGTGCTAATGTAGCATAAAACTGCACTGACATGATTTCTGGTGTCACATCTGATACTGAAGGAAACCCTATTCTCACTAAAAAAAGGATTTATTGCAAAAGGGGTAAAGATCTAAAAATTTCTCTCTTTTGCCTTTGCAAATACTACTTCGGTTTCATTTTTTTGCAGTTGTGGAAGAATTTGACATAAGATTTGACATTCTTAACAAGCAGAAAGTCTGGCAAAGGCAAATCTACTTAATGTTTGAATATCAAACAGGTAGTAAATGTAAGGGCTGGAGACAATAAAGACACATAGAAGTAACCTTGTGCTCCCACACACTCTTTTTACCATGTTCTGCATCCCAGACACCATAAATAAGATACCTGATAATTGAGTTCCAGAATGGAAAGCTTCTGCAGACTGTATGTTAATCATTGTGGAGGCAAGTCTAGGACTAATGCTTTCTAGTCAATCTGACACTGATGGAAGATTTTGACTGAAAATCCAAAATATGTCTGTCATACTTCTTACAAGATTATTTTATATGCATTATTTCTGGATGACTTCAAAGTGAAATTTTGTCTTTAATAATCATATATGATACTCAGTATGAGAAAGGTTAGAAAAAAAAAAGAAAAAAAAAAGAAAAAATATCCTACTATAAAAATATATAAATATACAATGTGCTTCCTCTGAAGGAAGAAGAAAACCAGCCATTTATAAATCTACTATAATCTTAAAATAATATCATACTATCTGCCTTTTAAGGCTCGTAATGAAACATATATGTTGATGAGTAAATAAAGTATTGTGTTTATATTATACTTACAAAGACAAAGTGTCCTTGATGATAATAAAATCATAGAATGATTTCAGTTGGAAGGGACTCTTTAAAGGTAGTCCAACTTCTCTGCAATAAACAGGGACTTCTTCAACCAGCTGAAGTTGCTGAGACCCTGTCCAACCTGACCTTTAAAGTTTCTCAAGAGGGCAACTATCACCTCTCTCAGCCTGTCTTCAGAGGAGAGAGGGCCTCTGATCATCTTTGTGGCCCTTCTCTGCTCCAACAGGTCCATGTCATTCTTGTGCTGGGGACCCCAGAGCTGGATGGGGTGGGGTCACACGAGAGTGGAATAGACAGGGGGAATCTCCTCCCTTGACCTGTGTGCCTCGTTGCTTTTGATGAAGATTATACCTTTTCATTCTTTGCTCTAAACGCCCAAATGAAATTTGACTGATTTGCCTTCATGTCTCTGGAGCACCTGTACTGCTTAACCAAGTGAGTCTATTCCCAAATACTGATTGCAGCAACCACCTGTCTGCAAAGCCTGTACAGCCAAGAGAGATTGATGTACAGACAGGTCTCCTTTGTCACGATTTTCTATGGCTTATGTTGTATAAACACCAAGCAACCACATCCTTTCTGAACACTAAGGTGAACTAAGCTTTAGAATAAAAATTCTGGAGACAGTTTTCAATCCTTGTCAATCACATAAGAAACAAAGGATTTTTTTATCAGTCACTCAAAGTTTGGTAAATAAGAGCACAGCTATTCTTTAGACTACTTTACTTATTGGTTACAGATATTTGTAATCTGTCTATCAGTTGGCATGTTCCTCCTGTAGATGCACCAGATGATAGGCTCTGCATACCTCACTCAATGCTAGTCTGCAGAACAAGCTTCATAAATGCACAAAGCTTTTTCACAAATAATTAATATTTTATTGAAATAGTGTAGAAATGAAAAAGAGCAGATTCCTTTGTATAAACAGTATACCAAAAAAAACCCCAGCAGGATGTTCTCTAACATGTCTGAATTTGTAATTGTGTGATTTTACTCATAGTAAACAGTAGATTTCCCTTATGTTAATTGAAAGTACAAAAAATCCCAGAGATGAAGCCCTGCCAACACATTCTAAAAAAATGAATGGTATCTGTTGTTACTAAAAAGATACGATCTTTAGATGGAAGTAGAAGCTTTACACATTGAGAGAGGAAAAGAGAAAACTAAGATTAAAAAATAGAGAGAAATATCAGCTAGACAGAGTAGAGAAAAGTATCTAGCAGTGTGTAAAGACAGAGAGGGATAGAGAACAGTACAGGAAGTATAATATTGAGAGAAGAGCAACTATAGGAAACTAGTTATTATGGGAGTCCAGAAAAAGAAATAAAACTGAAAAAATGAAATATATTGTCGTCACTGAGGGTACACAAAGACAATGAGGGAAAAGAAATTGAAAATAAACAAGATGGGGAAAGTACAGGAAACAGAACATTGAGGAGAGTAATGGAGTAAAAGGCCTTTTTTGTTTGTGTTTTTTGAGACACTTTTTTTTCCCCAAAAAACCACCAAATCTACATGGAAAGAATAATGCAATACCTTTTATTTAGGGGATTTAGAGGTGAGCCATAAACACAAACTATAGTAGAAAAACTGTAGGCTACCTCTCTTAAGCAAAGTAACAAGGAAATTCAGAGTGCCTTTGCTTTAAAAGATTTTTTTGGAAAATCTCAAATTATAATTTTATAGATCTTCAGTTTCTCTTTTTATGAACTGTCCTGTGTGCTTTTCTCTGGAAGTGTTGTACACTCACCTTGGAAGATATAAGTCCCCATGACATTTCTCTCTTCAACAAAGTAAACATTCAGCATGGCAAGAATCTTTTGACAGAAGGACTTCCCTAGGAGCAGGGATCTTTTCACACATTCTTTACTGCCCTCCAGTCTCCAGTAAGAAAAGCAAAGGGTTATAAAACCCTTGAAAAACAAGATATTAAGAGATTTTTTCCTTTCCTCAGATACAGTTCTATATTATTTGGATTTCGGTCCAGTGTCTTGTGTTGTCAATGCTGCTTCACTTTTCTCCTTCTTTCCTCAAAACGAGCTTCTCTTCCTTCACATCCTACACCTTTATCAAGAATTGTTTTTCAGTTTTGTTTGGTGGTTTTGTTATTGTTTGGGTTTTTGTTTTGGTTTGGTTTTGTTGTCTGCATCATGCTTAGGTCTCATAGAGCAAATGTGAAAAAAAGAAAGGGAAAAAGATAAAGAGGAACAAATGGTGTGTGACAATAGTCCCAGTTGATCAGATATGTAGATCTGGAACCAGAGAATCACAACATAACTAGGTAGGCTAATGGCTTCTACCAGCATTAGAATTGCCATAAATCTCTGCCACATCCAGACAACAGGAGGCAGCAGAACCCTGTGTTGGCACAAATTCCAAGGATCTTTTCTGAGATTCCTCTTATTGCTCTCATTTTAAGCTAGGACCTTTATCTTCTCAAGATAGGTGCAATTTAGTTTAGCTGCGCCAATACACAAGTCTGTAACAATTATATTTATATTATTAAAGGAAACAAACCAGAGTGCATTCTGAGAACAAGATGGCATTTCAGAGCTCACATCCAGATGGCTAAATCCCTGAAAATGCAGTGCCTTCAGACTGCCTTCTGGAACTGGTTTGGTCAGTGTTGTCCCCTGAACTGTGCCCAGCAATGGTCTGTGCAAGCATCTGTGTTACCAGGGTAATAGTAGCAGTGCCTCTGTGGCATTGCCTCTTCCCTTGTGCATGTTAATTTACTGCTACAAGCATTGCCAATAAAGAATTTAAGTACTTCTGTAATGCAACCAGTAAAATGAAACTGGCACATTTCCCACTGTTAGGTTAATCTCTTTGGGTGTATTTGTATATACTTTTAAATTCCAATCAATGATAAAAATCAGAGAAAAAATAAAGTAAATTCTTTTTTTTATTCTGGAGAACAATCTTAAGAGACAAAAATCTTTCATTGCTTTCATTTGTCACAGATTAAAATGTCTGCAAATGGAAATACTGGCTTGGACACCATCTGTGAGACAGATATAGGTCTCTGTAAATATGTTACAGCAATAAAAGTTGGAAGGTAGATTGGATTTGTATATGAAAAATGCACACTTAATAATTTCTACCTTTAAGGCTCAAGCTGGAGTATATCTGAGCTGTACAAAAGAATGCAGATACAAAAGCATTTTTTAGGAAGGAAGTGTCTCACAGGCCTGTGCTTAACTCAGGATTGGTTGTTTCCACAGTCCAAAATGGGTCACTGAAGCAGCCCTTGGCACAGTGCTGGATCTGAGCAATTTCAGAACACCATTTTGGGACCTCAAGGGTAATTTTTCATGTATTGTTTGCAGAGACTCTTTGCTGTTTTATTTTGCCACATTGACACTATGTTCTCTTTCCTCCGACTGAAACTCTTGCTTCTTTGTTTCTTATATAGATGCAAAGGGGAATGAACATCCCACAAAAGGGTTGTTTGTAGTGATCTCAGCATTTTAGCAGAGAACTAAAGGAATGTAGTACTTCATTAAAAAAAATACCCTAAATAATCTGAAACCATTTCTTAATATTATTAACAACGGCAGAAGGATTTTATCTATGCAAAAACATGGATTTTGGACTTTAATGTGCATTGCAGATTTAAAAACTGCATTGCCATTTCCTATCTTCTTGTTAAATTACTCAGCAATCTGCTCTATTTCTCAGACTTTTTTCTTAAGGTAGACCAGAAAGAAAGAAAAATCTTTCACAGATATATATTTATTCATCCATATTAGAAAAAAGGCCAAACAGATCCTTTAATTATGAAGATATTAGTGCCACCAGCCCAGTTTTATGGTTATTTATGTAGCATGGATTTTCAGCAAAAGATTAATTCTGATAGGGGAATGGTGAGCCAATAAGATTTTCTTATTCTGGTAACAAAAGCCACAGTCAAAGGCAGTTCAAAATACAACCTCTTTTGCACAAAATACTGAGAAATATAATGATTTCTCTTCCTCTAAACATAGGTATAAACTTTAGGAATTTAATCCTTTCCTCCTGAATTTGCTCTTTTTCATCTTAAAAGATATCTGCAAATTTCTAGTGAATGAACAGCTGCAAGTTCTTTGAGCACCAGCTCAGCATATAGAAAAGTTCAGGAAATAAGGAATTTTGTTTATTTTCACCTATGGGTAAAAAAGTATCCCTGGACATGAAGACAATTTAAATGTGTTCTGGGATAAAACCAAAATTCTCTCTCTCTCTCTGGAGAGTCTAGCGCCAAAGATAAAATACAGAAATCATTTAGAGGCTACCTAGGATAACTGTCTGACAAATATTTTTCATAAAGAAGAGCTTTCTGAAACTTAAAAGGGAATGTAAGTCATATGAGAAAACCAGGAATAGTGTTAAAAAAGATTGTTTTTTTTTTTCCTAATTATCTAAGTTTCACTTTCAAAATATGTATTTATGATTTAGGCTGCTTCAATTTTTCCTGCTGCCTGTACTTCAGGGATGAGAGAAAGCTGTGAGTTTCAGCTAATGGTGTGGGACTGCTGGGCTGCTGCCTGTTTGAAACAATGTCAACCCAATTCAAGGAAGGATTTCTCTCATAATGGCATTTGCTCCCACTGCTGCTTTCTAACACAGCCCTCCGAGGATGTCACTTTAAATTGGAAAAGAGAATAACACTGCATGGAAATGTGGCTGTGCTATGAGGTAGAGAAGGTTTCATAGCAGCTAGGAATTTCTTTCCCTGTGTTGTGGCTCTATGGAATATTGCTTCAGACTATTAAAGTTCTTGTATTAGAATCAGAATTGGAAATAGACTCTGTATGTCCTCATTTGGATTTAGAAAATGATACATCTGAAGGAGCAATAAAACTCTGGCATGACCTGCAGAGCCTGAGGCATTCTAAAACTTTTCCATTTCCCTTGATTAAGGATAATGTCTTATACTTTGTGGGCTGGTTAAAATCTTCAGAAAAAACTTATTCCAAAGTGATGAATAAAGACTATTCAGAACAATTTAAAGTACATCAGAGAATTATCAGGACAGAAGATCTTTGATTCTAAAAAAAATTTGATGCCATTAAATTAAAATTTGAAATTTGAATGCTAAGGCTTTTTAGATTTCTACTAAAGGTAGAATTTCTACTAAAGGTAAATTCTTTGTAGTGAGGAAGATGGATAATCCAAACAGGTGACTAGAATTGTTGCTAAAAATGAAACTGCACTGATTCTGCACAGGTCATACCCAGTTTCAATTAAATAATTTGTTATTGACATTGTTATTATAATCAGTATATTTGTAAAGCTAAACCAAGAATTGTCATTTTAGACACACCATGAAGATCCTGGGTTCCATCTAAAAAACTTTGAGCTGAAATCCAGGATCAATGTTGCAGGATTTATGTAATAACAGATCTTACATTTTCAGGATTTTACAATCAAAACAATTTTTTTGTCTGTATATTCCTTGGGGGCTTTTTTGTGTGGTTTTTGTTGTTGTTGTTGTTGTTGTTGTTGGGGCGTTTTTGTGGGTTGTTTTGGTTTTTTTTCTCTGAAATAACAGACTGAAGTACCAAACCCAGAAACTTTTACCATTACCACCCTCTCAACAGATTTAATTTAAATCCAGAATAACATCAGAGGGTCAAGCTAAGCCAATCATCCCTGCATGTACAGAGAACTTCTGTCACAGTTCAACCATTTCATGTCTAAACCATATTTCATAGCTTCTGGTGGAATTAAACTTTTTATTTGCCCAGGAAAATGCACCTAACTGCACAGTGCTGATTGTGGTTATTGCTGGGATTGCAAAGCATGCACTATTTCTTTGTCATAAACAGTGATTTTCATTTCATAAAATAATGCCACAGGTTTTCTTTCCAAGGTGGCTGTCATTACTGTGAAATCTCATGAGCCAGTTTTTACAGTAGGAGGGGAGAAGTATACTCCACATATTTCCAAACAGTAAAGGAAATATTCAGCAAGGCCAGGGAGGGAAGATCATGCTTTATGTGTATTTCTGTGTTTACTCAGGCTCGTTTGTTCTGTTCTATATCAACTCTGTGGTGGATTTCTGGTGTAAAATGATTTGTAGATGCTTAAGCTGTATTTGTGCAAATACTGCTATCCCAATCTAATCCTTGGAGATAATACTGAAATGATACAATACCTCTTATCCAAAATCACTGTGAGAGAGCAAACCTCAAGATCCCAAGATGGAACTGATTATAAATATTTTATAAGATAGATGTCTAATGGGCAGATCATGTTTGCAGTGAGAAAGACTTCTCTCTTCTCTCTCTTCTCTCTTCTCTTCTCTTCTCTTCTCTTCTCTTCTCTCCTCTCCTCTCCTCTCCTCTCCTCTCCTCTCCTCTCCTCTCCTCTCCTCTCCTCTCCTCTCCTCTCCTCTCCTCTCCTCTCCTCTCCTCTCCTCTCCTCTCCTCTCCTCTCCTTTTTTATCCTCTATAGTTCAATATAGGTAATGAAGAATCAGCATGAGACCATTTGGGGTCGAAAATTTCCCTCACCAGCCAGACTGTACATAACTCAAGATTTCCTAGGATAAACATGTCATTGTCTTCTCAACTATTTATATATTTTGATGAAATTTCTTGTTTACACTTTTCAAAATTTTATATCTTTATAAAGTAGCCCAGTACTAGGGTTTTAAGAACAATATGGGAAAAAAAAAATTTTAAAAAAAATCTTGATTTGAAACTGACAAAAAATTATTTTATCCCTCCTTTCCTCTGCAGCAAATAGTATTGTTCTTGCTAAACAAAATTAAAGATTTCTAAAGGAAGGGAGCACAGCATGAGAAAATGTACATTGCTTACATCATTTATAGGGTTCTTCAGTTCATTAGCACATGTTTATGAGTTCAGAAATAACACATTAATTCCAAATTCTCGGTTTTCTCATTTATGGTGTAAAAATATGTGGGCATAATAAGGCTGTTGTCATATGAGTGATGTATTAGTAATTTTGCTGGAGATAGTTGGTATTTCATGTGATTTAACAGATGCATTGAACGTTGTTGTTTGTCCAGCATATGATACTCTAGCAGATAAGCTGAATAACACTGAGAACTACTAAAGGGATTTTGCTTTGAGCATTGTTGCATTTGCACTGCATTGAACAATTTGTCATTCTGCAATCTGGGCTGTGGTTCCTGAAGATGTTGGGTTTCTATCTGAAAGAAACTTCCACACTAACATTCTGTTCAGAGGCAAATGTCTGGTAGATGGCATTAAAGAACACTATTATTTGAGAAAATAAGGTAAATCTTTGGGGCCTTTCCCCTCTTCTGACTTTGTAAGGATGTTACCTCAAGATTTTCATGTTTTCTTGCATTTTATTTCTTCCATTCTGATATAGAGGGCTCAAAAATTCAACCTAAATAAAAGAAAATAGTATAAATTTCACCTCAATTTTACTTTTCCTGTTTGACATACAGACAACATTACCTTTCCTACAGCAAAGACAATGAACACAGGAAAAGATAAAATATTATGTGTTCCACAAATTATATGACTGGGCCATAAGTGTAATTTTATATCATACAGCATTAGATACATTCCTAGAGTTACTAAATAGAATAAAAAAATTTTATTGTGAAAGAAAATTAACTTTTAAAAAAGTTTAAAAACCTTCTGGTTAATAAAAGAAAACTTCAGAACTTAACCTTTGCTAACAGTTTCACTTTGCTTGCTTTATTGAACAGAAGGTGCTATTTTCAGTGCTCTGAAGAAAGTCTGCTACTGAAAGAGAAGGCGACATTGAAATTCTTCAGCAACATTTTTTGTTAAACTTCATTAAAGTGGATGAAATGGGATCAATTTCAGAAGAGTGATGGGGCACTAATGAAGAAAGGCCCAGTGCTACTGAGAGCAACACATAGCTGATGTTTTTATTCTGAGACCTCTTCCATGGGAACATTCTTATTCCTTAGAAGCTGTTCTCTGTGTAATTATCACCTTCACTGCTAAGGACAAACTGCACATCATTTAATCACTCCATCAACAAAGTCCTTGCCTATGACATCCAAAAGCAGGCAAGAAGGTGTTACTGAAAGAGAAAAGGACATAAGAGAGTTTTTAATATTGTAAACAAGAGAATCAAAGCTTTTCCATTTGCTGTAAGATAGCAGAAGATAAGCAACCATGATGGAGAAGGCAGAAAATGTTGCTCAACATTTTTTCATGCAAAGTTTTCCAAAATACATATTGCATTCAACATTCACTTTCTTAGAGAAGATTACAAAAGTTTATATTCTATTAAGCCCTTAGGTAATACAGTTCCTTTCATTGCTGTTTATGGTCAGCAAGACAGAGCAGTACACTGTGGCTCATCTGAATCAGGTGTTGAAAAACCAGGCTGACTCTGTGATCTTGGTCATAATTCCCCTACCAGCCTTTTCTTTCTCTGCTTAATTGAATTCTGTTTGAGATAGGCAAATTTTACTGTACTATTTCCTAGTGTCTTGAGCTTGAAGTCTTTCTAGAAGTTATTTCTGCCCTAAATAAGTATACTTACTCTTTCTAAGTTAGGTTCAAGTTGAATAGTTAAACCACAGTGTACAGCAGCCTACTTCTCTAACATGACCAGCACCTGGGAATAGAAATATCAATATCAGTCTTGTAATAAGCCATGCTATATGGTTATTCTCTCAGGACTCATAAATACCTCCTAAAACACTTTCTACACAAATACTATTCAAATACTTCCTCTATGGTAACATTCACGAAAACTTTAGCAATATTCTTCAGAATGTGATCGATCATCAAAATTTCTGATCCTAAAAACAGCATGCAATGATTTTAACATAGCTGGATGTGATATCTGTCATAGGTCTTCTAGTCTTGCCTTGCACTCTTCAGAATAGGATCCATACAGAGCTTCCTGGATCAATTCTACCATTCAGGATGCAATGATTTATGCCACTGAGGCGGGTAGATACACGCTATCAACATTCTTACAGCAAATCTCACTGCTGAGTCAATGATTCTGATGAACTCAAAATACTTCACAGAAAGGATTCAGAGCCAGAAACAGGAAATCAGATGTACTGGCCTGGATTAGTTTAGTAATCCAGGAGTGTAATAGTTTTCCAAAAGATAATAAAAGTGTGCATTTACTGGGTATTAAATGAGTCTGAAGTACTTTTTTTAAACTATTTTTTTCTTATGTTTTTATAATATACTGAGTATTAAGAACAAGCTTTTCAAAAGCAACATTTAGGATCATTTGCAAAAACAACTGAGCATCTGGTCTCTGAAATAAAGTTTTTAAATGGTGCAAAATTGATCCAACAAACTCCATAAAAGCTTTTCCAGGGGCTGGAATGTTACCCCTCATAGATGGTGTTTTTGTGAACCAATTTACTTTGACTTGGAAGTGGTATTCAACTTCTGTAAATGAATTATTGGAAAATCCATTTCCAGAGTCTTAGAAGCGTTATACACATACATTCTAAAAAGTACTAATGTAATTGCTATTTTATTTGTACAATAAAAATGAGAGGAGAAGAGAAGAAACAAATAATACGCTTTTTCTTGATAATCTTTTCACCCCAGAAAAAAAAGTTTCAGTCTGGTCAGAGGGGAGTATTAAAAAGAAAAAGTGTATTGTGACATTTTCCAGTGATATTTCTTTCTGTATCTTCTGTCTTAAATATGTAGCTTCTATTCTCCTAATGTGAAAAATTCCCTTTGCTCTCAGCCTGGCAATTAAAGTACAGTAGTATTTTAGATGATAAAAACGTGAAGAGACATGCTAATATTTCAGAGATTATTTTTTTCCTTCATTTTATTCAAAGATGGAAATAAGAATACCTAGTAAGCTTGTAAAGATACCATGGTTATGGAACAGCATGGCTGTGGTAGACAGATTCAAATTAAAAGTCGCTGCCAAAAGAACAGTCATCTCAAATTCTATCAAACATAGCAGAAAATATGTGCCAGAGTGCCTAGAAAGTCTATTTGGGCTAAATCACATTCAGATGGTTGGATCAGATGGTTGTTTATTTAAGGTACATAATGCATATGCATTAGGGAAGTGGGATGGCTGATATTTTTACAGAGGAATGTGTGTAATTTTCCTACTGAATATCATAACAGTAAATAAATAAAATCTTCCCCTCCCCCTCCCGCTATTTACATATGTTTCAAATGTATGTGAGCCTGCCTGAAATATATTAATTTGTTGTTTATTGGAGCTTCCCTCTCCTTTTATCTCACAGCTGTTAAGACAGTATCTGCTCAGCATTCAATTTATGATTTTAAATCCCAACCTGCAAGTTTTTTGTTTGTTTGTTTGTTTCTGAATCTTTATATTCAGGGGAAATCTCATTGAATTAGGCCAATTTGATTTGGTATAGGACTACATGAGCAGAAAGTAGGATCAAAATCCTGTTCTCTAACATGCCAGCCAACAATTTGTACCAGAAAAAGTAACAGAATATTTTAATCACATATCCCAGAAATCCTTCAGAACCTTCAGAATGAGGTGAAAAAGCAGATGATTTAAAATGACACCTGTTCTTTCTGTGTGTTTGAACAAATCCCAGAGATAAAAGTATGTTAATGACACAACAGCAGAAATTCTATGGGAAGGGGACATGAGACAATTTTTTAAATTTTCCACCAAAAGTGATGCTGTAGGCTCTCTTTGCTCTACTGTCATTTTTAGGTCGTGCTGATAAGGAATGCTGACTCCTATTTTGTATTAAATGTCTTTTCCTAGTGCATTTGTATTAAGTGTCTTTTCCTGAGAAACAATCTGGATTATCTCTTTTGTTCCCTAATTATCTGGGGAAATATAAATAAAGATGCATTTCTTACAAGAGATTTTTGAGTATTAGTCAGACAGTATGAATAAACATGCTGCTCATTTCTATTGAATCAGAAAATGTTGATAAGTAGTAAACATTTTTTACCAGGACCACAAAGTTTTGTTTTCTTCTGCTTTTTCTTCTTCCTATCTCTTTCTGAAAATGCTGAATAGATTTTAACTGTTTTAAGATACCTTTTCCTTGTGAGGTTACTTCTGCCTCACTACCTTTCCTGTTGATAAAAGATATATCATGGCATGTCAGCTGTTGCAAACACAAAGAGAACAGAGGGGTGATAAGCCATCAAAGCTGCATAAGTACAAATCCTCAGGTGGGGGAGGTCTATTCATAAACTAGCACCAGAAAGAGAGAATCTGAGGTCAAAGGTGGCCAACAGCACTCTCATTCCTGTTGTGTTTTCAGATGTGAAATTGTTCTCTGCAGCCTAAAGGACTGGGAAAGTGTGCATCTACAGGAACTGTGTGTCTATGTGTGTGTGTGTGTGCGCGCGTGTGTGTGTGTGAGAGAGAGCGATAAGGGACTTCAAAGTTCAAGGCTAGTAGAACTGGCTACTGATTATAACTAAGAAAATTAAAAATAGAAGTTTTGTACGTGTGATTTATTACAAGTAACCTCTCTCTACTGTACCACTATGAAATGTCCTCTTCCTCTGGTTATCTCTCTCTTTAGGCATGAGTTGTCCAGACTTGCAAGGAGGGATGGGAACATTAATGGTTTTTAATCAGGCATACAGTGAGGCAGCACAGAAGAGGAAATTATTATTTTTTTTAACTGAATGCACTGGTAGGAATGCACCCAAATGTCCCAAATTAGCTCTATTTTTCAATGTTTCTAGAGGAGCAGAAAGCAGGATCCATAGCATACATATTAACAGCACCAATTATCCATGCGACTGCTGCTCTTCTTAAGCCCTGTGTATTTCAGGAGATACATTTTCTATCTTTATGCTTTGTGCTCAGAGTGTGAAATTCAATAAAATAAACCAAAGCAGTATCATTGATATCGTGAGGTTTTTTTACTGCTTCCTATTGGGTCCATTAGACTAATTAATTCCTGTGATATAACCATATATATTCTGCACATGATTCCTGGAAAAATGTGGGCAAGAGAACGTTTCAGCATTTTTGTTATTCTTCATTTATAGTTTTCGTAGCTATTTCCTTCAATTCTCTCTTTAATTACAAGAAGTAATTCTTGCTCAAACATCTTTGTGCTCTTACTCCCTTTTCCCACAGCTGCTGGCTATCTGAGTTGCATTGGCAATAACTTTGCAATGTGTTGCTGATGTTTTTTCTTCTCTCAAACAAGTGCAAGCACATTATATTTCATCACCTTTTTTACATGTCCATAGAGGCAATAAGTAATGGAGATTAAAAAAAAATCAATATTTTAATTAAGGAAATGCATGCCAAGCATGTTTTGATTCAGAGGGGATTAGTTGTCTCCTTGGAAGGATTTTAAGTTAGGGATTTAATGGCACAATTTGGGATGGTATTATACTCATCCTCAATGGTCATAGCTAGCATATCAGACAATTTGGTGAGGCATTATTTGAAGATAAGAGAATTTTGTAAATGTTCACCCAAACTGCAGGAGCGAAGATTTGCAGAGTCAAGGTTTGTTCTCTGTTGAGCTGAAATTTGGGATGGCCATGAAGAGAAAATCCTTACTGGTCTGTCAGGCCTTAGCTGACCATAACAGAAAAGAAAGTGCAGCTGAGGTACCATCAGAAGTGTTATCAGTAATACCTGGAAAACAAAGACCACAGAAATAATTTGATTTTTTTTTCTCAGATGAAATATTTTATGTTTCTCTGGAGTTTTTCAGTTTCGGTCCATGACTATAGCTAAAGAGAGATTTAAGTCATTCAAAGAATACTGTCAAAGGTATTAGCAAAAATGGTTTTAATTTGAATTTTTAAAGTGCCTTTTAACCAAGCTAAGTGGCAAGGTTTACTCTATCTCTGACCACATGAAAAAAACACACAAAGGAAAACAGACTAAGAATCAAAGTAGAATGAATTACACAGAGACTGGAGACATAAAACTGTAAGGGAGACTTTCCCATTGAGTCATGAGATCCAGAGGAGATCCCCCTGATTTCTAATCTCCTGATGTAGCTGCTATATTTCTGAAAAAGAAGTGATTGGCTTGTGGTTAAAATATGTACAGTGGAAAAGGTATGCATGAGACTCCTTGTTCCCACAACTCTCTTTGGTCCTTGACAAGTGACTCTTGGAAAAACTATGGGTCACTCTGTTCCTTTGGGGCTTTCCTAGAGGAGGAACAGCTGGGAGCTACAGCCCAGGACTTTAGCCCCCTTTGGAAACTGCACCAAGGTATGGTTAATTTCTTTAAGGTGTCAAGCGCATCCATCACAATGACCAACTTCTAAATTTTTGAAGTGCTTAGGTGAAATATTTTGCTCAGTGTACATTTTTGAAAGGAAACACAACGTATTCATCTTAATCTCAAAAGTTATATCTTTCTGGTTTTATTATCCAAATACAATTAACCACAAATTTGTTATAAAACTTCTATTTATTTAGTTGCACCTATGTAACAGTGGACATGTATCTAAATTGTCAAGTATGTATTTAATTGGTATCAAATTATTATAAATTAAAAAGAAATGTTAATTAAAGAGTAATCAAATCCTTATTTAGGATGTTTAATTTAATATGTCATCAAAAATTGTTTGCTAGGAAAATCCCATCTGAATTACTGTCATGTTCTTGTTATTATCCTGAGGCAGTGAGAGTTAGTTAAAATTTCATTATAGGAATACTATATATCAAAGAATTTTTACGTGATTCTCCACAATGTGATACATACTCTACTCTAGTCAATTATGTATTTGATTTTTTAAACAAATTGTATCAAGTAGATAAAGAAGTTTGGAGAACCCATTTTTAGCTGATGCACCAACAAATGCAAAGAATCTCTTCCTTAGTTTCATTTAATTGGAGGAAACTAAAAGCCCTAGTTCAAAAGGAAATTTTCATGCACCATTACTTATTTTCAATTTTAGACAAATGGGCACTTTTGTAGCATTTGAACAGTAGCAATGGAGATATATTATCTTGGTTTCTAAACTGCCCCTCATTTTTGTAAGCACTTCAATGACATTCTCAATTTAATATTCCTGTTACCATTGCCCACAATGAAATTATATTATATAAAATATAGTTGGTCTTTTATATTAAGAATGTATCTGGATGGTCTTAATTATTTGGGCACTTTTGTCCCATCAGCTTGGTTTAGGAAGTTTTCTAGGACAGAGCAATATTTTTGGATGAGTCCTTCCAAGCAGTCGTTTCAACAATGGAACACTTTTTCAGCTAGTTCACTTAAGTACAACTAAAAACCTCTCTCTGAGAAATGAGTTTCAATTACATGACTATGATTGTGATTATAACTAAGTAAAAAATAATTGTAATCATTAAGTTATGTAGAATCTCCTTCATCTGCTCACAGCAGGTAACAGTTGGCTCAAGTTTCTCTGCTTGTAAAAATGTAAGAGTAGTAATACTTCCAAACTGATAATGTATCTGCTGTAGCAGTACACTTGTTCCTGCCATCTGGCTCCTAACATTTGCACAATTTTTCTCGGTTGGGTTTGATCAGACAGTTGCAATAGGAAGAATGTCAGTGCTTCAATTCCCATTCTTAGAGTTTGCAGTAAGTTAGAAACCTGGTGACTTGAATGTTCTGATCCCTCAGAGTCATGAAGCAGGAGAATGCCATGCAGATGTCTCTGATAAGGTTACTTGGACCAGATTTTCTTGGGCTGAAGAGAATTTAAAAGCCTAGTTTTAATCCTAAGTGGCATGTAAACTTGCATATCATTACCACTGCTTCATTATTTAAAATCTGATCATACATAATTTATGAATGGCTTCCAGAATGTGGGTTCTGACACTTGTACATAACAATATCATTTCCAAAGCCCAGAGTCACAGTTTTACAGTCTGGAGAAAAGTAGTATTTCAAAAACAGATTTGCATTTGATATTTTCTAATAATCGCTGTCAAAATTTTCATGTTACTTGTCTCATTTTTGTTTTCCGTCCCCAGAAGTACCCTATGAAACCCAGGTACTTAACTCTCAGCATTAGCTTCTGCCAGAGAGAGGAAAAGTCATAAATAGGAGGGTGCAAAATGCAAAACCTGGACATTTAAAACTTCTCTTCTGCCTAATCCAGGAAAAAAAGTATTGGAAGCTGATAATTTTAGATTCAAGTTTATACAGTATCTATGTGTATATATATTTATATACACTCATATATATACCTATGCACACAGAACTACAATGGCATATTTCAAAAGCTATGCTTTCAAAGATGCACTATATTTTCATTTAATTTAGCATTTGGATGGTCCCAGTATTGTACTTCTATCTTGCACAATCCTTTCCCTTTGTGAGGTGCACTGATTCTATCCATGACATTCAAGATAGATGAAACCTCTCTGAAAGATGTTCATATTACCTGGCCTTGTGAGGGTGTGATTACTTTGGTATTGGACATCAATGCATTTCTTTCAAGTTTGCTGACATCTCATTAATCGTGAGTAAATTCATGCCAGGTCCTTGCAAGGATTGTAATTGATACCCAGTGGCACCCAACCAGACTCTTAAATTGTTCATCAATAAAGTAACATGTAAATTCTGTCCTTGAGGAGCAATGAATCTACTTTCTTTGAAATCCCATCAGAGAATCCAAGAAAGCACAGGAAAAAAAGGAACAGATGGAAAGCTGGATAATAAGAGCTAAATAAGAGCACAGTGCTGTACTGTAATACAGGTAGAACATATGAATCTCTGGCCTGGAATTAGTTTCAAGAAGCAATTCCCTTGAACTTTGTCGTCAGGAGAGCTTAGTTCTGAAAAATGGAGGCAAATGAGAGGAAGCACTCCATTCTGCTACATTTACTGTTGCATTTAATTTATTTCTTTTTATACTGATCTCACATATATACATTCCCTGTTCAATTCCTGATTGCAGCTTAAACTTCTGTAATACAAAGATAAATCTTTTGAATTCAGATAGCACCTTATTTTTCGCATTTTCTTGTTTTAGCAAAATGTATCTTTTAGCACTGTATAGAAACATTCATACAAAAAATCCAATTATAATTTCTAAGATATAGTTGTAACATACATATAGTGTACAACATACTTGATTTAAAGAAGTGTATTGTATTTTGAAAAATCAGAATGTAAATATAATTTATTTTCCCCATATTTTTTAAAGGAAAAACATACGCCATAATATGAATTATTATATTTTAGAAGTTAACTACTTATAAGTGAAATAAGATAAAAATTTATATAATTTGGATGTTTTGGAAACTAGATTTTTGATAAATAATTTAATTTCTGTCTATGAAAATATTGATCATATTGACTGAAATAACTATAAATACTAATATTTTAATTATAAAAATTTTGCTTGATTGAGATGTATATGGGTGTGGGGGTTTTTTAATGACTGTAGAGTTTACAAAGCATGGTTTATAAAGTATGGTTCTAGTGAGCTGGAAAGCTATGATTTTTAAATAGTGACTTTAAATTATCATCACTTTTTAAATTAACCTTTTCTGCTGAAACATCTGTAAAGAGCTGCATAAAATATCCTACATTTCACAAAAAAAGTGTTCATGGGCTTCCTTTTTAAAGAACTGTGTTTGCCTGTGTAAGGAGACAATGTCCAGATCTTGACCAGGATTTTTTTTTATTTGCTTATTGTTAAGTCCTCGTGAGAGAAGGGTAGTATCAAAAATGACAATATTCTTTGTCCTTACAAAATGAACTTCCTTTGCTTGTTGTTTCTTCTTTTGGATTATAGTAGTGTTCTCTGTCTTAACTCAATCTAAATGCATCACTAATATAAATTAAATGAAGAATCTTTGATACTTATCTTTATATATTGCTTCAGTAAAACTATGATCCTGGACTCTGAATAAATTAGGTTTTCCTATTGACAGAAAATTAATTATTAACTTTGTTAGGAAGCTATGGAATTAGATAGTTCACATGCCACCTAAAGGGAGTGAAAACATCTCCCCTTTGTAAGTGGCAGACATCAGTACCGTTATTGCTGTTCATATCCTCATGCTGGCTTCAAACGCACAATTCAGAACAATTCAGGGAATCAGCACAAACAGGAAAGTGATTGGCAGGGCAGCAGTCTTGCTGGGAAGGACCTGGGGATTACAGTGAAAGCAGGCTGAATTTGTATTCAACAATGTACTTCCACAGCACACAAGCAAAACCTCACACTAAGTTCAACAGAAGCAGCATGACTGACAGATGCAGTGAAGTTATCACCTCTCTCTGCCCAGAGCTAGTAAGGCTGAACATTAAATATTGAGTCCAGATTTGGGGTCCCCAGAGGTCTGTGGGAAAGTGGAGACAAGGCTGCCGTTCTGGGTGGGGCATGTGGACTATGGGAAGGGGTTAAGGTATCATGAGGTCTCAAGCTGCTCAGTATACAGGAGGTTTCATAGAGAGCTGCATGGTGTTATGTGATTTTATTTAGGGGTGGTACCATTAGTTCAGCAGTGCCAATTCAGGATTCAATAGCAGCCTCTAACCACAGGCTGAAGGCTGCTCCAGGGCAGACAGACCCTTCTCAGTTGTCACAGGTAATACCACAAGGGGTAAGAGCCACGTAGTGCCTCAGGAAGCTTTGGACATTGAGAGAATAGTCTTCACTTGTAAGTTAGTGAAGAATGTACTGAGATTTCTCAAAAAGACTGTGAATCTCCATTCCTGGAGACTTTAACATTTATTTAGACAAAGCCATAGCTCACTGGTCTAGAACTGGAGGCTGTCCTGCACAGATCAGGAGTGTGGACTAGGTAGTCTCCAGTGTCTTACTGTGATCTTGCTATGCCAGAAATACCCTCAAGTGTCCCAGAAATATCTTAGTTTGATTCAGTTTTATTGATTATTTTGGATCCCTTTACCACAGTCAAAGAAACCTCCCTCAAATAAGAGTGTCAAAGAAATCTTCTCAAGGAAGAGACCTTGTTCTGGCTAGTAAATTCCACTGTAGAAAACATTGATCACAATGTAGTGACTACCATACTACATATAGTCACTACATTAGTTGATACCTTCAATTTATCACTGCCTTATTTGAAGTGTCCAGCCCTCTTAATTACTTTGTCTCCTGCCAGACTGCATCTTGATGATGACACAGATAAGAGGTAGCAATTCCTCCGATGTTGATGATTTTATGGAGAAAATTTCTAAAGATGTGTCACATCTCACTGTTCTTGCCCTCTTTCTTCTTTGCTGTTTAAAGCAGCCAAACTGTTGAAGTGAGGTTTCTAAATTTTTTTTTTACTTCAGAATAAATTTTATGTATTAAAGTCTGGCGTAAAGATCTACATCATGATGTACCAGAAAATGATTAGCCCTTGTCCTAGAATTGAGTGTCTCACTGTTAAGGTTCCTTATTCTCATTAAAAATAAGGTTAGAAAAAATATTGGCATGATGATATATGACATCAGCAAGATTAAATCAGATTAATGACTTTATTTCCCCAAACTCTTGGATAGCCTGCCAAGACAAAAATTCTCATCCAAATGTGGTGGCATTATCATTGTGTTGCTCAATTTTGGCTCATGATCAATAGAATAATTTTTAGACATAACTGGACTAATACTTCCACTTAGTCTAGTTGCTTTTCTACTTAGATTATTCCTGAAAATACCACTAATGGGCTTTTACAAAGATTTATGCAGACATATAATCCTTTCTATGAAGAGCATTATTGCCTGTGCAAAATTGTCATTCACATCTAGCTAAGGCTGGAAAATTACAAAGAACTTCATATAATGTTTGGAAAATGCTCCAAGTGTACCACATTTGAAGCTATGTTGGAGTTTCCTATATAATGTAACAGGAATCTCTGTTAAATTCTTCTGAACAATGTAAATGGTGATGTATAGCAAAAAGTATCCCACCACAGAAAGTGTCAGTCAGAAATTCTGTGACTGATGGCAGAATATTCTTTGGGAGTAAGAACACAAGGATTTTGTATTTAGAAAGCTTTGTATTTTAATTAGGAAGTCAACATTTAAAAACTATGCCATATAATGAATAGCACATTATTTCTCAGCACTCTGGGGCCTGGAATCAGTTGGGTTAAACAACAGAAGAGGAGTGGAGAGCCCCTATTCTGAAAAGCACAAATTCATGCATTATTCTCACTGATCTAGCACATGAAGTTATAAATTTACATGTTTATATGATTCAAAGGACACGTATCTTGCCTACACCAGGAAAAGAAAATATTTCTTACACAACAGAATATTGATTAGGGTTAAGTGCCTGCACAGTCGTCGGCAGCTTCTTTTGTGTTCCAGGAGAGGGCTACTAACATTTTTAAAGTTATTGAACAGTCAATAAATCTATATTAAAAGTATTAATGCAGATGTCCTGTTCAGGTTTTGGAGGATAGAAAACTTTACTACAACTGTTTGAATATGAAAAACATCACATGGAGAATTTCAAATGTGAGGTTGCACACATCACCACACCACAACCCCCTTTGACAACAGCAATATCTAATATGAGGGTCATGGATCCAACTGTACATCCATCCTCGTATTTTCTAGCTAACACAGGAAAGAATCTTTATGAAATAAAGCAGGTGTGATTTCTATTTGCTCAGATTTTTTTTTTTCTGTGATAACATTCAGCTGCAGTGAAAAGAGTGATCAGAATAACCATCAGAAAAAAATACGTCCTCTTTCCAAGACCTCAACAAGCAATAAAGACAGATATTGAACCTTTGCACCTTCATCAGCACAAAAGAGTTTTAAGCTGCTCAGTATACAGGAGGTTCCATAGACAGTTGCGTGGTATTATGTGATTTTATTTAGGGCTGGTACCATGAGATTATAGTATGAAAAAACACTCTCTGATAGCAAAGGTCAGCAAATATATCACTCCTGACAAATAGCTGAACAGGGGAGGGTTCTTGATCTTCCATGGCTCTCTCATGATGTGTGTCAGTGACCAATGTGGCCTTTGAAACTGTATAGTTTCATGTAAAGTGAACAAGAGAAATTTATGATAACCTTGGAAATATATATTATTTAAAAAATAATATCAGCCTGCAATTCTTGATATATTTGATATCTTGCCTCATCTTTTTACAACTTTGTTTCTTGCATTCAACATTTTGCTGTGTTTCCATTAGGAAGTTACACATGGATGTGGAAATCCTTTCACTTTTCATTTTTCCAAATCTCTCTTTTCTCCTTCATCCCAGAAACCTTCAATAGATGCATCTAGCTAAATCAAATAAATAGGTAGATATAACTAGATTATTTAATATTCTGAATGCCCTGTTCAGGAATAATGAAGCCTAAATAAATGCAAATATTATGCCTGATATTTTGTTTCTATAAAAGCAATTCCAAATATGAGACAAACATGGAGAAATTACACCTGACTGCCTGAGATGGACTTAAAGTAGTTTATTCTTGCACTTTGTCTGCCACAGGCATCAGCAGGGCTTTGCTGCTGATACTTGCTCAGCCATGCAAGTGTTGCATGTTTTTGAGGTGAACATATTGCGTTGGAACATACATCAGCTAAAAAAAGTAAAAACCTAACTAAAAGTATTCTTATTTAACAGTTTTCTTACTGCTTTTATAAAGACAAACATACAAAAGCTGAAATTTCGTATTTAGTAAATATTTTTCTTTTAAGAATAATTCCAGGGATGCTCAGTTTGAAATACAATTTTTTTATGATTTCTTTTAAAAGGAAGTGATGCCAAAACACACAACTGAGAGATTTCTTTGCACAATTGCACTCTACCTGCAGGGAGAGATCTTGATGTGAAATAGTAACAGCTAAAAGAATATTTTTTGCCGTGGGAATCCATACCAATAAAGTTTCTCATAGTTCCACAGATAGTAATATCTTAGAAGCATAAATACTGCAATGGTAAACTGATGAGAAGCTAATTTTATCATATAGGGATCAAATTTTTCAGAAATAGCTATGGATTTCTAGGATCTTACAAACGTCTTATTGAAGTTTACATATTGGGCTCCACAGGTTGGTTTAATGCTTGATTCAGGTTTTTGCAGTAAATTAATACACTGCATGTAGTATATTCAGTAGTTTTATTCATAATAAATGTATAAACGTAACACTTTGTGTAGTATAATATGTTCTTATGGTATGAGAAGAGTCTGGCTCTATCTTCTTGACACCCTTCCCATCAGATACTGATAGACATTGCTAAAGTCCCCTCTCACTCATTTCTTTTTGAGCCTGAACAGGCACAGCTCTCTCAGCCTTTCCCCATAACAGAGATGCTCCATTCCTCTGATCATCTTTGTCACCCTCTGTGGGACCCACTCCAGGAGCTCCCTGTCTCTCTTGCACTGAGGAGCCCAGAGCTGGACACAGCACTCCAGATGTGCCTCACCAAGGCTGAGTAGAGGGGCAAGACCACCTCCCTGGCCCTGCTGGCAATGCTCTTCCTAATGCAGCCCAGGATTCCATTGGCCTTCCTGGCCACAAGGGCACTGCTGGCTCAAGGACAGCTTGTCGTCCACCAGGACCCCCAGGTCCTTCTCCACAGAGCTGCTTCCCAGCTGGTCAGCCCCCAGCCTGTGCTGATGTAGGGATTATCCTTTCCCAGGTGTAGGATCCTGCATTTGCCTTTGCTGAATTTCAGACATTTCCTCTCTGCCCATCTCTCCAACTTGTTGAAGTCCTTCTGCAGGGCTGCACAGACCTCTGGGATATTGATCAATCTTTCCTGGTTTGTGTCATCAGTGAAGTTACTGCTCTTCTCTCATCTATCCATCCAGTTTTTCCCATTTTAGAAGGCAATCACACTGGTTAAGCACACTTGCCCCTTCATGAACATATATATTATAATATCTATATATTTACTTTATGTATGTTTAGAAATATATACATAAATATATATGCATATGAATTGTATATAAATTTTTGTATCTTGCCAAGGATGTTAGTGTTTTAGGAATAGATATTGTTTCTACTTTTCAAGATGATCCTTAAGTAGAAAGCAGAATATTATGTATTTGACACACAATAAAAGAATGCCAAAGCAAATGAAATGCAACACTACATAACTGCAAAGATATTAGTTGTGATTATATACTCATTAAATATTTTATTCCAAAATGCAGGAAAAAGTGAAATGTTAAATAAGGTGATGGCAATAAAACAATTAGGTTACTTTCTACCTAAGAATTCTAAAAATTAATAATAAAAACTATAAAAATTACTTCAATTAGAAACCATTGATATGGGTTAAAATTGATCAGCTTATATTTTTTCATCTGCTCATCTTAAAAGCATTAATAGATCACATGTTAACATTACTGAAAAAGATGCCTGACTTGGTTACTTTAAGAAATGAAAAACACAAAAGAGAATAATAACATGCAGGATTTTATTCCATAGGGAAAAGCATTCAATAAATAATTCAGGCCTCAAGAAGAAATTGCCGACCCTGAAAAGTTTCTGTATTTGATCAGTTTCTGATGAAGACTAAGTGCTATTCAGAAAACCATTTCTAGCCAGCAGACATTTTAAGACATGCTTAATATTACTACCCACAACTAAGATGACATGACTTTCCACAAAAAAAAAAAAAAAAAATTATAAGTCAGCAGAGATACTCATAAAAAGAAACTCTCAGGACAAAATTGAGTACTGTTAATGGATTACATTTGTTTATTTGTTTGTTTATGTATTTATTTAATTTGGCAACTAATCTTTAAATATAGAACATAATAATCTAGCTACATATTTTAATTTGCTCGAATTGTTTTGAAATTGCATCATATATTTGTTATGGAGATATGGAATTCCATTTTACACATATGTGAGTCTGGATCTTACTAAAAGTTAAATGATCAAATTTTAAACTGAAAAGAAGACATCAGAACTGATATTAATAATCAATTTTTATATCACTATCATAGAAAATATCAAAAATAATTCAGTTGATCATTTAAATTATAAAGCCCAAGTTTTGTTTAATTCTGACATGCAAAACCTGAATTTTTCTGTTGTTTCTTACATGCTTCATACAGTAGAATGAGGTATGCAAGTATCCATTACTAAATTTCAACTTTATCATGTTTTGATGAATTGGTCAGATAGGCCGATGCATTAATATTTCCTGTTGTATTAATGCATTAATATTTTAAGCCTCTCACATTCATTATTAACTGAAATATTAAATTGCCAAGAATCAATATGAGAATCAAGTTTATACTGTGCTTAGAATATTAAGGAATAATAAAATATTTAGAAATCCTTTATTGTGTGCAATCTGCAAAGTGATTGTTAGGAAATTACACTATCAAATCCCATCCTACATTTTGTATATGACATAAAGGTAAGTTTGAGAACATTATTAGGCTCTCAAATCTAACTCAAGAAGATTAAGGCTGACAGAATTAAGATTGTTTTTAATTCTCATTTTCCTTCTTGGAAAACAAAATGTTGCTTTTTTTCCTAAAGGTCATGTAGCTGATTCAATGAGCTAACAACAACACTTGAAATAAAGAATGGCTATTGAATTTGTTCTTTCTTCTCTTATGCAGTGCATGGTTCTGTGTCATATTTATTGCATGCCATACAAATCCTTGCCTCAAGAAAAAAAAATCAATTTTCTCATAGCCACAGGGTTTTCAACACTGTACTATCTGAATTCTCCATAGGCAGCTATATTTCAGCAACATAGCTGTGAGTAAGTTACATAAGAATATACTTATAAGTATATTATAAGAATATCCAGTTTCATCTTGCCACATAGCAGATCATGTTGATGGCCCCCATCTGCCAAAACATACTTGATTAACATTTAGCTTGATGACAAAAGTGGGTGTAAAATAATTCCACTGTCTGACTGAGACAGATACCCAGGCATGGCTTTGCAAATGTTCGTGAAGCCACTGATAACATGACCTTTACAGCACTTAGTAAGATCTTTAAATTCCATGCCAACAGTCCTGTGTTTTGTGATAACTCCCACAAAGTAAATACATTTGCTCCACCGTCTCTCCATCAAATGTTTTATAGATCTTTCAGTTTGGCAGTGAATTAATGTTGCATTTTGCATATTCTGTCTCGTAAGAATAAGCTTGTTTGGCATCTGCAACCCTGTATGCATGAAAAATAAAAGAAGCTGAAACAACATGAATTGAAAAATATGCTGAGGTGGTTTCTACTATGATGTATTCCTCAGAGCAGCTGTCCCACCTACCTGTACTGTTGTATTGTTGTGCAGCATACAAGATTAAGCAAGAACAAGTAGGGCTGACATTGAACCTGCTTCACCTAGAACTTTAGTTTTAGCAAGTAGGTATAGCATTTAGGAACAGGTTAGATAGCAATTAAATATAAGGAACAAAGGCCATGTAAACTAGATTGATAAAAGACAGTGAAATTCTCTGGCCTGTTTCAATTTGGTTTCTATTTAGAGGTCTGTAGAAAGAAGTCGGTTTTGCCTCATCCGATTTAAGTTTAACGTAACTAAAATGTAATACACTAGTGAGGACATCTGGAAGCACAAGGTCTTTGTGTGTGATATGGTATCTATTTCTTCTCTGTTTCAAAAGGCAAGCCTCAGGAATTCTTCTGACAAGATTAATTTGTATATCTGGTATATGTCATTTCTAGAAGCTTCCAGATTTATAAATAAAAATTCTATATTAAATTTTCTGGTTTAAAATGCTGATCTATTTTGCCTGTAGAAATTATTTATGAACAAATTTGTCCCATTAAAAAGTAAATGCAAGCTTTTCTGATTTTCTAGGGAAAAAATAAAAAGCCAGCCATAAACCCTTTATTTGTCTTCTAAAGTTACTTTTGATCTAAATCGAGTAGAAGCAGTTACAAAATTTCTGGTTGAATTGTCTAAATCAGTTTATGCTTTTGGCAACATTTTCAGATACTGTGCATCCATGCTACTTTCTTCAAAAGAAAAAAAAAAGGGGGGAGAAAGAAAGCAAACCAAGTTCATGTTGCCATTTTGAAAATATTAGAAAAAGTTTTAATTCAGTTGTATTATACTGAGTTTTTGACTCAGAGAGGATGATGACAAATTTTATTATTTTTTTACGTAAATGGTGCATCCTGTAGAAAATTAAATGATAAACTCTTTTCCATTATAATTTATGAAATGCAGCAGTAAGTTAACCAGATTGTTGTTTGTGGTATGGAAACCAAGATTACAGACTAAAAAATAAGATCAAAAATGTCATCTGCCATTGCACAGATCATACCACAGACAGAAATGTTATACAACACATGTGAAAACCAACATTGACATGTTTCACCCTGTTGAAAGATCAATACAAAATTTAATTTGGATCACAAGGGTTTTGTATTTCAATGTCAGTTTCCTTCTGTATATCATAGATTTGAATGCCCTTCAAGGAATCACAGAATCACAGATTCAATTAGGTTGGAAAAACCCTCTGAGTTCCAGTCCAATCTATGACCAAACATCACCATGTCAACTAGACCATGACACTGTCTTTCCTTAAACACCTCCTGGGATGGTGCATCCACCACCTCCCTGGGCAGCCCATTCCAATGTCTACTCACACTTTCTCTGAAGGAATTCCTCCTAATGTGCAGTCTAAATCTCCCCAGTTGCAGCTATGCCTTATCATCCTGTAGCTGGGTTTCCTGGGACAAGAGGTTGACCCCCACCTGGCTACAACTTCCTTTTAAATAATTGTAGAAAGGAATAAGCCTCCTTTTCTCCAGGCTAAACAACCCCATCTCCCTCAGCCACCCCTCACAGGACTTGTGCTCCAGACCCTTCACCAGCTCCGTTGCCCTTCTCTGGATACGCTCCAGCCCCTCAATGTCCTTGTTGTAGTGAGGGGCCCAGCACTGGACACAGCACTTGAGGAGCAGCCTCACCAGTGCCCAGTACAGGGGGACAATCACTGCCCCGGCCTTGCTGGTCACACTTTTGCTGATACAGTGCAGGATGCCACTGGCCTTTTTGGCCACCAGAGCACATGATGGTTCCTGTTCAGCTATTGTCAACCAGCACCCTCAGATCCTTCTCTGTTGTGCAGCTTTCCAAGCCCTCAGCCTGTAGTTCTGCATGAGATTGTTGTGGCCAAAGTGTTGGACCTGGCACTTGGTGTCAGCCCTTATCTGATAGTACACATATATATACATGGAAAATATACAGTGTAAAGTTACATAAAGTTACATTAATATTTTAATTTAAATTGAAATAAACAGAAATTATATGTGAATCAAGATACAGAAAGATACAATGAAGTCTGGTGTACTGATACTCAATGTACAGTCTTTGAATCACAGAGTCATTATGACTGGAAAAAAAAATGGAAAGATCTCCAAGATCATGAAGTGCAACTTTCAACCAAATACCACCATGTTAATGGTTTGTGGATGATTGCTTGTTCTGGAGACAAGGTACTGTTTCGTGAGTAGTGCTAAAGTATTAACATCAAAAAGTGTTATATAAGTTTTTCCTTCATACTTATTAATAGATAGATGGCTTCACAGCCATCTGACTTGCAAGTCAGAGGGATGTAGGGGTATATTATGGTGTCACATTTTATTTTGTTGCCTCTTGTCACTGCCCACATTGTGTGCACTCAAGATTGCTCCTGGGATGTGTTTTGCATACCTGAAAGTCTCACTAAGATGAAAACCTATGAGCAGTCTGGTGCTCACCTCACCCAGCAATAGAGATCTGTCACCTGCTCCAGCTTCCCAAGCCTCCAGCACGGCAGAAGGATCATGTGGAGCCGCTCTGCATTCAGCACAAGCTCTAGGCATCACAGCCTGTCTAATGGGATGAGGCAAGGAAATGTCATGGTGAGGGAATGCAACGCAGGTTTGCTGAAGCACATGAGGACTGTAGAGACTAAAGACAGAAATAATGAACCGAGTGCTACAGTTATGCATATAAACATAAACTGTAAGGACTGAGTCACTCTTTCTTTTTCTATGTAAAATTTCATTTAAATTAATATGTTTCTGTCCTTTTGGTCTGTTTCATTTTTCCTTTTGACTGATTCAAATTTTCTGGTGGGTTTTAGGATAATTAAGCAATTTTCAAATTGTTATGCATGCTAGAAGCATATTTGAGCTTTTCTTGCTCAGATGTGAAACAGTCAGACTTCATAACAGCTGGTTTATGAAGAAAATATTTTCTGAATGTCTCTTTGGTAGTAACTCTTAATCTATGCTTCTACTTTATGTTTCCTGCAGCGCTCAGAGAATACCTCTTTAGGAATTCTTTGTAAGGGAGCAAAAACTCCATTACCAGTTTTTCGTAACCACAGCAACCTCAAGTTTCCTGTGCTAACCACTCAGGTCAAAGGGTACCTCTACCTCCTAACTAAAAACTTTATTATTTTTTTTCCTCTTCCTCTCTTTCTCTTTGATACCTGTCAGAAAGCCCATGTGGTAGTTTTGGCAGTGTGAAGTGTCAAGGCGGAAAGCTGTGAACTTGCTCCCTGGTGAAATTAAAGCCAAGATTCAGCTCTGTGAATTCTTGTATTTTCCAGTTTTAGAAAGGTAGCTACCCTTACCTTGAGCTCTTTTGCTTTCCTACACAGTGTTTTGTGCTGTTAGCATTTAAAAGGATAGTTCACAGTAGTTCAGAGCTTAAAATTTAATGCATGCTTAAAACTGTTGCAATCTTGCAGCTCATAGTCAGGATATTCACAGTATATTAAGTGACTGAAAAAACAGTCCAGCAGCATAACACAAAAGGAATTCTCTAAAGATGTAGATGCTGATAGTGTGTTTTTTCTAAGACTGTGTGAACTTCTTCAAAGTCTTGGTGACACAGAGTGATACTGAACATATTTTCTCCTTTGCTTCACCTGAGCCGAATGTGACCTTATGAACTCTGACTGAGACCACTAAACTCCAGGAGAATATAAAGATCTGATTAATGTAAAAAATGTGTCCTGTCTCTATAGCATTTCTGTCTATGGAGCCCTGCATAATGGACTGAAATGGGTGAGTGGGAATGCTTACAAGATGAGGGAAAGTCTCTGGCCTTTGACAGTTTCCCACAGCCATTCTCATGGAGGAACTGGCTGCTCATGGCCTGGACAGGTTTTTACAGGGTTACCCACTCTTTACTGGGTTAAAACTGGTTGGATGGCCTGGTCTAAAGATTGCTGGTGAGTGAAGTTAAATTCAGCGGGGGGCTGTTCCCTCACAGGATTCCCCAAAGTTCAGTGTTGGGGTCAGATCTGGTTAAAATCTTTATTAATGAGCTAGATGAGAGGATCAAGTGCACTCTCAGTAATTTCGCAGTCAACATCAAGTTCAGTGGGAGTGTTGATTTGCTGGAAGGCAGGAAGGCCCTGAATTGTTGGGCTGAAGCCAGTTGTGTGAGGTTCACCAAGGCCAAGTGCCAGGTCCTGCTCTTGGGTCACAGTAACCCCAAGCAGTGCTACAGGCTGGGACAGAGTGGCTGGAAAGCAGCTCAGAAAAAAAGTGCCCGGGAGTGCTGTTCAACAGGCAGCTGAATATGTGCCAGCATGTGCCCAGGTGGTCAAAAAGGCCAATGGCACCTCGGCTTTAATCAGGAATATTGAGGCCAACAGGACCAGGGTAGAGATTGTCTCCCTCTACTGCACATTGGTAGGGCCACACCTTGAATCCTGGGTTCAATTTAGGGACTCTCACCACAAGGGCATTTTGCTGCTGGAGCAGGTCCAGAGAAGAGCAACAAAGCTGGTGAAGGTTCTGGAGCATGAGTCCTATGAGGAGCATCTGAGAGAGCTAGGGTTGGGTAGCTTGGAAAAGGAGACTCAAGGGAGACCTTATTGCTCTCTACAACTGCATGAAAGATGGTTGGGCTGAGGTGGGGGTTGGCTTCTTCTTCCAGGAAAGCACTGACAGAATGAGGAAATTGCATCAGTTTGGACCAGGAGAGGTTTAAATAGGACATTATGTAAAATTTCTCTATGGAAAAGATTATCAGGCATTGGAACAATCTGCCCCGAAAATGATGGATTCACCACCTGAAAGTGTTCATAAATAATGTAGATGTGACATTTGTAGGCATGGTTTAGTGGTGAACACTGTGGGACTAGGTTGGATTTGATGGTTTTGGAGGTCTTTTACAGCTTTAACAGTTCTATAAAATAGAGGGCTAAAAGATCACAGGATAGACATTGTACTCCATCTGGAAAGGTGGACGACAGCTTAGGTCAACCCTATTTCTTTTTTGCAGAGCTGAGGAATAGTTCTCAATAAAGAATGAAACAGTCAAGGGGATTGGGACATATTCTCCTGGGAAATGTGCACATTAGTAGAGAAATTTTGACAACTAGCTTGGGAGGTAGGTGTGAACACAAGAAATACAATTTCTCCTCACCCAAACATCTTTACCTTTCCCTTTCCATATGTAAATATTCCATAAACATGCTCTTTGGTCCTCAAATACTCCACTCTGCTTCTCTCTGTCGTCCTTGGCAGTGCTCCTTTTCTGTGGGGTGACACAGAGAGTGTCCCCACTGACTCGTGCTGCTGGATGACCCCTGTCCCATGGGATCCTACCACCCCTACCACAGCTCTGGGGCTGTGGCTCTTTTTCTTGACTGAGGTATTGAGGATCTGCTGCCCACCATCATGCCTCTGTGATCTTTCATGTTTATGAAGAGTCTTTAACCATCTAACATAACAGGATTCATTTCACATTATTTCCTCTTTATAGATGGAAATTAAAATGGATACTAGTAAAATGAGTGCTATATAAGTGTTTTGGAGCAGGCATACCATCTAGGCTATTTACATAAAGTATGCATCTACATCTGACCTAGTCACTCAGATTAGTCACTTCCTGCCTGAACACTATGGAAGAATAGGAGCTCCATCTGAACCAAACTGACCTGCACAGCCAAGACAGCCAAGAGGCCATTTCTATGTCACTTAACAGAGTTCTGTTCCAAAGACAAGTCTATGAATCAGTCATGACTCCACACTAATATAATTTTGTTCCTTTACAAACACAAATTTTTTCAAGTTATTATTAAAGGGAATATTTTTCAGTTGTATTTTCTCAATTTCCCTGTCCCCTGCTAGGAGGCTTCAAAGGAGAAGTCAAATTCACACAACAAAGCAAGCTGTCAAGAATGACACTGCTGGCACATACTGGAACTTGTCTTGTCATATACTTGAGAACTGTCCAGAGGTATATAAATTGGATGCCACTGAAAATGCCTCTTTAACCAGTATTTCACTACTGAATTACTCTGCTTATTGTACAGGAATACACCATTCTACAACAGGAGTATAACACAGTAGGGAATTTATTCAAGGATGGATGCGTTTTAAGAAAACTTATGGAAATATGATAGTAATAAAGTCTGTTAACTTTTTCCTTGCCTTTTATTTAAAATTAAGGGATATATCAAAAGATGGGACACAAATCAATTTTTTTATGGCTTATATTATGCCTTTTAAAATATATTATCCTCAAAACATAACCATTGATTTTCCTGTTATTGTATATTCGAAGCTATATTCAGTTTTGCTGTGTTACTGAACAATATTGCTATTTTTTCATTGACATCTGACAGTCTGTAGAGTCTGTATTTGTTCAATAAAAAAAGTGAAATGCAAACATTGCATAAAACATACTGATAGTGATGGGAGATTTTTTTTAATCAAGTTGAGAAATTGCTCTGACTATCCAAATAATGATAAGGACTTGCTTACTTTTATTTAAATTTATTCAGAGATTTTAAGATTTGGCCTTCACGTTCAATAGAAGTCCAACAAATGATTTTCCCTGCAGTCCTATTTGAAACAAACACTTCATCTCACAAGTAACATCAGGAAGAGCAGATGGACCAGCTTTGGGATGATGGAGGTGTTAGTGAACTGAAAGGTAATTAAGGAAATAAACTGGTTAAAGAAGTCTATGCAAGTCAGGAAACTTTCTATCATAAAGTGAAAGTCAAATTATTGTTTATCTGATAAAAATATATGTATTAAGTACCTAATATTCAAAGAAGGTAAGTTATAATAGTCTTTTTCTTTCCTTCTCTTTTCATTTTGTGCAGTAATAATTGAAATAATGTGAACAATGGATTCACCTTCCGTGTAAGTTCCATGTAAGATATTTTGGTGTTTTACAGTGTAAAAGACTAAAATATCAAAAGAAGTCTAGTTCTCTTCAAAGTACATTTTGTTCCTGCCTATCTACCACTATCTGTAGATATCTAGTGACTGAAGGTCAAGCTATCTGTCCTGCAGCACTAATTATGATCATTAAAGGTTTGTGTGCCAGACTTAAATGTTGATTTCAGTTTTAAAGATGTTTCTTCATCTGTATGGTTAATGTCATAGCTTTGCAGACATTAATGCAAATTCTGCTGACATCCAAGGTTCACTGCAGCGCACCTGGAATGGGTCGCACTCAGACTTACCAAAAGTGAATATTCTAATTGAAACTGGTTAATTAGTCTCAGTCTGTACTCAGTGGGAGATCACCACTTGCAAACAGTAATTTTCCCAGCTATTTTGGATGAACTAGCTTTCTGAAGTGTTATTTTGGGGGTTTTTTTGTTATTTGCCATTCTCTCCTTTGTCTCTGTTCTGCTGACCCCCAGCAGTTTTCTCACATGGACCAGTCTCAGTTCCCTGGGGCAAATGGTCTCTCTGGACACACCAGGTCCTCCATCTCCCAGAATTTTGCTGTAATAATCCACCTCTGTTGTAGCATATGTTGTACAACTGATTATCAATTTGGACATACTTTTAGTTTTTTAATATTGTTTTATCCATACCCATGCAAATACTAGCAAGAGTAGCAATTAGTATCAAAAAAATGTTTATTTCATGCTCTATATCTTTAAAGATCGTGTGCACACATCACTAGTTCTATGCACCTTCCTACTTGCAATAGTAGGTGGTGTTTGAGTAGAAGTGTTTGGGAACACTTTTACAGATTTTTGATGGGCTAAAGACACCCTGCTTTTTGGTCTATTTTCTGTCAGATTGTCAATCACACTCCTGGCTTCTTCGTTATGTCACTTGCACAGCTCCATTAATTAGATTTTGCATTTTTCCAGCTTTCATATCACGGCTTTAGCTTACACTTATCTCTTCCTGCCAGCTACAGAGGGAGCTGGATGACTGCTTCAGACTAGATTTTTAGCTTCTAAGCAGCTAAACTTGGAAGATACTTCACACTCCTAATACTTTCAATTCCCAAACAGAGACTCTAAGGAAGGATTGAGTTTTGGAAAAGAGGGAGCCTCCATCTTTTGAATATGAGGCCAAGTTAAATTAAACTCTCAGAAGCTCAAGTATTCAGTCACCAAATATTTTTTGACAGCACTGATTAATGAAATACAGATTCAAAGAGATTCTTTGTACATAAAAGAGAGTACTTTTTTTAGCCGATGCTATCTTTAAAACTGAGAGAAAATTTCAACACGCCTGTTGTAAGCTGACATGTTATGCAATTTACTTTGCAAATAGAAAGACTTCCCTCTCCCCAAAGTGACTAAAACCTTATGAAGCCGTTGTTAGTTTAGATGCACATTTATTCACATCAGGGAAAACAAAGAGTTTTAAACACAGTGCTGTGTTGTCAGGATATTAGCTGTTACTCTCGGTTATGTTAGAGGATTAATTGTATCCTCTACAAAGGTCTATGTAGCAGGCAAAGATTGTGAAGAAACTGCTTTAGAGATGGCTATCTCCTGGATAAATTAACTGATGCTTTATCTTGATTATGGTTTATTTTATATTCCAAAGAAGTTTAAGTAGGTGAATACCACATCCAATAAATACAGATTACTCAGCTTTCATTGAAAACTGATCTTCTCCACAAGGGAAATCTATGGTAGAGTTGTTCCTTACACACAACAAAAATGTTTCACTTCACAGTGCAGACAAATGGGGCCTAGGTCTGGTACTTCATCAAATTGGACAACTTATGCAGCGAAACAACCCATACTCCTAAAGCACTAATTATGCTTTCCTCTTTTTAGCTTAAACAAATTATTGACTCATTCTTGTTTTGTTGGGTCTGTTTTCTTTCTTTAAAAAAAAAGCATGCATAGAATTATGCTCTCTAAATACTATATAACTAAAGCCAGACAGAGGAGGGAACTCATGTCCAAAATGATTTAACTATGTTTTCTTGTTCAAATCCTTTGGCACCATCATGCCAGGACACGAATTCTGGCATGGAGTAGTACTCATATTGTGAAGAATAACATGTGGGGGGTTGGTGGGGTTTTTTATTGTTGTTGTTGTTCAGGTGTGTTGGTTTGTTTTGTTGTTTGGGGTTTTTATTTATATTCTGTAGAATAATAAGATATTTTCAACCACCAAAACAGGTCATAGTGCACTATTAGGAGCTATTGTTATCATTGCTGAGGATGAAAGGTGAAGAAAGAAAGAGCTGTAGCCCTCTCCAGAATACTGCTACAAGGAAAAAACAGCAATCACACTTGAACACAGGGTGACTGTAAAATCGAATTCTAAGCATGTTGTTGTGACTATTGGAAATGTGCTATATATGTCACTGGTCAACAGGAAGATAGGATGTCTCCTAGGCAGCAGGACAGAAAACACCACAAAAACTAATTCTGACAGATAGAGGAAAACAAACTGTTCCCTGCTACCATGTCTGAATGATTTTGAAGAGTAAAACAACAATACTGATCCACTTTTGCTCAATTTATGACTTCATAAAGCATAGGTGCAACTGGGTTAGCAAGCCATACACTTCCCATTGAAGGTCTATTAGCTTTTACTCATAAAATAATTGAGATCATTAATATCAAAGCACTTGAGAAAAAAAAAAAGTCTTGTATTATGGCTGTATTAATAAAGAATCTAGTTTCAAATTGTTACAAAGCAAAGAGCAGAGCTCAGTGAACCAGCTCACTAAACCAACTTTTTTCATTGACAACCTCCAAAAAAAAGGTTTATTATTACTTCAAGGGGCATTTCAAAAGATCAGAGAAATTGTATATATCAGAAAGGATTTACTTGAGAGTGTAGGATTTAAAACTTAAAACTATGTTAAGAAATCCAATAACAAAAATCAGTCAGTTCTACTCCAAATGCATGACATCAATGAGGCACAGTAATGAATACAGATTGATGCCTCAGTATGTACTCAGAAAAAAATGGTTTATGCCCCTGGAGCAGGAAGTCTGAGTCAAAATTCTTCGAAAACATGGAGGTTACATCTTAGAAAACAGAGAGGTTAAGGGAATGATATCAAAAGCAAGATGAAAATATCCAAGAAAAATGAAAGCTGAGGAACCTAAACACCCATGTAAGAATAACACATTCCCACAGCATAGCAAAAAATAAGTAAAAAAAAGATCTACAGAAAGAAAAAACTCTTTAAGACCAATAAAAACCTTTAAAGAAACAAAACCCAGAATGATGAAAGATCAGTAAAAATTTGAATATTGCCTTAGGCCACACAACACTTGATTTTCTACAGAAAATTTCATTACAGTATGATAAAACACTAAATATATTGCATGAATTAAAGAAAATTTTAAAAAATATTCCATGAAAAAATTGGGAAAAAAGACTCTGAAAAAACTTGAAGACTGGATACATCATATATTAAAGATAGGTATAACATCTTCATGTGATCTCTCTTCAAGAGAAACCTCATAATAAAGCAATGTTAATCAAGAAAAAAGGAAAGGTCACCAGCACATTTCTAGCTGTCAGCTGATCATAAGTCCCAGTATTTCCCAATTTGAGAGAACTCAAATGGGTGAGATACTCAAATCAATTGGTATTCATTTAGGTGTCAGTTCTGATTGGATTTATTCAGTTTTGTTCTTTTGTTGTCTTTAACATCTTTAAATACTGTAGAAAACAGACCAGTACTACCTGAATTGATTAGCTGAGTCTTACTAATGTTTGTTATTCTTTTGACCTCAGAACTATGGGTCTGTTAGAGATGTATCTCAACAAGAGAAATAAAACTTATTTTCTATCAGGGTGAAAATGTTACTGAGTTTAAGTGCCTTCCTGTAGAGCCATAATAGCAAGAGAACTCCAGCTTCTTTTCTATTGATCTTTTTGAAAGAAATGTATGCCAGAAATGCTCTTAAAGTGTTCTGTCAGACCGTGGTACTCTGAGGTTGTATGTCTATGAAACAGGCATGTACCTACTTAAACACTGCAGTAGGCCTGAAGCAGATACATATATCTGTGCATATGTTTCCATATGAAAACTGTCTAAAATTGCATGCCTGTAATGTTAGAAAAAATTTTAAAAAAAAATCAGCAAGGAAGATACTCGGTGTGATAAGTTAGACAGACCAGCAGTGTTTTCAAAGAAGACAACCAAATTCAACCAAAGTCCTATGCTGTTTTTCTGGAGCTTACCCTTAGTCTTTCACTGACTCAAGCTCAAAGCGAATCAGGAGGAGTGTATTCCAGACCCTGTACAATGTGTTTCGCATGAGCAATCATGGGGGTGTTCAGGTTTATGGAGAAATTTGGCAAAAATCTGGCCAAAAGTAGTTAAGAGTGATCTGAAGTCTCAGAATAATATATTTATCAAATCACAATGAATTTCTTTGACTTTTTTTCTGGATTTCCAACAGGTTATTGTGACAAGATCTGACTATATTTGTTTGCATGGATACAAATCTGACACTTGGAAAGGACCTTACTATCTAAGAATCAAACATCCTGTTTCAAAAAATTTTCCTTTAGATTAGTCTGATACTTCATAGAATAATCTGAGCTGGAAGGGTCACAGAAGGATCTTCAATTCCAACTCTTGAATGGCCCATATAGGGATGGGACCCATGACCTTGGTGTGATTAGCACCATGCTCTGACCAACTGAACTCACCTCAGGGTCACTCAATGAGCCTTGTGATACTTGACAGGCTATGGAGCCCTGACAGTTCAACAATGAGCAGAGAACTGTATTTTCAGGATAATTACAGTGAGTTAAAAACTATAATTGTACATCATGTAAGCTCTGTAGGACCGATGGGGGACTCATGACTAACACCACGAATGGTTTCCAGCATCAGAAGTTTATTGTTCCCCAGTACAACCCTCATACCCTGCTGCTCACATACCTGTTATACCCTGCATAATCCCTGTGGACCCTTTTACTCTTTTGTGATCGATTAATGCACCTCAGCATTCCGTACTTCCTTCTCTTCAATGCTGATCACCTGTCTTACACAGCTGCATGCCGTGATGAGGCTCAGCTGCAGCCCCATTCCCAGTGTCCCATAATCTATTCTTCTACACAAGACCCCTCTTTCCTCTTCTGCTTTTGCTCTGTTACATTGATCTGAAGCATGACAGAGATTGTTCTAATTTGGAAAAAAAAAATTAATTATTTTGGCCAGCCTACATTGTAGAGACTGAATAAGTTTCCACCTTAACTCTGGCATTTCCATCTCAATGTCAGGTAAAGAAGGAATAAACCATCAGTTATAGTATCACAAGTCAAGTGATCTAATAAAAAGTCTTTCATAGATTTCTGATCAGAAACCTAATGTACATAAAATATATGATTCACATCTCAAAATCTATAGTCTTTCCAAGAGAGAAAAGCTGTATCTTGAGCTGAACAGTGGAAATGAATATGATACTTTTATATGATAAAAGTGATGCTCAACTCCTATCAAACAACATTCAGAGTTAAATTATGAAATACTTGACACTTCCAGACACATTTTTACTTTTAAAGTTATATGTGATTAAGTATGAATTCCAGAAAAATAGATATCTTCTTTTTTCTTATTCCACTCCAATGTGTACAGGTTTGTCTCTTACAGAGCTCTCCTATTGGTAGGTAATTATGGCTTGTTCAAGCATGACAGGCAATTAAATTACAACACCATCAAGATCACTAGCTTCATTTTCTTGTCCTTTATTTCTTGAGGTTATTATTACTTAAAGTTTCATTCCTTTTTAAATTTTTTAAAAAAATTTATTTTTAATTTCTTTTAAATCCTCCTGTTAAATTGTTGGTAATAATACTATTCATTTTTTATCCCTTCTGTGTTTTTCTTGTGTATATAATAAATGCACTTATGTTTCTTTTTTCCTCTTTAAGAAATATCTAATGGCAAATCTTGTAGGATAGCTTGCACTTACTGTCTTCAATTAAAACATGGGAAAAAGCCCCAACGAACCAAACTGTATGCACGGCTTGGGAGAGAGATGGAGCCTCCTATCGACATGACATCCACCAGGCAAGATAAAAAAGTATAAACCCCTTTCCCAGGAGCCTGGGTGCAGCAGACAGCAAGAGGGACACAGCCTCTTTGAGCTGCAGGCCCATTGGAGCTGTGCTGGCAGTGGACAAACTTCCCAGCCAAAGTGCACTGTCTGTTGTGCTTCAAGAGAGCAACGTTGGCTTCCCAGGCATGACTCCACCAGACTGCACATCCCCATGGGACTACTCACTGCTCAAAGCAATCATGCTATTGTCACCCAGGCAGGAGAAGAAGAATAGACACTCCAACTTTTGCTCAGAGAGTAAGAAATTATTTGAATTCTCTTTTCCCCTCTTGGTTTTTTGCTGGTATTCTTATTCTTGTCCTCAGCATTGTGTCCTGCTTTGTGATTATTTCATATTTTCAAAATCTTTTCGTAACCACAGAAGCTAGAGATAAAAAGCTATTTTTTCCATAATCACAAAAGCTGTTACTGTTAAGAAATAATTTAGACATGAATGAACAGAATTCCTTCTAAAAGAGGAGTAGTTATTCCAATGTGACGTAATTTAATATGAAGTTTGCATTATTTGTGGTTTATGTGATGTCTTTAGCAAATCTTGAACGCATTATGTTAATTAAAACGTCCTCATGTTAATTTGAACATAGAATTTTTACTACCTACTTGTTATCATTCTTTTACATTGATCTACTAATATCTGAAAGACTGAAATAAAATCTGATATTTCTACTTAAAATCTTAAGACAAAAAAAAAATAGTTCTTTGGTTTATGATCAGGGGAAAATCTGACCATAGATGTCTTGCAGGCATGCTTAAATGGAAGAAATGAGAAGCCTCTCCAGAGAGAATGATATTAAAAGAATGAAGTGAAATACTATATGTCAACAGTTTACTGTGAAAAAAAAACATACACTTTTCATATACCAAAAGCAACATAGCATCCAGATCACATTTGAAATTAGAGTAACACCAGTATCCCTGTTGAGAAGAACATATTGAAACACAGTTTATAGAAGCCAATCAAGAATAAAAACTAATATATCAAATCAAGCAGAAGGAGCTAATTCAGAAAGTAATATTATGTTTTCCAGCTGTTATTTCAATAATTAAATAATCAAAGTGCCTATATAAAAGCTCATACCATGTAATTAAGCTGCTACTTTGAATAATGTGATTGTGGAAAATTTTCTGGCATAACCACACTAAGCAAAGCACACTTGCTTTCACTGTGCAAGGCTACAGCTGAGTTTGGGCTTTGGTGACCCTGGAAAGCAGCCAGGGCTCTGCATAGCTGCCAGTCTTGTGGAGTGTAGGCTTGAACGAGGAGTGGAGACCAAGGCACCAGATTGTTTGGGAGAGGATCTTCTCCTTCCCCATTGAAGCTGCATCTGATGCTTTTATAAACACTTATGTCATTAGTCGTGTCAGCTCTTTCTCAGCTTAATGATTACCATTTTTATAAAGCACAGCTTCTCAAATCAAGCAAGTAAAAATCTTAGAAACAACTGCCTTCTTTTGTGACACCAGTGGGCCTCTGTGGGCAGTGTGTGGCTGAATAAAAATGCACTGATCTCCTTAGAAGACAACCATACTCTATGGAAAGTAATCATATCTGTCTGAAACCACTAAAGGAAGTATTTACCTCATCACTACAAATGATGTCATGTAGCAATACCTTTATTTGTTCTGGGAGGTTGGGATATTCCAGGACATTTGTATAGATTCTATGGCCTCTGAGTGACTGATATCTTGCATTATATCCAAAGTTTTTTATTCATAGGGAGCAAAATGGCTTTTCTTGAATTTTATTCTTTTACATTTTCATTTTTCATTACAGATTTTGTCAAGTTTCATTAAGGATATTCAACATCTCTTCTCAATAATCAGCTTTGAGATCTGACCATATTGTTCACCAAAATAAGTTATTCAATTAGCTTTGGCATTATTTGCGTTTGGGGAAGTCTATCTTAGGCTGATCTTTCAGTGCTCCAACTCAAAAAATTTAAAATGTTTTTGAAACACTATTCTGCCTAAATTAAATTTTTAGTAAACTTTTACTTAATTTTTAAATTAATTCTCAAAGATTTTCAACAGGATGTTTTTAGTAGGAATATAACTTCTGTCTTTCTGACACACTCTGTAGTTTTGAAAACATGCAGCTTCAAAGGACAAAGAGACTGAGCAGAACCTTTAAAGGGGATTTCCACGCCCAGCTATTCTATGAACTTTCTGTAACTTTTCTGCAATTGCATTTCTACAGTTTTCTTGGTTTGGACCTACAACCAGGTCACTGAACTGAAAGCAGGCAATTTTTCTACCCTGCATTGATTCATTTGTCAGTGCACAACCAATGTAAGATAAAGGGATGATCAATTTGAATAGATTCAAGAGAAAGACCAGAGGATGAACACATTGCAACAGTGTTGGAAAGTAGAATTTGAGACTAAGTTGGAGGCAAAAGGAGAAGGGAGATTATGGACAGGATGCTGTGGCAGACTGTCAGGGAGGAAAAACTGAATGTTGGTCTGGGTCAGTCTTCATTTTAAAACTAAAACTCTAAGTCTGATTTTAATCTTTAAAATATTCCAAAAGTAATTTCAGCATTAATAGAGTAAATTAGTTTCCTTTTATGTATCAAGCTTTCAATTCTTCTTACATCAAACCATATTCTAATAGATTTAGCAATCTTGAAGTTTGCTTGCTCTTACAATCCGTTATTTATGATTTCTTTTCTCAATTAAGGGACAAAGTAAAACTTTGTGGAGATAATTTATACCATGATAATGTGGGTGATTAGCAAAAGGGGGTTATGTTACCTATATGTGTTTCTCTTCCCTTTTTCTGTAAAAGGAGCTTAAATTACATACTGAGATCACATGCTTAACACATTGATTGCTAAAGAGATTAATTCCATCCCTATTACTGCTTTACTGTGCAGATCTGCTAAGTTTTGTAGGTGTAGTGAGAGCTGGACCACAGAAGGCAAACTGATGCCAAAGCTTCCTTTTGGGATATTGCATAGTAGCCTCCATCCCTTCCTGGCTGACCTAGGTAACAAGTTTTCCATGCTGCTCTATTAAGTGATCAGACCTGAAGTCCCTGACACCATGGCACTGCAAAGCAGCATGTAGCCTCAAAATCAAGAATCAGGTGCTCCTCCTCTGCGCAGCTGTAGTCCCTGAGGCAAATGAAGCCATGCCGCTTTACACCTTTTTTTCAGGATGCTGGTATTGCTTTTTTGTGATTTCTTCATGTGTTGAAGCAAGTCTTACTCCCTCTCTCCCTTGGTATACGTGTTCAACGACTATAATGTTCAGATTTAACAAAACATAAAAAATTAGATCCCACCCAGATGTGTATAGTTAGCCAGTAATTTTTACTCTTCCTTTTTCTTATGTTCAGAGTTGTCATGCCTGTGTGATGGATGCACTCAACAGGAACAAGCCTTTATAATACTCTAAAAGCAGACATAAGTACAACAACCCAAACGACATCATTATGAATAATTGATGTTCATTCAGCATTGGCAAGCATTGATTATAGGCTTAAATGGAAGGTTTTTGCGATATTGATTTGGATGCTTTTGACTTGAAACTGAAAGCTGAATGTACTTAATGGAAGTTGGTCGCATTCCTTAAAAATTAAGCAGTCATTAAGTTTCAAGGATTCAGTACTCCATTATCTTGTTTTTGTGGGATACATTGTATGTCCTTGGGAAAATATAAAAAAATATGTTAAATATTGAAAACTTTTAAAAGAGACTAGGATAAAAAAGTCACAAAAACTTGCAATAGATTTTGAAATTCTTTTTGTTTGAGCAAGATTATTTTTTGAAGAGCTATCTTTTAAAAAATAACAAGGGAAATTAATGGAATTAAAATGAGGGGAAAGGTGATAAGGAATATTAGTTATTACTTAGTAGGACAAGCATTGTGATAACAGGTTTTTTTCTTGATTCTGCTGCTTTATACCAGTTCCACAGCAGTTCTGAGTTGGTGGATGAAGCACTTAGGTAGTTGTTACTATACTATTGGAAGACCGTGTGGGACTGGAAATGAATTTTAGGTTTTGGAGATTATTTCATTTCCACTAAATGTCTGAAACTAGACTGATTTCAGTTGACATTAAGCAGTTCTTCAAGAAGTTTCTCTCTTTTTTTTTGTGTTACTTTCAGTAGCAGCACTGACCTTTCTTTAAGAATGACCTCCACTTCCACCTCTAAAGTAATATTGAAAAATGTCAATGAGATCTAAGTGTAGACTAATCTTTACTATTGACTTGAAACTTGTTATTAGGAAAATTGTTATTGCTGAATATAATTTGACGATGGTTTATTTGTGACTAAATGTCTTTTTCAAAGGTATTTAAAAAGGTTGAAAGAACATACACACAAATATTTTAATTGTTAAAATAAGTGAAATCAACCAAAGTGTTTTTGCTGTCATAATCATTAAATCCTTCTTTACTCAGTCAAATGAGGTTTTTAAAAATAATTTTGGCAAAAAGTGTACATCTTTTCTATTGGCTAATGCATGTTGATAAATAAAAGCTATATAAATACTTTATTTAAGATAAAAGATAAAAGATAAAAATAAAAGATAAAAGAAAAATAAAACTGAAGTAATAGTGTAAAAAAAAAATCTCACATGAGGGGCAAAAAAATTTCAACTTGCAATACCTGTCTGAAAGCAGGAAGGATACATGGTGAGAGGAGAGGCAGTCACCATCCTCTATAATTCATTGTAGAGAGGTTGTCCTAATCTTTTAAGCTTTAATTGTGAATATAACAACTATATGAAAATTTTCACCGAATGTGAGGGAGCTAATAACACTAAATATGAGAAGTTGAGCACACTGGAAAGTTGGTTGGGTTAAAGAGTAACAGTTGATTGCCTTTGACATAGAAAAAAATATTTCTCTTCAGTTAACTGCATAAAAATATTTGAAGGGTTTATCTGTTCTTATAGTGTGGTCTTTGCAAGTGTAGGGCCTGTGTGACTTCTAATGAACTTGCAAAAGGGTAAGGGATAAAATAAATTGCACTGATTTTACATCCATGAATAAATTGCCATATTTGTACTGCAAGGTACTTCCAAATGATCGTACAAGTCAGATGTGGCTTTCAATAACAAAGATGTGGCTTTCAATAACAAAGATGTGTGATTCTATTATTCTATGTACTTTCTACATGCTTTGATTACATCATTTTCCCAGATAAGGGTAATGAAAACAACAGAAACTTCTTTTACTTCATAATTCCTTGACTTAAAATATAAAAATGTTAACTCTATGCCTGAGAATTTCCCTAAGAGCCCTGGTATGACAGGCAAAACTCAACTTCAGCAAAATTAATGTATATTAATCAAGCCCCATCTAACTGGAGCTTAATCTGACAAGCAACTTTACAGTTATTAGTGCTTCAGTTCTGTAAAATGGTTCTAAGTAGGGCTCTAAACCTCAAATATCTACTAAACACTGTTGGTGTTGGATGCATAGAAATTTCCACAAATACACTCATAAGTCCAAGTGATCCTTTTTTTTTCTCTTCAGAAATTTTGTAGAACAGAGTCCTAGCTCCCATGTGATGCAGTCAGCTAGAATAGAGTATGTAACATTTTACTTAAAAAGTGACATTTAAGCCTACTCCAATTTTCAGTTTTGCTGAGGACTTAACTAGCCTGTAAAAAGCCCAGAGTTGGGCAGGGGAGTGGGGGGAGATTATGTTTGGGTGGTTTTGGTGTTTTTGTTTTTTGGGGGTGTTTTTTTTGGTTTTTTTTTTTATTGTTGTTGTTTTTGGGTGGGGTTTTTTTGTTGTTGTTTGTGGTTGTTTCGTTGTTGTTGTTTGTTTTGGGGGTTTTTTGTTGTTGCTGCTGTTGTTTTGGTTTTTTTTTATAAAAGCCAGCCACTAAAATCCCCGATTTGAAAGGAAGTGGCATTTATTTGTGGTTTATTTTCCATACTAATATAACAAGTAGGTCAAGTTGATTAAGATTAATCATAAAAAGGTATCTCTTAAAGACCAGAAGTGTTTCTCTTGTTCTTTTAGTGACTACACTTGAAAAATGCTCAGAACGATGCAGAAGGTCAAAAAAATGAGGGTCTGGTCCACACAGAGTTTAATGGCTGATCACTTCTGGCTTTTGTTTTCTCAGTGACTGGATGCTGTAGGTTTTCACTCAAATAGGATTAACAAAGGTTGAGGTAATAGAATTGATCTTTCTTTCCCAGCACCTGTGTTCTGTAAGATTTAAAACCCATCAGGCAATAATTATATGTTCATTATTGGCTCATACAAGAAAGGAGCCTGATTCATAGTAGGGTTAAAAATCCCCCATACTTCAAGTTGAAATGAGTTGGGAGTATTCTTCTGGTCATACAGTGCTGCTCAAAGACTAATTGCTCTGGGCAGCTATCCTCACTTACCAGATCAACTTCCTGAAAAGTCTGGGTTCATTCACTCTGAGCCTTAATCCTTCCATTTAAAATAGAAATAATATTTGAACCTAGCTCTGCACAAGGTTAAAACATTTTGTGCATAAACGATATGGTTGCTCTAAGAGAAATCACTGAAGAGTCGCAATAAGAAATAATAATTCCGAGAAGTCCTAGCTTTGCTGTTTATCTCTGTAACCATCACTTTTCTCAATAAAATACTTATGTGATCAATTAATGGATTAGATTTAAAAAGAAATTGCATTATTAATTATTTTCCAAGAAAAAAAGGGAATATTTCAATAAATAAGTCTATTGACAGGGTTGTATTTTTCCATGTATTTTGATACAAAATATTTTTTTCCTCAGTAAGGGCTTAGAATGTAGAATGATATTAATTTGCTGTAATTTGTGATTACAGTGGAATATCCGTGCTGCAATGCAGTCTTTTGATTGCAATTGAAAATAGAAAACATAATTCTAATAAATATATGAATTAGGAAAACAAGGAAGATCCTAAATAATTTAGTTGGTGAGCAAGATGGGAAACAGCACTAAGAGTGAAAAGGAGAGGAATAGAGTTGATAATTGTAGAATACTTGACATGGATGGGATCCATAAGGATCACCAAGTCCAACTCCTGGCCCTGAGAATTAGGAGCTTGATACTACCCCTTTTTAAAAATGTATAATCTTTTTTTAAATTTAAATATAAACACACAGCAATAGGAAAAACATGTAACATATAATTATTATATGATTCTGTGATTCTGTATCCGCAAAAAGAAATGCTACTTCATAATTTGGGCGTTGGGACTTCTACCTAAGAGCTCTAAATGTATTTAGCAGAGTTATTGTAGACATCACTTCTAATTAATTTCCCTTCTGAAGTTTTAAATGTCTACATTCTCAAGAAATGCTGAGTCTATATGGCTATAAAAGAGAATATAAACCTCAGTTCCCATTACTCTCATGGACAGTGATTTGAAGTAGGCACATGTAAGAGAAAGCATATGAGAGAGGAAGTGTGTAGTGTTCACAACTTATTCCTTTTCTAGTCTTCACCCTGGACCAAGGAGTCTTGGAGGGTGACAGAATGGACAGCAGACTGGTCTTTATTTACTGAACAGAGTCGAAATGGCACAAATAATGTCACAGCCTTCATACCCCAAGATTATGTACCAACCCAGTTCTTCCTACAACCTTAGGCTCCCTGCAAGCTGTTGTGAATGTCACCAGCTGTACTTAGCCCTGAGGTGCAACTGTTTCTTAATAATTTCAGTGCATTTTGCTTAGAACAATATTGAAAATAGCATTCATAAAATCCTGAAACCTTGTTCGCAGAGGCCACGGGGTAGTTAAGAAAAGAAGTGGGGATCTCTAAATCTCTGTTGCAGGCTTCTGAAGGATTGCTTTTCTAGAGGACATTTCCATGTAAATGCTAATGTACTCAAATTTGGCCTATGGTGCCCACAGGCTAGGAATGAAGCAAACTAGAGAACATTGCTTATAAGGAGTTCCTCTTCCTCTTCCTTCCCCTGTTCCTTTGCTTGCCTTGAAAGATTGATTATGCAGTTTGAACTCAGCAGTCTCAGCTTAGCTGTGCTTAGCCCAATACAACATTTATGCACAATGTAAACTTTCAACTTGCCTCCCCCTGCAACATTTCTGCAACACTTCAGAAATGACCTTCAATGACCGTGCTGTTTTACAAGTAAACCTCAGCTGCCCACAGACAGACATTGCCAATATATGTGTAGGAAAATGTGTTAAGTTTAAAAAGTGAAAGTAACATCAGCAATATTTTTTCTAGTATTTTGAAGAGTCTGTGTTAAGTCTTTGTGGTGCAGATTATTTATGCTTTTTTTTTTTCTGCTGAATGCGTCTAATACTCAGTCTGGAATCCACACCAGATGACTCTGATTTTAGGTTAACATACTCCAGTATATATCATTTAGGGTTATGTGAGATCAATGAAGTGCAAATGGAGGTCTGTGTAAGGATGATGAAGATTCCCCAGACCTCATATTACTATTTTTTCTCATAGATTTGTAACTACTGCTTTACCTATCAGCATGTTTGATTAACTGAGTTAATTATTCTTCCAATTTTCAAAGTGTTTGCATGTTCAAAGCCTCTGATTCATATTGGACAGAGAAATGCAGAATTGTCTTCATTCATCTATACAGCAGTTATTTTTGTGGAAAGAGTTATTTCAACATAAAAAGTAATGTTATCCAAATGAATCAGCTTGCAGTTTTATACTTCTAATGACAATTAGTCCAACGCCAATTGCTCTTAACATTGACAATGACAGTGATCTCCAGGATGGCTTCCATAGGTGACATTTCATTACACAAAGTCTGATTTTTTAACTAGAAGGTAGCTAAACTGAACAAATCCTTACACCATATCTCCACAAAAATGAGGATTTTCCCAAGATGCAGGGCTACCAGCCAATGAGGATATATATTATAGCACCTAATTACCAGAAATTATCTGCAACAATATAAACATGTCAGGAAAGTAGTTGGAAAGGTGAAGCTTAAAATTTCAGTATTATTAGGTAACTTCAAGCAACCCTGGTTGAGATTCCATCAAACCAGTGTAAATTATGACAGAAAACATGAGACCTTTCTAGTGATGATTGCAACACTCCTTAGGAAGGAAGTTGTATTTTCTCCATGTGATGATTTTTACTAATTTTTTTTTTCAAACAGGTATCCTAACTGAACTGTGCCGTGTTAATACTTTCACGGGTTTTTGGAAGAAACCCTGTCCAGGGTGCTGATTGTATTTCATAATATTGTTCAAACCAGACATTTTTTTTCATGGGAATTTAGTTTAGTAAGAAGAACTGATTAACCTTTTCAGACTTCATGAGTTTTCATTAAATTGCTAAAGTAATAATTGCATCTGTGTCATATTGGACTTTAGCATAAAGTTAGCTGTCGAAGGACCTTGACCCTAGGTCTCATCAGTTTTCAATTCCATTGTAATGAACACATTCAAACATCATTCCTTAATTACATCACACATCAATGATTCTTGCATTTTGATTAGGTAATAATTCTATGTGGTTCTCTGGATCACTTGAGAATACGCCCATGAAACATCTAAACCATGCTAATGAGTTTCAAGAAGGGCATATGTATCTATGCTTTAGACTTATTAACATTTGTTTCCTAGCTAGCCAGAGGTATTTGTATTCCATTTTATGATAATATAAGCATTTGTGTTGTTGCTCTTCATGCTCAGCAGGATGTTTATACTTCTCAGATAGTGTTTCATCTCTCTCATTGCAATAGTGATCATAGTACCACTGTACCAGTCAGAGAAAATTTTGCAAGGGGATAGAGAGACATTGAGCTCATGTGTCTCAGGGCTTATTTCATTATTTTATTTTATTTTATTTTATTTTATTTTATTTTATTTTATTTTATTTTTTTATTTTATTTTATTTTATTTTATTCAGGAAGAAATACATTCATCTCAACAAACTTCAGCAGTTCTTATGTTACCTTGTTATTAGCTGAGGAGCTGTTCTTCTTTTCCCCAGCACCAGGCCATTATATTTCCTGAAAAATATGTTCTTGGAACTTCTCCTGCTCTTCAGGTTGTTCTATGTATTACCCAAAATTTTCTTTTATGGACAGGTAGTTTACAGAAGGACTTTTTAAAAGTTTTCTGGTGAAGAAAGAGTAAAATAAATTAAAACAGTGAAATACTTCTTAAATTTGAATTTCTTCATCATAGAAAATGTCATAGCTAAAGATGAAATGCAAGATATAATCAATATGGAAGAAATTATGTATTTTGGACAAACCTTAAGTTACAAACAAGGCTAACTGAGCATGAAATACAGATAGTAAGCTGGGCCACAGAACCAGTATGGATGGACATCCCTAAAGGCCATGTTCAGGTGCAGCTTAAGCATTGAGGATTTCTCATAAAGACCAAAATAGTCAATATTATTTCACAGAATTTCATAAGCTTAAAAAAGCTGTGATGACTAAAAAACAAACAAAAAAATCCTTCTAAATTTTTTATCATGGATGTGCCATGCTGAGAACAAATACTTCTGGCTAGCAAAAAAATACACTTATAGTTTCAGTAAAATAAACTGTTTTGCTACAAATCAGATATTTTATAGAAATTTAGCTCTATCAAATGATGCTATTAATTTTTCTCCTTTAAATCAGACATTTTATCATTCCACATTGGCAATTACAGTTTCAAACTTTGCAACATTTTCTTTTCTGTCATAGAGTCTGGTGGTTTATTTTTTAGCAGACCTTGTTTACACTTATAATGTACTTTTTTTTTGCAGTATATCTTCAGGCAATCATTGTACCTTGGAGGATGTCAGGCTCTGTAATTAGAGAATCTCTTAACTGGAGAGCATTAATGGCAGTCACTGCAACTGTCAGCAGTTTCTCACTTTTCACATGAGGACACTGTTTGCTAATTGGATTAAGTCTGGTTCTGGCTGTAATCTCTGCAAGCAGTAGTTAAAGAAAGAACTGTGATGCCACACCTGGTTTGTGGGCTGGAAGGTGATGAGCACTGCTAATAAAATCTAATTTAAAGCACAACCCATGCACATAATTAACGATGCCTTATTTCCTTGATTAAAAATCTGCTTATCATTGATAATGCCTCAACTAAAACACGATGTAATATTTTAAGGTAGAGTAGGCACTTACATTACTTGAATAAGATACTGTTTAAATGTGCTGAGTGAGTTTCTTTTATGTAGCATTGCTGCTTCTTTTGACAAAGCAGGCAAGTAATGTTCAGAGCTTTCAAGTTGGCACTTTTTTTGCAGTGGAAAAATTGAACAGGCAGGGATACTTTTCTAATAAAACGGAGTCTGTTTCTTATGTCTCTCTTTCTCAGAGCAGTACCACCAGGTTCCAAGAAAGAGCTGCTCTAGAAATTGAAGACTGCCAGAACCATTCACAGAAAGTTTTTATTTCTCTTGACTTATCCCATTGTGAATGTTTGGCATCTCTGGATTTCTGCTGCTTTTATAGTTTCCTATTTAATCCCTTGTTTCCCCTTGCACAAATGCTGATAAATAGATACAACTGAATCAATTCTCATTCTTCTGCCTCTGCAATAAGAACAGCCTCTGGTCATGGTAACTGTTGTTTGAGTCATCATTAGAATCTAACTCCACCCTTACTGAGCATGAGGGGAAAGACAACATAAATAAGGTTTATGATTGCTCAGCTACCAACAACAAGCTTTCTGCAAGCTATACACCCTCTGGCATAACAGTATAGCTACACTGTTGGGTGATTTTTTGAATCTTTATAGTTCCTAATAAGACATGGATTCAAGTCTTATGTTCAATAGTACTGCAAGGGATGATAATAAAGAACTGATGACTCTGCAGAGGTTTAGAAATTCAATCTAAAGAAAATTCAATCTAAAGAACATTGACCTGACAAGGATAAAGAAAAGGAAAGAGATGATGGAGACTAAAAACTGTAAAAGGAATTTTGGTACAACATGCAGTAGTGGGAGAATTTCAAGCTGCATTGAGAGGTTATGGACAGTAAGAGAATAGCTAATCTTTATTTGTAACTAATGTTACAATGACTGAATTCTGGGGGGACCCATAGAAGAGCTAACGAGCTAAGAGATAAACACCTCCCCTTTTCCAAACACTTACAAGTAAAGAAAGTGGTTTTCATCTTGCTCTGGTTTTGTCTGTGTTTTATGTCATGTGAAATATTTTGAAAGAATATAATTTAAAATCTTACTGCATATTTTCCATAATCCATCTACCTAGTGAGAGACTAGAAACAAATCAGCTGGGGCTGACTGTCCAGAAATAGTTGAAGAATATCAAGGTGAAAGAGGTGCCTGCTCAAGATCTTGAGAACCACTGTGAGGAGCTCATCAGCAGTGTTTCAGTAAAGTCACTCAGAAAACCCATGAGGCTCTGGAAAGGCCTCGTCTAGCTGTCTAAAACAATAAAATAAATAGCTATTTTCTACTACATTGCAGAGAAGTCACTTTCTGACAAATATGGAAAAAATGTGATGGAGAAAGCAAACGCAAACTGGTTCTCGAGCCAGTGTGCTCTGCACGTGGAGCTCAACAATACCTGTGTAAGCAATAGAGACTGCAGGTGTAGCATGTTGTAGCGATCTGTCTTTGTAATGCATTTTCATTTATGAAGGTGTTTAAATTAATACAGTTAAGCCTCATAGGTGTACACTGCCCTGTAATCTCTCATGTTTGTGAAATGCAACAGTAGTCTATGAGATAGTTTTGTCCTGGGCTAACAAATGTCCTTTCAAATAGCTCCTAAACATAGCTTGGGAGTAATGTACAATAGGGATTTGCATCCAATTACTTTGCTTCAGGTAATAGGATAGTTTAACACTGGGGACACAGGCCATTCTGGGCAATCTGACCTCAGACACTGCAATTCATTCCAAGCATGATGAATTTTACTGGTACACTTATGAACCCTGTAGAGTATCTGGCTGAGATGGAGTTAATTTTCCCCACAGCAGACCTCACAGTGCTGTGCTTTGTTTTGAGAGCTTAAAAGATGTTTATAACTTGTGCTTTGGCTCAACAGTGCTGTCTTTCCAATGTTCCCCACCACCACCAGAGTGCAGGGGGTGGGCAATGTCTTAGGAGGGGACACAGCCAGGACAGCTGGCCCAAACTGACCAAAGGGTACTATGTACAAGGTTTGCTCAGCAATAAAAGCTCAGAGGAGGAAGTGGGGGGACATTTGTTATTGTACTGTTTGTCATTCAGGACAACCATTACCTGTTTTGAAGCCCAGTTCCAGGGATGTGGCTGGATGTGGCCTGTTCATAGGAAGTAGAGAATTCATCTTTTGTTTTTGTTTGTTTCTGCATGAGACCTTTGCCTTTCCCAACTGCTTTTCTCTTGAAAAAACCATGAGGTTTTTCTGTCTTATTTTCTTCCCTTCCCATTCTGCCAAGGAGTGGAGTGCCAGAGTGATTTAGTGGGCACCTGGTGTCCAGACAAGACCAAGCCACCAAAATCCACAACTTCTTAGCAATCAAAATAATGTATCCTCAATCATAAATCTCTATTTAGAACTTTGTACTAAAGGTACATGAGGATGTTTGCCGTTCACTAGTCTCTCTGGAGGTATTGCCATGTATTGTTAGATTTGCATATATAATATGATCTCATACATGATGCATATAGGGTGTGTCAGCTAAATTGTTTGAGCCATTTTGTCTCTAATTTTTTGCTTTAAATGCTAACATTTCCTTCTGCAATTCTCATCCCTACACTGTCTGGGTAGGTTCTGCCCCTCTGAGCTTTTGACTTTTGTATATTCTGATGACACCGGCTTGTCATTCCTTGCATTCCATTTTTCTTTGCTTTTTTTTGTTCCACAAAGTGACAGAATGGCCCCTTAAAGCCTTGGACTAAGTCCTTTTGATAACTCAGCTCTTGCAAATGCTTTGTCTATAGACCATGACTTTTAATTTGTGAAGTACTGTGTATGCAGCAGTTTTACAGGTACTTGTCAATCTATTTTACTATATTCCTTGTCCTTGCTATTTTTTATTTCCCACAGGCTGTATTACCATTATAATTTTATTTTCTTTTGAACCCCCAATGTTTTCTCTTCTCTATAATAAAATAGGAGATTTTGCAGGTTAAACTTAGCATATTAAAGGCTTTCATATTCCATTATTATAAATAATGAATACTATTAAGGCACCGAAACTGCTTAATTTCATTGTAATTTTATCACTGCAATAACAGACTCTTTAGTGTTGGACTACTAAAGTGCTAGAGTAGAAGAGTCCTTAGATAATTTTATATGGTGAAGGGCATGGTGTGCTTTATATGTTCAGTTAGGCTTTCCTTAATTTATTGAGATTTGTGCTTTACATGGACTGCAAATTATATATCTATCTATGTATTTATATTGTCCAAGTTCAATGTTCCTTTGTAAGGTCTCTGTAAAGGTCTCTGGTAAAGTAATATGCATTTAAAAGACCACCAGTCCATGAAGGCATGCTATTCTCATTAACCATATTGTATCACATTCTCTTCATACTTGAGAAGACTTGGAGTACTCCTACATTGCAAGGAAAAAGCTAAAAGAGAAGTTGTACGATTATTTTTTTAGTTTGTGGGAGGTTTTTTTTTTTTTGTTTTGGGGGTGATTTTTGGGGGTTTTTTTGGTTTTTGGTTTTTGGTTTTTTTTTTTTTTTTTTTTGGAGGAGGAGGAGGAGGAGGAGGACAACCCATAGATTCATGAAATTTGGCTTAGGTGAAAGTAGTTAAAATCCAATTTAGATAAATAAAAACCTTTACCAGACACATGAGGACTGTGTTTTGATATGTTTTTTTAAGCAGATAGACAATAAACTTGTAAAAGCAGCTGTAGAAGATCCAAAATTACTTGCAGTTTATGTTTCAATAGTGAAATAGCTGCTGCAGAAGGAGTGAGTGAATTTTGAAAATTATCTGTGAAGTGTTTTGACACTTGCTGAAAAGGAAACTGTTTTGAAATTATATTTTTGTTATTTCCTAGTGACTGAAATAACTCTCTGTTGATACACCAGTTTATCTTCTTTTCTGGTTTTAAGAAGAAGAAAGTCCTTTAATAATTTATTTTCAGTTCAAGGGAAAACTTGAGCAAGAAAATCATAATTCCTTCATCAACCAATTCTAATAAGGCAGAAAATGATCCTGATATACTAAGTAATGCAAAGTTATGCTTTAAAAAAGTAATATTGAAAGGGAAAGTCTGTCATTATATCCTCTGATACTATCTGCTTATGGCTGTATGCATATTAGTACAAAAAATAGCTAGGATAAAGGAAAAAGGCAACCTTTCTAGCAAGTCAGAAGAGTCTGTAATGCTGTAAGTAACTTCCTCAGACAGTGATTTTGTATCTTCATTTCTTCCGTAGAAATAAGAGGCTCCCAAAGCTGTACAGCTAGGAAATGCAATCCTGTTGAAAATGATGGAAGACATCCTCTTCATGCTTCAAAGCCAGCAGGATAGGGCTCCAAGAGTTTATAAAATCCTTAGAAAGTCTGGATGTTCACATATTTCTGATTACAACATTTAATTTGGCCAAGTGTTTGATAGGATATTTTATAAATATTTGTCTAATATTCTAGGTTAAGGTTCTTGTCTAAGGTTCTTGTGACAGTTACTGGTCACACAAGATGAAGAAATGCAGCCAGCTACCAAAGATTTAGAATTTCACCTGCAAAAGAGCGAGTAGCACCTTTCCTTTTATCTCCAGAATGCATATAATTTCCATTTTTTATCATTGTAATAAAACTTGAAAATAACTAAATAGTAAAACAAAAGCCCCCACAAAACACAAAATTAGGCTGGAAAAGGCAGAAATGTATTTTACAACAAGCTGCTGGAATTATCAACAGGTAAGTATAAATTTCATTAGTGAAGGATGAAAGACCCATTTTCTCATACTTCTCTATCTGAATCAAGGAAACATCAAGGAAAAGACTGGCAATTATTCAGTTCTCATTAAAAATCTTTAGCTCTTCTCAGATACAGACTTCACATATGCTTTGGAAAGATTAAGAGAGAGTCTAAATATCTCCTTATATTCAGTTGTTTCTTCTTTTATTTCTGACAGTAT
>VZSR01003812.1:787914-874841 GCA_013398615.1 Brachypodius melanocephalos
TCTCTCTCTCATAGCCTTGAGAAAAAGTCTGCAGTGGACAAATCCTTTCCTCAGCACTTGCACAGTGTAACCTGATGGCACCAAGAATGTGAAATACAATGAAGTGGGAAGATTCCCTGAGACTAAATTCATTGCCATTTCTGTTTCTCTCTTTCTGCCTCTGCATGTATGATGATAGAATAATATATTTTCATGGTATTATAAATGTTTTAATTGATTAAAACATTTAATTTAATTAATTCCTAAGGCAATGTGTTAAATGGTTTCTTTAACTCATAAAAGATTTTGTGTTTTTCCCATGAAAACATCTTTCATAGAAACAACAACTGAAATTATTAATTAGTCTTATTTTAATTAAATTATGATTCCCATTTAACAGTGATTGAATTGAAATAGCCAGATAAATTAAAATAACAACATTTAGCCAAATTAAATTAGTTGTGATATTACTTCTTATTATCACTGTGAATCACTGACACACTGGAACTACAAATTTCCTTGCTTTATCCTTCATTCATTTATTTGTGCATGTAAATATACTTTATCATTAAACGAATATTATTAACAGGCTTATATCTTCTTATGTTTTCAAATATATCCTTCATTTGACTTAAAAATATTTTCATACCCAAAAATATTTTTGTAAGAAAGCTACTTAATATTTTCAATCTTGAATCCACCACTCCTACATTTTGGTGAAGATACTATTAAAAAAAAAGAGTATTATGCATATTTTAAAAATATAGAACTGTTTATTTTAGTGCTAAGTTGTGCTGCTTTAGATCTGAGTTACCCTAGTTCCATTAAATACGCCTTTAGTTTGAAATAAATTTCCAATTCTAAAGTTCCACTTTGGAAAATCTACCATTAAGTGTTTCTTACAATTCTGCTGTTTTTTCTGATAGCAGGAAAGCAGCATTTTACTTCAACTTTGCGTTTTACTGAAATGCTTCTTGTCAGAGGTTACAGCTGAACGAATAACATATAAGCTTGTTTGCATAAGTCCATGAAATCCAAATTTTGCTGATAAAAAGGAAAATTGGAAAGTAGTTCAACTATAAAAGAGAAGGCAAAAGAGCCAAAGAATTACATCCATATTTGCCAGTCTTCTATACAAAGATGAGACATATTTTTAAAAATCAAGCCCAAATTTAAATTATTTTCTTTTTTATCGGTAATAGAGTGCCTTTAAGAAAAATGCATAAGGCTTTTAGAGCTACAAAGCCAAGCTATGAAAACCAAGATATCACATTTTAGAAAGAAAATCCACTTTGAATAAATATTCAAATCAGCAACAGTCACATATGCAAAAAAAAAGAGAGGCTTTTCTTCAGTGAGAAGGTGAGAAAAGACCTCAGTCATTGCATTCTGTACCCCTTCAGTTGTGTTTTCCAAGTTCTGGTCATTGTCAGAGATGAACTAGATGGACCATTGAATTCAAATGAGGCTCTTATTTGCATAAGGCTTTGTATATTCCTTGGATTTTCTCCTAAATGATTTTTCTATTGTTTCTAATTCTATTCAGATCCTTTTCAAAAAAATCCACTATTTATTTGGAAGCTTTCCATACGCCAGAGTAGCAACTCATGAAGATAAATGAACATGATTGAAATGTTTGTTTTGCCACAGGACACATCTACCTTAGCTCTAAAACCTGAGACCAGGAATTACATTTTCAAACTTGATCTTTCAAGTGTCACAGTTCCCTCAGCTTTGATACATACTCAGAAGCAGGCAAATAAGCTTTGTTTTGATGGGAGTAAACTGGGAGATCAGCTCAAGAACACTGGGACAAGCCCAGGCTAGACTGACCAAGAAACAACTAGAGCAGATTCTGGGTCGCCAACAAAATCTGCTTTGCTTTACTGGCCCAATGACACCATAAAATTTAACACTTACACGATCATAAAAAGTGCCCCATTTTCCTTAACTCTCAAAGAGGGAGTATAAAAACACTGCACTACCTGTGTGTGTGATAAAATAGTTCTAATATGGGCAGTTTGGAGGATTTGACCTAAAGTCCAAGACTATTGATTTATTTTCTTACTATTGCAAAGTCAGATGCTTGGAAGATATTTTTAAGGTAAATAAACGGCTAACAAGACTCTTCTAGCTACCATAGGAACTGAAAAAAGAAGTTAACTTTTTCCAGATTCTTTATCAGTGGAGAAACAAATTACTAGAGTAAATTAGAGAAAATTTGGCAAAATGGTGAGGATTTTTTATGATGGAGAACTCAGATTTCCTACTAAGCGAGCACTAATACTTATTAATTCAAGCTTTTTTGCTATCAACAACTGAAGAATAAACTGTAGTTTTAAGTATCAATTACAAAGTAAACTTTATTTAAAAACATCGAGCCAAGTAACCCACTCACTCAGTCACTCACTCCAGTTGCATTTCTAGAAAATAAATTAATTGAAATGAGAAACTCAGTTTCATTTCATACAGAGGTATTTATTTTGTATTCAAAAACTTGCACCAAGCATTTATTTGCTGCTGAAAATAGATTTATTTAAAAACAAAAACAAGAAGAATACAAAAAAACCCCCAAAACCCTCACCAATTTCAGTATTTGTAAACTAATGGCCAAATTCTAAGAAAAGTAGTGTGACACATGTTGAGTGCATGTATGTCATTCTAACATTTATTTATTGGGTAGCACAGGTATCCTAACATAATCTTTTCTCCCAGCAATGTTTTTTAGTGTCCCGTGTATCTACTGAGAATGAAGATGACTGGACATCTTGCTACACACTAAGTACCCTACTGCTAAGGTTAAAAAAAAAGCCCTGGAGTCTATGAAAGTTTATATTTTATTCCAGATTATTGAAATAATACTGACTTGACTAGAAAAAATTATGCAAGGCAGCTTGAAAATCATGTATCTTTATATAAGTTATATGATTTTGGGTAAGTAGATCAAAGGAGCAGTAGTAGAAATCTTAAACAATCATATTTATTGAGCTTATCAAATTATTGTTTTCTTTCTGAATGTATTTCTGCAACAAGCAAGCAAGCTGTGAAAGTATAGAGAAGATGACAAAAATCAGAGAGGTAAAGGGTAAGAAACAGTGCATATTCATAATTTTTTATTCTTGATATAGGTAGTTGAAAAGAATGTCTTTCAACAAAAAGATTCTAGGGGTGTGGAGAGGTAAGATTTGACTTCCAAAGTAGTTAAAGGTTTTCATAATTTTATCAACAGATAAATGGAGAGCATATCAGCTTTCTGAAAATTGACTTTGTCATAAACATAATAAGTGGCAGGAGGCAAGTTCAGCAGGTGAGTAGACAAGTAAATATGGAAGATTAGCACTGTAAATACAGACTACAGAGCAGCTGCCTGAAGACATAACACCTTGTTCTGTGATCATCTTCCATTATGCAAAATAAATTAAGTTGTATCACAGGGTAATCCTGCGATGCAAAGGACCTCTGCTGGAGGTACTACTGTTGACTGAGGAGGATGTGGCCCTTTCTGTAAGCCAAAATTAAATCACCCTCTCTACATGGGTTTAAAGTAGGATCTGTAGCCTATGGTATAAAATTTAATTATTCTTATGGATAAGATAGGATTAGTGTGGTCCCAAGCAGAAGAAAGACATAGACTATTGATCCATGATTAAAACACTACAATTGATCACCACCTATTACTTTCACTGATCTTTCTAAGCTCACTCTGTCCCTGTTGCTGTCTTGCTTCATTCACAAGCGCTACAGACCAAATTCTGTATGCAATGAAATGGCTGAGCTCTCTGATGGAGTCACCTATCCATTTCCATGAAAAATATTGCACTGCACTGCCATTCTAGTTTCCCATGTGGCTCACAAAGCTATAGAGGCCTTGCTGCCATGGGGACACAGATTTCTGGCAAGCCAGCTGAGTAATCCAGGCATGCAGACCTGGTGAATACCTGCAGGGCTGTACTGAGAATGGATCTTCATGTGGCCATCTATATCCTTCCTTCCTTCCTTCCTTCCTTCCTTCCTTCCTTCCTTCCTTCCTTCCTTCCTTCCTTCCTTCCTTCCTTCCTTCCTTCCTGCCACCCACCCATCCATTATATCACAGTTGGAGATAAGGAACTTTTCATTATGCACCTAAGACAAGAGCAGAACGAATCAGTTTGTATCTTCTCTGTGGTATTTCTTTGCAGTTGTACCTATTTTAGAGGGCTGAATCATTTCTGCTACTCTTTGCCATCAGGTATGCCATCCATGCCTTCACTCCAGGATACCCAAATGCCATTTATATACCCACTTTAGGACAGAGGGCATGGTGCAGTAACCTGTTGTGTCTAGGCATTGGCTTGGACAAAAAGTAACCACCATTAAAAAAAAGGGAAGGACGTCATATTTTCTATTTTAAAGCTGTGCTTTGACCGTCAGAGGTTCGGGTACCAATTACAAAGCACTGTCCAACTGGGACCACTTTCGATGGAAACATTCCTTAAATGAAGGAAAGATTTTTGGTCAAATGTTTATTTGCAGCCCAAAATTTCTTTTATTGTCTCACTTATCCACGCTGTCACCTTTCTTAAGCCCACCTTCCCATTATCTAGCTCAGTCAGTCCTATCTAGACTTACAGCTCCCTCCATCTCCATCCATATTGCCAAAGCTAGCAGTGATGCCATGATGATTTTTTGCCTTTTCTTTTTTTATATACCTTTTATGTATTCTCAGTATTCTTAGCATACATGTAATTCTTTAAGCCTGATATTTTAGCACAGTCCTGGTATTCTGTTAGGCAAGAGGATCTGTCATCCTAAAGGCCTCACAGTTGGAGGCTGGAAAGTCTCACACTATCTTGAGAAACCAATGGTCTCTCTGGACATATTTTGTAAACTAGGATTAAGCCCTATCTGGGGGTAATACTTTAGAATAGGAACATGTCATGCCATTCATTTAAGCTTCTTATTGAGAATCTTTTTTAATTAGCAAGGTCTATAAAATTGTACATGCTATATACCAGCTGGGCATATTCCACCTTAACGAATTGTTGCACCTAAGGATCCTTATCAATAAATACCAAAGTAAAAACCCTTTTATCCCTTGACCATGTCTGCCTCATAATTCTAGGGCCAGGAAATAGGCATCAGCACTAATGGCTACCTCAGAATCATCTTCTCCTGGCAGTCCTCTGCCCTTAACCCTCCTTAGAAATTATCCCATAGAAAATTGAATGTTAAAAATATAATCCTGATAAATATCCTGGTCTTTTCCAAAGTTATAAACCATGGTTGTAGTTGAAGTTATGTTTAGCAAATAGCTTTTTGTCCCTTACTTACATGTACAACTCAACTTACATGTACAGTCAATGTAAAACAATTTACGCAGAACAAGAATGCTGACTTCATATCTTAGCTACAAAAATTATCATAAATAGACTTTCTTACAGAAACTTTAAAAAAACATTTTTGTGCGTTATTTGTCAACAGAAAACGAGAGGCTCATTGGCTTCTAAAGACTAATAAAACAGTATTCAACATACAGCAATATTATTTATGAAATTGCAAATTCAAAAGCAATTTCTATTGAATTATCATGATATTTACATTTAAAAAGGAAACAACCAAGCCAAAAGCTAATTAAAGTACAGAAGTTACATTGAAAAGACAGACTCAAAAATAATTTCTTTACCTCCTTTTTTTTAGAAGTAAGCATCTAATAAACACTAAAGACATGTGTTTTCATGATTTTTTTTTAAAAAAGTGTCTAATTGCTAGGTAAAAAAGATGCACAGAGAACCAGGGTTATTATTATAAATATTGCAAGTCAGCATTACTGTTGTATTGAGGCCGAGTCTCAGAGTTGCTCAAGGTAATAAACATTCAAATCACTTTGTTTCATAAATGAGTTCTTACACTCAGCAAATTTTAAGATGGAAAGACAGAACTACTACATGGAAAATGTCAATTACTGTCCAGGGAATCTGATAAATGAGTCTGAAATACAAAATAGATCAAAATTCCATGAAGAAAATGTAGCAAAAACTGACAAAAAAATAAGAATAGGGTAGGCAACTTCCCCTGTCAGGAAGACACTTTCCCTACTATTGATACCTCATAGGTGATAGGTGAACATCTCCCTAGAATATACTGACCATGTGGATTTGATATCTTCTAGTACTGATGGAGCTGGAGATGCTTAACTGACATGTATAGACATAAGTTTAGAGGTCTCAAAGTCAAATCATGATCAGAAGGATTGTCATATACTTTTACCATTTACCACTTTTACCATTTACTTCCCAAGTAAAACATATAACATGATAAATGTGAGCTTTCTGCTGCTTCATTTTTTTTTTTCAGTCCAGAACTTATTTCTTTGTTTCTATTTTTCTTTAATTTGTAAACAATATTTCATAAAGGAAGTGGAACTGAAGCATTTCTGTGACAACAGCATCCAGAGTAACATCCACACCAAGATCCACAACGACATGCAAAGCCTCAACTTCATTTTCTCTTAACTGGCTTTTTTACCAATTCTCATTAACTATCACCTCTAATTATATTTTTTATAATCCTTAAACACCAATTAAGTTTTTCTTTTCTTATAATACTTGCTGCTGAATAGATAAAAAAGGGGAAAACAGGATGCTGTTAAAGATTTAACACTCTATATACTTAATTATCTTCATTTTTACCATTATTAGACTGTTAAGAAAATAATATATTTTGACATTAATAAAATGACAGCTGATTGCTCTGGTGACGGCTTAAAAATCAAAATCACATTTAATTCTTAATAACATGAGGCAGCTGGTCTGGTTAACATCTTTGCCTATACAATTTTATAGATTCCATCAAAACTTGCTTTTTATTGTGCTTATTATTTCGTATCTAATGTATTAACATTAATGCTAATCTCTGAGCTTCAGAGAAAATTATCAAGTCTTTGTGAGTAATAACAGCTCAGTCATAAGTAATAATCAGCTCATTCTTAGTAGGTATTCTGGATGCTGTTACTTAATGAATTTAGATATTGATAGTCAACATTATATCTGACATCTTAACATCACTCTGTGTATTTCATGTATACAATATTGCAAAACCTTCATTATAAAAGGAGTGACCTAAAAATAACAAATATGTCTGAAAATAAACATACATGCACATTGTGTATTAACATGCTTATATGTCCCTATGGATGTCACTAGGTTGAGGTAAGAGGACTCAGTATTTTCCAAACTTTGGGAATTTCCTGAGGAGTTATTTTACAGGTGTTTTGGCTTTTTCATGTCATGTTTTATTTTGCTTTTCCACTAGGTTTCACATATATGTGTTACATGTTTTTAAAGTGCAAGTCATTTATGAGCCAACAAGTAGACATACTTTGGTTATACCATAGCAAAGGTGCAATACAGTCTGTCGGGAACAAGTTTCTCAGTGGCATAGTGTTGGAATAATGTATATTATGTTGCAGTCTGGTGGTGATCTCCCCACAAAAAAGAAAGATGGACTGGAAGGGCTGTGGAAGAACAGGACATTACTAAATTCTCTGAAAAGCAAAATCTTCTTTTATGATTTTTAAGTAAAAATACTCTGAAGTCAGCAAAAGAGGTTCTTGATCACAGTTTAGGTCTGTCTCCTGATCAGCCCACAGTAACTGTGTAAAAGGGGTAATTTTTCTCATTTTTCTTCCTGTCCATATTTCCTCTGGAAGTTTCAACAACACATAATTCAGAGAAATCAGCTCTACTGTCGTTCAATTACCAGACTCTAAGATCACATAGGCATTAGGTTTTCATTTACAAAAAAGATTTTTTTTTCTTTAAACTGTGATGTGTAGTATATTAAAGCTATTAGGAGGTTTATTAGTCTAGCATAATATTTTACAGCATAACAAATCAAATGTATTCTTCAAAGCTTTGCCTAATTTTTTTGTCATGAACCACATAACTCTTGCAATAGTGCTGAATGAATTCATAATGATTGAACATTTTAAATAGTGAGAAATAATACATTTTAAATTTTAAGCCTTTATTATTCATTATAAATCAATTCTAATAATACTGGCAATGTATTCAGCAGATGTCCCTGTAGTTGGGATAGGTCTGAGTAATCTTATTGCCATATAATTTAATAGACATTTTCCTTGTCTTGGTTGTTATGAAAAGTATTATTTTAAAAAGGATCCCAGTAATATTTTCAAGATTGCTTTTCAAACAATGTTCAAATGAGTTTCTCAACTCTACAACGAGTTCAGAGTAGTCCACACTTAATATACACCAGGAGCGCTGAAGAGATTTTTGCTGTAGTTTATTGCCATTAGGTGTACCAATTCTTGCCTTCAATGTCAAAGCAGGGACAGCAATTTCAGATTAGTTTAGCTGCCAGAAACACTATTTTCATTCAGAAGATAAACTCCAACTGACTTCAGAGGAGCAAGTTCAAGACCCTTGTGGGCAAAAAAACCCCTGTGAATAAGAAACTCTCTGGTATAAAAGATTAGCACATTCCTTCCTTGGCAAGAAAGGTAAGTACTTATCCAAAAACTGCATACTCAAAAAGCCTTTCCTTGTTTAAATAACTATCTGCAGCCCTTGACTACACTAGCAGTTTCTTAAAGGTGTGTATAAGTAAAGAAGGTCACTCAAGTGTTTAAGAATAAATGCATTATTTGATTTACAAGTCCTTCATGTTGGTGTTCTCAGAATATAATTGTTATTACATGTAGGCAACAATCTTATTTATCTGAAAATCTGAAGTGGATTAAAAGAAATTTACAGGAATCTTGGTAATTAAAAAAGTTTCATAGGGCCACACCATAGATGCATCCTGTATGTATTTGCTAATGTTCCGTATTGATCATGTCAATGCTGGATAACACAGGTTCAGCAGAATACATATGATTTACAAATGAGCCAAAACAGCAATTACTGAGCCAGAAATTACCAAAAAGGATTCACTGGGGATGAGGATGGATTACTGGGAAAGGTGTGATTCTTTGTGTTCTTCTGACGTTATATACATCTACACAAAGAACGGCATCATTTTCCAAATGAAGTAAGAACAATTGCAAAATGAATCACAAACCTTTCATTTTCTTCATTGAGCCACTTATTGTTTTAACAGAATAAACACACAGGACACTGGGTAGAAAACTTCTTTTGAGAAGAAAACATGTGCATAGATTCATTTATCACAAAATTACAGTAATTCAGTGGGTTTAAATTAAGGGTTAGCTGATTAACTTCTATAGAATCCAGTCAAAGAAGACAGTTAAGCAGAATTATTGATAGCAACAAGCATCTGTTTTTGTGAATATGACAGATTTCAGTAATTCTTATTATAGATCTGATCTTTCACTTACACTGGATAGAGATAAACCAGCAAATAAATGCCATGCTTTCTAAAAAGCTTCATCAGTTTGTACTCTGTATTGTGCAAGCACCTATATATCATCTATGTAGTATATGCACACCCAGTACATACGTAATTTAAATAGTGCTATATTATGTCATGGTTTTAATGTTTTCAAATTTCTCACATGGATGGTTTCTGCCATGTAATTCACAGTGCAAAAAGTAAGAATTAATAGTACTGAAAGGATCAAATAAAAAAAATTATTAAAAAGGTAGCTGAGAGAAACTACAACACCTGCAAAGATTTTATATGATTTTGGAAACTGAAAAAATCATTCAATCATTGAAAAATGTGCATTTTAGCATTATGAAACTGTGGAACTTCTTCTAGAAGCAGTGAATTGAAAATCTAAACTCTATTGTCGTTTTGAAAAAGAATCCTTTGGAGGGAATAATTTTAACTTCTTAAATAAATAGTTAAAGGTTTACAATATTTTGTACCGAGTCTATTATTAGAAAACTCTCCCAGACTGCACGCATTTCACTCACTGTCCTGGCTCTGAACATCCCAACAGCCTTTTTTGTCTGCTGTAAATTAATTGTTTTTTGCCTAGGCCTGTGAACTTAACTAATACATGGACAAGTGTGGACTTTGGAAAGTTCTACCCAAATAAAAATTTAGACCATCGTAATACATAGAAATAAACCAAAACCCAATGTCTTCTAAGGAACACAAGTTCATATCTGATATTATATTACTACAGAGTTTATTAGCTATAAATCCTTTCAAACTACTGTAGATTAATTTCCATATAATATGAGATAAGGAAAGTTCTTTACAAATGGAGTGGTAACCATAATATTTTCTTGCATTATGTTGCACAGATCCCACATATATGTACACAGTCATGTATATATATCCACATACATAAATACAATGAGTATATATGTTCAGTGTGTGCATGTGTGCATTATTATGTGTGCATAAATAAACACAGGTTCATGTTTATATACCGTATGTCTTCAAGATTCTCTGCAGAACAAAGATCTTAGTTTATTATTGTTATTTCCCCTGAATGTTTGGCATGGTGGTATTTATTCTCATATTAAGTGTGCGTGACTAGTGATGCAATTCACTTTCTTATTAGTCTTGTAGACGATAACTATATATTTTAATTTTGACTGTTATATTTTTTTCGCAAAGGAAAGAGCTGCATGTTAACTTAAGGGTTCTGGTATGAGTCTCCTGTTTCTGTTACATGGACTTACAGAACTTGAAGAGGATATTTTTTCAGGTTTGTCTTTCAAAGCTTGTCAGTTGTAGTGAACCTGATGAAAAAAAGGACATACATACAAGTTAAATATTTATCAGAACAATTCACATTGTCTGATTCAAGCACTCAGTATGAATAATTAATGTTTGAAAGACCAGGTCCTCAGTGGTGTAATTCACTCCATAAAATACCCCAAAAATGTGCCAGCTGCCAAACATGCATGGTCTTGATTGTCCCTTTCAGAGAACAGAGATTTTGAGGCATCTCTGAGGCCTGGATTCTCCACAAAATACTTAAAAATGGTGTGGTCTACAGCTAGCTGGTTTCATATTCTTTTTATCAGAGAAAAAGCTAGTATAGATGCTAAAAAGTTGTTAGAAAAAAAATTAAGAAAGTTTTAATAATATACTGAAGATTCCCTGATGTATCTGAATATACTGTACAATTTTTAAAAAAAGGTCTTTTTGCTGATAGAAGGGAAATTGGCAACTGCCACATGTATGTAATCGAATCTCTACTCTTTTATGTTTCCATGCCAGCATAGAGGCAAGTCTTGCATTTGAACCACAATCACTTACAGCACATGTGCAATACAAAACAGAGTTTAAAACAGATTTAAGGGAGTGTGTAGGGGAGGGGTTATGACACAGGCGTCTACATGTTTTCCTTACTATACAATCATTTTTGGGGGGTGGAAAATGGAATTAGAGTCTGTGGACAAATCATGCAGGAGACACATGATTCCTTTAGAAAAATTAGTGATGGAGTGATGAGTAAGGTCTTTTTGGACATACGGTATTTGAGTAGTTGTTTTGTGCATTCAGTACTGAGATACATGATTTAAAGGAGGGACATAAAACTGGATCTATGTATTTGCCACTGTTTGTCACTCGGTTTCTCATGAGCTTCTATTTCTACACCTCCAGTGCAACAACAGGATACTGCCCATCATAGAAGCCAAGCTCTCAACCAGGCACCACCTCCACTAGCATCCAAGTGCAACAGTATCTCTTGACCTCCATGGGAGAAAAATATCCCAGACACAGCTTTGATTTATGGCTGGTAATCAATTGGTATTTAAATATGGAAAGTTTCAGTGGCAATGTTTGCATAAATGTACAAATACAATGTGGAAGACTGATTTGGAAAATGTGTCATATGGGGACAGCATGGAGTTAAAATGCTTGGTCTAACTAAATTGTCAGCTTGGCCTTGTATGCCTTTCCAAAAGTGATATGATAAAAAATTCGTTGAGCACTCTCTCAGTGCAGCTGCTGTGAAGACTTGTGAGAATCTGACAGACCTTGCCTGACTAAAGTGTGTAGAAACACTCATAAAAGCCACTCTGAACAGTTGTTAAGTTCAGAAAGCTTCATAAAATAAAAAAGTTATATTTTTACAGTTATATAAATTTAAAATTCAGTGTTCAATTTTTTAAAATCCCAGTTGGCAGATTTATGTGGCGTTATTTTAAAAATTATAGATAAATATGTGTATGTGACTGTCTTTTGCATATGGTGTAGATTCCAATTAAATTTGTCTGTTTTCTTTACATTCTGTATGGAAACTTTTGAACAGAACCAAAGTGAATCATATTTAGGAAGCACAAAATGATGTCTGACAGCTTTGAAATTACTGTTACTGGCTGGTAGCCAAAACCTTGGTCTATCTAATCATAAGCTTCTGTTTCAAAAAAAGCTTTTTATGAAATATTTACATGTACTGCTTAAGCACACATATTCTTGCATGCCATATATCTTCCATCTTCTGTATATTTCCAGATTAAAAATATGGAAATCGACATGAGGTAGATCACAATCTGGCTCTCCTCTGTGGGAGGCCTATTGCTCTGCATCAGAGTAGCTACATTTCACGTGCACTTTTTTCCTTCTTGCAGATGGACTCAAATCACATGAATATCATTTGACAAGTGCATCTTCTGCTTGGCTTGAACAAGTAGAACATTTAGTCTACATTCCACATGGCAGCCTCTCACCATCATCTTGCAGATCTCTGTAACTATCCTTGTACAGTGCAAAGACTTCAAAACATAGTAATGATCATATGAGTATCACAATGATTTACATTTCAGTTTTTTCCAGTCGTTCTAAATCTGCTTTAAAGTAGAGAAATGTGAAAGGAGATCCAAAAGAAGGAAAACTTTTACAATGTGTAATGCAAAATGCAACTGGGCTTCTTCAGCAAGTGCTGAGAAAGGCTGGTTAGCAAATCGAGCAGGCAAACATCAGGCAGTGAAAAGAACTAGTTAAACTAAAGGGCAGTAGAAGCACAAGAGTAGCTGAAAACAAACTGTCAGTGAATACAGAGAGATTGAAAATCATAAGGAGAACAATGTAGAAGAATAAGACAATGAAAGAGTTTTCCAAATAGGAATCAACAGATCGTTATCTGCTTTGAAGGCAGCATTCATTCAGTGCTTGAAAACTGTTACATAAGGTGAATATCACCATCAGACCTGAAGAGCATGAAACTGTGTCTTAACCAAGCCTCCAAAGAAGTGGAGAGTCTTGCAAATCCCAGCAACCTTTTTATTTGTCTTGTTTATAAAATGAAGGTCTTAAGAGTTTTCATTAAGTAAGACTGATCAGTTTTTAGTTTCAACCACAGTCAGCTGTACGTTTGTGATGCTTCATAGCATTCTAGTAATTTTTCCTCCATAAAATTTTGTTCAGCATGGGTAATATGTAACTAACCAAAACTAAAATGTGTCTCACTTAATTCTGAAAGAAGTCCACCGTTTTCTACATAATATTATTGAACTCATTACAAGAATTCCCATTGAAAAAATTATATGTTTTCAAAGCTATATAATTTGTAGAAATAGTCTTCAAATGAGCAGTTATAGAAGCAGGTTAGACTGCATCTAGGATGCTGAAAATTTGCAAAACTTTTTCAAGAAATAGTCCTTCAACATTCATGAAGATTATTTAAATTCATTTCACCCTATTTACAAGATCGGGCAGTCATTTGGATCGTCTTTAGTAGAAAAGCGCTTCCTCATAATGTTTGTAGGTTTAAACACAACATAAATACTTACTGCTTCTTTAAAAATATAACACAATTTTAGCAGTAAAACCAAGATCCGAATGCTTATTTGAAATACGATATTTTTAGAGTTTGTATCTTTCCATGTGGGAATGTAGAACCCACTTCAAATGTGATTCTAAACTGGAAGTGTACCAAATGATGACCTATTTTTTCTACTGATAATATAATGATTACGTTTAATGATATAAATGTCAATTTGAAAAAGTCTGATTTAAAGAATTGTTTCAGAACAGTATCCAACTAATGAACATAGTATAATAAAATAATATCTAATCAGTACAAATCAAATATATATAAATATACATATAAGTTAACAGAAAATATGACAGAAAAGTTGTTCAAAAAACACCCCAACTGGAAGGAAAGGCTCCACTGGTTTCTATATGAATTAGGCCATGTTATTAGACACATAAAGGCAATGCATATAAGACAATGAGGGCTCAGGTAGTTTAGTTTTCAACTTCATGGGTTTTCAGTACAACTACCATCAAATCTGATTTAAAAAAATATTTCTGTTCTGAAGTTAACCAGAAAATCTAAACCTCATTTTCAATTCTATTATTCAGTCCAAGAAACCGCCAAGTGTGATGTGTCTAATATTATTAGCTCTACTATATATTGAAATATATAAATGCAACTGAACTGACTAGTCATGAATTGCAAAACAGCTAGTAATATATTGCTAAGGGGATGTTTTCCTTGTTATGCTTCCTATGAGAATCTCATTCCTTGGAATGCCATTCAGAGTATGTGCTATTTACCTATCAATTTTACCTTGAAAAGAAGGTTTTTAAATTCTTGATCGTGGAGGTACTTATACATAGCAATGGTAGAGTTTTTCCTAAAGTTTTTTATGCTCCTAACCACCAGAACATCAAAGTAACTGACTGAGCAGTAAGACAAAAGAATCTGAAGGTAGCATATTTGCTTGGAATATCAACATCCTAAGAGATTAAATGGACTTTCAAAGACATGCAGCAAGTTTTCATCTTTTAGACAATTTGAGCAGGATTCTTATTCCATGAAAATCATTGTGTCATCCTTCCTCTTGATTTAGTAGCTGATTCTAAAGTTAAATATTAGATACATCTACAGAGCCTTAGGGGAAAAATGTGGAAGCAGGTTTGGAACATGGCTAAAGGCATTTATCTGGAATTTACAGCAGCCGAATACTATCAAGACCATATGTACTTCTAGAAATTCTGAAAATTTCATCATGGAAACACCATGTGATATTCTGAAAGGATTCCACAGGTCAAGTGTCCATTGATGACAGTTTCTCAGGTATAAACCTGCTCAGCCCAAGCAGCTCTTGGAAACACAGCCTGGCCCTGACTGCTGTGGTATGGCAGCATCCAGCAAGTCCTGCACCCTGCACACATGCCACACACTCTGCCCAGCAGCCCTGTTCCATCTTGCTACTTCAGTTTGATTTTCTGTTCTCTCCTGCTCCCATCACCTCAGTGCACACAGGACAGAGCATCCCAGAACAGGATGCACAGTGATCTGACATCATTCATGGTCCCAAAAGGCCCTGGTCTCAGAATACAGGAGCAGGAAGATGGAAACACTTGTCAAGTGTGTAAATGGGAAATCAGAACTCAAATAATTTAGCAAACATAATAAGTAACTGTAGAAGTTAGTCAAAACCAGACCAAAAAAAAGGAAATTACAGGATTCAGTTTAATATTCTGGGTTACACAGGTGCTCACTCACCCTGTTTGCAGTGCCTTTTAAGGACAGCACAGCTTTAGATATCTACACATTTTTTCTGCGTCAAAGCACTTCCCCTGGGCACTGCTCAAGGAAATAAAAGGAAAAATTCTTGCTTATTCTCACTCTGTTACTCTCAGGAGTTTTTTTACTTGTCAAAAGATTTCATTTTTCTTTTTATGTCTTCTGCTGACTAGCGCTCTGCACTCATCTATTTTGCTTTTGTCTTCTCTCCTCTTCTAACCCCCCAAAAGATGCAATTTGCCATTGTCAGAATTTCAAAGCCCTTCTGCAGCTTAAAATAATTGTGAGAGGTTTGACTTTGACCCTGCTGTAGTAATGCTGTTGAACCCTGCCAGATGTTTAAAAGGAAATAAATAGTTAGAGCTTGGAAAAAAACAAAACAAGACAAAAAACCCAACAAGTTTTTAAAGGTGTCCCACCAAGAATGATACAGATGTCTTGATGTCAAAGAAAAATGTCAAATAAGCAGCTAAGAAATAAAAAAGTAACACATTGGAATATCAGCACTTTTAAGCTTTTTCCAGAAATGAAAGCATCATGTGTGAAAAATCTCTTTGAGCTCTGATGTCAACCAAATATGCAAAAACTTACATAGTGATTGCTCCATTTCAGCAGCTTTTTGTTCTCCTGTTGAACAAGAAATGCATGAATGACCTTAAATAACCTCCACGTTCTGTGGTTCCAGGCCTGATACAATTTTGACATAGAAAGACAGAGATTCTTTTCAAGTTTCATATTCGGATGCCAGCTTCTCGAAGACCAATAGAAATAAACATCAGAGATCCTGATATTTTGCATTTATTTACCTTTGGGGAAAAGTTTGTCTCTTCATACCAACTTTGAAGTTGCTGTAAGGTTATACACATGCTCAAACTGCTGTGCTCTAAGAAGTTACCACTCAAGAGCTAAGGTGGATTAATTATAGTGATAGACATTCTCACCCAGTTTCAAATAAAAACAAATTTTAGCTAAAGAGATAGGTATTTTATAATAGATACCTACTCTTCTTCCCCTATCAATTGTATCCTTGTATTCTAATTCTAATAAACCCCAAATGTTTCAAGTTGTATAACTACATTCTTTCACCATATCTCCCCCTTTATGTGTCTTACAGTAAATCTTGATTTATCATAATAACTAAAAACAAAAAAGGAGGACTCAATTCTAGTTATTTCTTCTGTATTTTTCCCTTAGTCATTCCTACATCCGTCCCTGTTCCTCACTGCTAACAGGAACAATGTCTACTTCTACTATACGAACCTGAACAATTCAATTGTAACTCCCTATTCTTAATAATATTGGCTTCTTTGAAGGCAGATTTGTAAAATTGGATGTAGATTCTTGCTGCTTTTTGAGGGAAATGCCAATTTTTATTCCTAAGTTTAAAACAGGCAATTTTGCCAAGATAAAAAAAAAAAAATGGGAGCAGAAAGATCAGGGAATTTTATATAGACTTTTCCAAAATGACATATAGAAATTCCTTTCCTAGTGTCAGTGGCCAGTATACATAATTAAATTGATGTTGGTCTAATAGAAGTATGTGTTGTTCTCATCACTGAGTGCTCTGACAGAGCATAGCTGACCCCTGAATTAATAACAGATTCTCATCACCTTGATGAATGCATTATAACTGAGCTGACAGTATGTCACATATTTTCACAATACTCAGGTTCTGGAGTAATCACACTGGAAATGCTCTTTGTTCTAAATAAATGCCCCTTGTTCTAAAGTAACTGGATGACAAAATGTGCATTTTACTCTGAACCTTCTGGTTTGAATTTTCTTTTTTTAAAATTTTTTTCTTATGATATTTTTTCTGCATAGTTTTGAGGGCTGCTTACCTCTGATAAACAAAAACCTAGAATAAGAACAGTGTTTATTCATAATAACTATTCGGTATTTTTTTGCACATAGGGTAAAAATGGGAGGAGACATCTGCATTAAACAGTCTGGGATCTTTTCCCAATGACACTTCATGCTGCAGCCCAACACGCAGGCATTAGACCATTATATCATGGGTAAGAAATTAGAATATTTCAGGTCTGTTGAACACTGTGAATGTTTTACAGTTGATTAGATTAAACTGCAAAAATGCAGGTGGTTTTGTATGCTGAAAACAATCCAGGGTTTAGTGGTCCTCGAATTCTTTCACCTGTGCAGATTTCTCATCTAGTGAATACAATGACCCATATCAGTTAGCACGTGGCCTATTAATATGCAGTGCCATCATGATTATGCTGTTTTGTTTACAAGAGAATGCTGCTTTTATTTTTTCCCCTTTTTATTTTTAAGAAAGCCATATTTTAAATATCTTGGGTTGGCAGCTTTTTAATTAGAGGACTCCCATACTACACAAAGAAAGAAAATGTGTTTCTAGTAGCAACAGTGATTGTGTGGAATACATTAAAGGAATAAGCTGAGTAAACCAGCATAAATTTTTCAAAGTCAATTCCCAAAACTATCAGTAAAGAAGTAACCTCTCCAAATATCTTTGAAGAAAAAATAAATCTCCAAGAAAACATTCCACAGACAAACGTGGTGTTTTAGGTTTTAATTTTTACACAGACCGTCCTGCAGTGCTGACCTAATGGTCAGCAATATGACAAAAGAAAACTTCCTTCTTTTCCAGTATTTTGAGATGTTAAAATAATTATTCACAGTCTGATGCACAGAAATAATTTTAAATAATTCTAGTAGTTTTGGTCTCCACCATAATATTAACTTCATTTAAAAGAAGATTCTTTAGTCATAAATCTAAGACCAAAGAAGACAGAAGAATAATTATAAAATGTATTCTGGGAGGAAAACAAGTTTCCACATGATGCAGTGGGAAACATGTGACTATGGATAATCAGTCAATGAAAAAATGGTGACCACAAAAAATACATTAATGTAAATGGAACCTTTAATTCTGCTGCTCATGATTGCTACTTGTTTTGCCCACATCCAAATTCAGGCATTTTTTGTTTGCTTTCTCAATACCTCAACTTGCATTTTTATCCTCACAGAAAGCAAGCACTATTTCTGAACCCATGTCTGTAGCTGACCATTCAGCTCTTCTTCAGGACATGAATGCATAAAGTCGAGAAGTACAGATGATTCAGCTGGTCAAAGTGCTCTCAGTGTTGGTCTTAGGGGATTCTGGATTTAGGCAGCTTCCAGCTGCCTGTTTTCTCTTAATTGCCAACTCCAAGGGATTTCTGCTTTAGAAACAGGATTTTGGAGAGTTCAGTTGTCCATTTTCCTAATTTTTTTTTTCTGAAATTGACTCTTTGAGATGGGTAAGAAATGGTTCTAGATTAAAATAATTGGACTTAAAATTATTTGGACTTTCCCCATTTTGTCCTTACTCCTGTTCTCATACACGAAGAATGCCATAGAAACATAGGATGGTTTGCATAGGGATCTAAAAGGTCATCTCATTCTAACCTCCCTGCCATGCTCAGGGACACTTTCCACCAGATGAGGTTGCTCAAAGCCACATCCAGTGTGATCTTGAACTCTTCCAGGGGTGGGGCATCCAGTTTGTTTGACATTACAGCCAAGAATTTCTTCCTAATATCTAATGTGACAGTATCCTCTTACAGTTTAAAATTCCTCCTAGTCCTGTCTCTACATATCTTTGTAAAAAGTCCCTCTCCAGCTTTCTTAGGCCCCCTTTAGGTACTGGAAGTTGTTATGAAGTCTTCCCACAGTCCTCTCTTCTCCAAGGTGAACAACCTCACCTCTCTCAACCTGTTCTCATGGGAGAGGTGCTCCAGACCTCTGATTCACTTAGAGGTCCTTCTCTTGACCCATTCCTACAGGTCCACATCCTTCTTGTCTTGGGGGCTCCAGAAGGGAACACAGTACTCCAGGTGGGAGGTCATGAGAGCAGAACAAAGGACAATCACTTTCGTTGACCTTCTGGTCACATTTCTTTTGGGGTTGCCCATGACACAGTTGACTGTAGGCTGCAAGCACACATTGCTGGGTAATGTCAAGGTCTTCACCTGCCAACACTCCCAAGTCATTATCCTCAGGGCTACTCTCAACAAATTATTGGGCGTATTGACTACTGTTTTCATAGAATGTAGTCATTTGCTAGTAGAAAGAGAGAAAGACAATATATAGTGTATAAGTAATACTGTAAGCAAAAGAAACAAAGGTTGCCTCAACCAGTTTCCTCAACCTGTCAGGGAGAGTGAAGACAGCAGAATGAAAATGTTTTGATTTTGAGTTTGTTTATTTCTATTTAGACTTACATTCTTTTCATTATTAAAATAAACTACCTTGGTGTGTGGCTAAAAAGGAGGTGAATATCACTATCTGAAGGACAAGTAAGGATGTAGCTAGCTAGATAGATGGAGGCATAGATAGAGAGAGAGACATATATAGGCATGAAAATATTTATAAGGTCATAAATTTAAAAACTTATGAAATATTCTGTAAGGATAAAAGCACTATGGATTGTTATAAAAAAAGCTCATAAATGAATCAGTATCTTTATTTTCATTTATTCAAGGTGTTTAACAATATTTTTTAAAAGGATGAAAAGTGACCTATTTATGCATCTCTAAAATGTTGGTCTATATAATTGGGATAAATGTTTCGAAAGAAAAATGCTATTATTAATTATTTCACCCAAAACCTAAAAAAAAAGACATTTATTACAGTGCAGAGTTATCATTTCCAGTAATACTCCCAAATATTATTTTGGGGTGAAAGAAGTTAATACACTGTGTAAAGAACACTTTTGGAATGCTTTAGACATTCTTACCAAATGGCATGGAAATCCAAATCCCTTTTCTATAATGCATGTCAGTGCCCAAATAATACGACTGCAAATCAAGTTCATGTTTATTTTCTGATAACGTTCAGAGACATTTGCAATAGGTTGACTACTCTTGCATCGGTTTAGTCACTGGTGTTCAACTACAGACCACAGCTGAAATTGTTTTCATTTTTGCTCAGTCAATGAAGAAGATATTAAATTGTATACTTAATTTCTCACAGTACTTGGATCCCATAGGATTTAGAAATTGCTTTCAACTTTTGCATTGACTCAAAACAGTGCATTCATCATTCATTATTTTAGTGACTTTATTTTGTACGTGATCTGTATCACCATGCTCCTGCCACTTAGAGATTTATCTTTTCCATTTTTAAGAAAAGCTTGAAGTAGCTGTTAATATTCCAAGAGGACTGAGATTTAAACCTAGGAACTTGCTGTTAGCAAGTTGTGCCTTGAGGAAAAAATGAATATGCAATTTGGGCTGTTCAATTATTTCACTCTTGAAAGAACAGTGATTCACTTGAGCTTTTGGGAGTAGATTGTGTGGGAGGGGATTCTAGCTCCATGTCTAAATATGTATTTTGCTTTGCTCCTAGGAAAAAGAGCACAAAGTGTGATGAACATATTAGAGTAAGTGATCTCATGGAGATCTTTGCAAATAAAATGCCATTAAAATAATATTTATTTGCATAAATATACCAACAAAATGGATACTTAACCCAGAGTTTCTGCCACTGTATGAGACAGACCATGATGTTCATTGAGGTAATTTATTTCTGTTATTCAGCAAAGTCTACCGATCAAAAGAAAATCCATTTGCTCTTTAACATAAGGTTTTATTGGAACACTTGCATTGGAAAGGGAAGGATTACAAAGATTAGAACCAGACAAGGGAATAGAGAGAACAAGAGGTAGTACTACTTAGCTGGTAGTTTGGGTGTGAGCAACTGAAAGATTTTCACCTACTGTACTTGTCCCAAGAGCTGGATTCACTGATATAAATATTTGAAAACAGTCACTTTTGCCAGATGCAATTGCAGTCAGGGAAGAATATGAATACACTGGCTGCCAGGGAGCAGGATGGACATCAGTTTGGCCTACCTTGAAAAGGTCTCCATGATATGTCCTACCTAGAAAATGTCCCCATGGTATGAGACATGTACTCCGGAATCTCTGCTAGTGTGTCTTGGCATTGATTATGATATTGACTTAAAACTTTTCAAACATCTCTTGTCTTTTTATAATGTACAATTCAAACTACTACATCACTGTAACATAGTTGGGATTTTTTGTGTGATTTCATATATGTAATATGTGACATCTGGTTTATGAATAATGGAATTTACTTATTACTCTGATGCACAGGCCTACCAAGTAAAATAATTTATGCAAAAAAATTTATGCTACATTTTGCATAAGTCTTCTGTCTTTAAGTTATGATACGTTTGAATTGTCCTTCAGAGATGTGTAGCATGGCATTTTCTCTTTCTAATGTAAAAAATACCATTGACATTGTATGATTCAGGATATTCTACAGCACTCTTGAAAAAAGACCTATTCTTGGCTTGTCTTTGTTAATCTGATTCAGTTAACCAAGTATAAAATAAGTCATGTAGAAAGGATTGGTTTGGTTTCAGGTCCAAATCAGAAGTTCACATTCAATTTATGAATGCCCTGAAATTTTTACTGATGTAAAAATTGTATTATATTTTCACTAATGGTTTGGTTTAATTATATTAAACAAATTGAAGATTTTTGTGCAATGAACAGAACTTTAGTTCAAATCTTATCCATAAATAGGAACATGGAACATGGTGTGAGTAAAATAAAAACAAATTTGAAAAAATTCTGTTTCATTTGAATGTATCCAAAGAAAAATCTACCTTGCAATACTCAAGTGTACATTAATACTACTGGAGAGTTTGGAGGGATAAACATTTTTAAAATCAAAATCTTTGTGTAAAATTCTATTTTAAGGAAAATACAATTAGTAATAGCTACAGTTTTAATGAAACAATAAGTATAAAGAAATGATCAAGGTAGGGATTAACAACTTTTTGCCCTAGGTGTTAGATATTACAGTGTACTAAGAACTGATAGGCTTCATAGCATAAACTGGGCCCTTTGTTTCACAACCTCTGAAAAAATTTTACCAGAATTGTAATGGTAAGATGATTAATGTGTTTGCTTTTTGAATTTTGTTTAAACATTTTACAAATAGAGATGTGAAACTACTAAAACTAAAAGAACCATTAGGAATGGAATGAAAAGATTTAATTCTCAAAAAGATCAACATTTTAAGGATTTTCTGATATTGAAAGGAAGAAAAAGTGTTTAAAAATGTAACCAGACTGAAAGCTAGAAATATATTATTTTGTGATTAAATGAAAACCAGTTTTCTGAAAAGCTTTTCTAGCAGGACATGGAGATACTCTTGTTTATATGTGGACACATGTGAACTTCATGAACTTTCATCTGCTCCCATAACCTTTGTTTTGTAGTGTTCAGAATCCCCAGCTGAAAATAAATGTGTGAGTTAAGGCAAACCAACAGAGAGAACAAGTTGTTAAAAATGTTTTGAGTTGATGTTATGTATGATATGGCTGTTTGTGGCAGATATTTTCCAGTCTGTTTAAGACAAGAATCTCCCTTCAGCTGGCACTTGTCAGAGGATCACATAACAAACTTGTGAATTTGCTGCTTACAAATGACAATTGTGAAGATGTGCGTATAATTTTAGTCTTCCTTGGACACGTAGATCATGGAAACTTTCTACAGATGATAAAAGAGCAGATTAAATTTAACCACGGCAGTTCAAATCAATCTAATTCAGTTCTTCTAAGACTTTGTCTAGTGTGCAGCCCCCAGAGAGTCATCATTCAGTTGTGCTCCCTCAACAATTTCATTGCAAAGCTGGATGAACACCAAGATGGTTCTTGCAAGTGCCGTCATAAGTGAGGGATGGGGTAGCCCTGCCGAAGGACAAGAGAAAGCAGCAATGACAGACTGGAGAAGTACTTTAGACTCTGCTCATGGAAAATTTAGAATCATAGAACAAGTTTGGTTGGAAGGGATCTTTAAAGGTGCTCTAATCCAACCCCCTTGCAATAAACAGGGACATCTTCAACTCGCTAAAGTTGCTTAGAGCCTTGTATAACCTGACCTAAAATCTTTCTAGGGGTGGGGCATTTGCCATCTCTCTGGGCAATGTGTTCCAGTGTTTATTTTAAATCATCATGTTAAGGGCATTCATAAGATTTACTTTTTAAAAAATCAAATAACTATGTTTTGAATTTAATCTTTCTGGATGAAAAAATTAAAATTATTCATTCACTTTGAAAAGGTATGTCAAGCTAAATCATCTCAGTACTTCCTTCCCAATAAGGGAGAGGCCAGGGAACTTGAAAGCTGAAATGACTTGCTTGAGGTCATAACCAGGATATAACAGAATAATGAAGAAGAGAGCAATTTTCCCCAGCCCTTCAGTAAGAAATCAGTTCCCTGTCCACTTCTAATGGTACCTCCTTACAGTATTATCTTAAACAAGTCCAACTTTTGATATTTTCAAGCTTCAGTTATATCCTATTTATGCATTAGGAGATTTTAAATAACCCAGTTTTCTGACAGAAAGATTTCGATGACTGATATCTATGATTTTTAGCTTCTTTCATTCATCATAACAAAGATGAATCCTAAAACTGTGTTTCTATCATCCTTCCAAATGACAATTCACTGTAATCAGGTTTCCCTTGCAAGATTTGCTCCTTTTTTTCACATATGTGTGTGACTTCCATTGAAGCCTCAGGGAAAATACTTAGTAACACTGTTTCCTTTTGAAAATACAGATGAGTTATCTGAGTAGTTATTTTAATAGATTTTATTATCCATGTGTCTTTTCACTTTTTCAACACAAACACAACACTGATATGTTGCATTTTTAAAATGGAAAACAGCCACATTTATTACATTAACGAATTTGAAAATGTATGACCAAACAGTTGCTAATATCTACAGTTTTCTTTATGAGAAATAATATTTTGGCCCTTCCACTGAAAGATTAAATCAACATGAATTGACCAGAGATGAAGTTTCTATGTCTGAGGCAGTTATTGGTCCTCTTAACAGGGTCTAATGAATATATCAGTTTTAGAATTCAGTCCACTTTTTGTCATCACATAAACATACACACACACACACACATATATGCACAGAGAGAGATAGAGAAAGGAATTGTAAAGAACAATAGCAATTCATTTAGAAAACCAGTGGTACATTTACAACATAAAGATTTTTGAGACTGGCATTGGTTATATGAACAATCTAACTATAACAGAATTGAAAATTAATATATTAAAGTGATAAACAGTACATGCTCAGGATAATGTAAAAAACACTAAGAGTCATTCCACAGTGCCTTGCAATCTGACTCATTATCTTCTTATCACATTAGGACATCATGGCTATGTATGTATTGTTTCTCAAAGTCCCACTGAAACTAGACTATCAACATGCTGGCTTGCATATTAGTTTAAATTATAGGCAAATGCCAGTGGAGATTTTTTTTTCAATTCTTCTGAACTACTTGTAGATCAGTTATGAAATAGAAAATGGTTTGAGTTCAATTTTTTTATTATCTCCATCCTGATGAACTTTTGTCTGTCATTGAGGAGATCGAAGGTCAAAATGACTGTGCTGGCCATCTCTAGCTCAGCTCACATGCAGATCATTTCACTAGACTTCTGATCAAATTAAATTTCAGGATATAGAAGCTGTGTCTAGATTGTCACTGTCAAATCTGAAGAAAACCAGCTTTGCCAGTATATAGCATATTCATTTTATGAGAGGAGAACATACTGTGAAAATTAGTGATGTTTGAATGGTTTTAACTAAATCTAGCAATTTGAAAACTGATAATATCTTGCTTTGTGTCATAGGTTTATATAGACTTCATGCTGTCCTCCTGTTGTGATGTAAGACCATAAGACAGTAAGGAGGAGAATAAGGAAATTTGGACATGAAAGCATTTTGACCAAAGAAGTATCCAGTTTTAATAATTACAAAGTATGTTCTGTGCAAGAAATGGTGCGGTGAGGGAGAGAAAGCAGGTGTCTTAGTGTGATAGGTTTTTTTTATAACCATCCCTGTCCCTTCACAGAGATGGTGCAGTCCCAGACAGAGATTGGACAGATTAATGTGGTTGTTTCTGCCAAGCTATGCCTTATGGAAATACTGGATCATGAAATTTCTCTGTCAGGGAATGGGCTTCTTTCCACTCCCTGACCTTCCTGGACACTGGAGAGTTTCAGGTAATGGGTCTACCCTCCTGAGAGTCTGTCCTCAGCAGGCTTATTTTGACCTCCACAGGCTTATTTTTTCCTTAATTATAAAGAGTAAGTAGATATACTTTGCTAGTGGCTAGTCATTTCAAACCACAGAGCTGCTTTCTGATTTTCCATTATCCTTGCTGGTGCTTACAATCTTTGGTTTCTGGGTACTCCCAGATTGCCATACTTTTTGATGATCAAACAGGTTTGCTTGCAGAATTTGGCTCCCTACATGCTTGAGCTCATCAAAACTCTTCTGTTTGAGAGAGATGATTCATCATATTTCATCTACTGTAGCTGCAGAAAAAGCTGATAGAGTTCACGGGTTTATGGTAACAGCTATGCTAATTAGGCCTCACTGCTATGCCTTCTGATTGAGAAACAGGATCATTGATTGCAGTGGCATAAGCTGGAAAATGGAGCCTTGTATGTCCAGTCACATTCAGCACAATTATTATGGAACGCTTTTCCCCTGTTTCTCACAGAAGATGTGAAATGCGTGGGAGATCAGGGCAATGTGCAATGTCATCCAGACAAAGAGAAAAGGGGGTAATTTTTGAAGACAAGAACATCAAACCCACACTACAAAAAGGTGTTTGTAAAGCACCTTTACAAGTTCTGATCTTTAGTTAATCATCGCTCTTGGTTTCACCACATTGCAGTCTGGCTCTACTGCAGCCTTGCAGGTGAAATGGTCATAAGAGAAAAATTGAAACAGGGTAATTGTCATAATGCTCAAGGTACTAATGATACTAATGCTCAAGGACTGAGATGATAAACAGTTTCCAAACTTGCTGTGTGTCAGATATTTCTTTCCAAAGCAAGAAGCACTGATTTCTACATGAGTGTTGATATAACATGTTAAAAAGAAAGACTCTGATACGAGGTTCATCTAGGGTCATGGTGTATATGGGTTGATGAAGTGTCTAAAGGAGTGGTACACATCTTGGGTTAAAATAACTAACTTCAGTTGTCTACACATAAGTTATTTAGTATGGACCCTATTCTGAAGATATAGTTAAAATAGTCAAAATTGTCTAGAAAGGAGAAGCATTTTTCTGGTTGTTTGAATGACTGTTTAAATTCCACTAACTAAAACCCCAAATTAATGAACCTAAAGTTCATTAATAGGCACCTCAAGCTAAACATCTTAACCCTGATTTGATTCCCACTCTGGGAACTTGATTTCTTTACCACACAAGGATACCTCTGTGTGAAAAATGTCCAAGAGGTGGAACTCAAAGTTAATAAAGGATGCATGGAAGACTTGTGCCCATCTGGATAGGCATTTGGAAGCCATAACGTGGTACCCAGGACATCTCAATAGACATTGCACTTTTGATTAAGCACCAAAATCAAGCCCTAGCTTTCATGAGCTGAACACCATAAGGAAGCATGAGATGTCTAACAGACCTACATTCAACACACAAGCAGATGAAAATCAAAACAACCAAAAAATAAAATTCCAGTAATGGACCACAATAAAAAAGTAGCATCTGACTGGGCAGGCCTCTTAATGCTTGGGACGTAATTTCCAATAGAAAGTTAATTCCTTACAATGAGTAGCCACATCCAAAACTCAGATCATTGGCTGGTAACAGTGATTCAAATGCTGATCTGTTCCAACTCAGAGCAGAGATCTGAATGTCACCATCCAAGTCACTCAGCTAAACTGCTGCTTATTCACCCTTCTCTCCTACACTACTTGTAACCAAATCTGTAGTTGTAATAACTATTAAATTAAATGCAAATCTCTTTTCCCCCAACCAGCCTAGTGATCCATTTCTTAAATAAATTATCTTTCAACAATTAAAAGACAAAAGAAAAATAATCTTTTCCCAAAAGGGCTTCTACAGTTCAGCAAAGCCAGATTCTGTGAAAGAAACTGGCTGAATGCCGGTAACAGAGCCTAAAGAGAATGAGCTGTTCTGTTCAGAAGCTGTGTATCTTCAAAACTTTTTTTTTTAATAGGTGTGGACAAAAACATTTTCTTCTGAAGATGGGATAAGGGATATTTATAGCTAACCTGAAAATTAGGGAGAGACACTCTCCTACGTTTTGGGGGCTTGTACTGCTAAAATGATATTTTTCTGTAAGTAGACCAGAATGAATAGACATTGAACATTTATTTTGGTTTTTATTAATCTTTACTTACCTAATGGAAGAAGTTTAAATGTAATTAACTTAAACAACAGTAAAGAAGAAAGTTAATGTGGCTGCCTTGAAAGCAGAGTATTCAATATTTGAAAAGAAATTATAACTACCAATAGCCTTGAGATCTACGAAACATTTTCTCCCATTAAATCGTACACTTGTGAACACTTACGTTATTTTACCCTTCAGTGAAGAAATATTGTGCCAAATTACTCTATGGAAAGTGTTTAGGATTTGTTGCATTAATTCCTTTTCTTGGTGCAGCAACATTTCTATGTGGCATGTATCATAATAACAGACACCAAAGAAAAATAATCTACCATTTAATGTATTTTAGCTCTGTCACAAGCCAATTAAATCTATTTCTGAAACTTTATCTTGTGATCTTGAACATTGATATTAAAATCTTTATATTAAACCTTTATTTTAAAATCTGATCTATATTAAAATACTTAACATAAATATCCAGCTACCTGATTTTTTTGAATATTTGCTAATCACTGAATTTGATTGAACATACATTTTCCTAAATTCATGACTTAACCAAATGTATAGTAAAGCAGTTAGAGATAATGCCTTGACAAATTCAGGTAGTGTTGTCCCTTTTAAAGTAAAGAAATTATGAGCATTTATTTTAGCCACTACTGCTGGGACAAGTCTAAAAATACAGCTGTAAATGCATTAATAATCAGAAGATATTTTTATTTTTTCTTCAGGTTGGCTGAGAGTCTCATTATTTTTCTGTATATAAGAAGATGCTGCTTATCAGATACACAAAAAATGTTCTCTTTTCAGTATTTTCCACTAAAGATTCCTTTGTTACAATCTATACAAACACTTTTCCCAGATCCATTTTACAGTGCATGTTTTGTTATAGAACACTATTTTATTATTTTGTTTAAAGAATGATTCAGCAGTGGTCTTGACAGCAATTTAAAATCTTGCTAGTGCAGAGAGCCTCCACTCTCTCTAGAGATAGAGATGTAAGAAAAGGAGCTCAGCATTTGTTGTGCAGGAATTGTATGATGACAAGCCCTTGGACTCTTACAGAGTCTTTTCAAACACAAATTATGTAGTTAATTTTACAATGTAAACCACACTCTTTAAAATAGATTTGAAAGGGATTTGCTAGTTATTCTAAGGCTATAACTATAAAAGCAATTTACCAAATTTAACCTCTCCAGTTATTCTCACTAGCTGTATAAGAGCCGTAATTCTTTCGAAGAACTGGCAGTGAATGAGTCTTGAAAAGTAAGACTATTGTTGGAACAGTTATGATGCAAAGAAGCATTTGGTCTTGAGGATTCAGAGTCAAGCAGAGCATTAGCCTGCTAAAGTCATCCTATCCTGATGATCAAAGAACATCTAACTGCAAATGTCTGGTAGATCTCACAGTGCCCAATGAATTTCTGTCACATAATAACTGATGCAGTGAAATAGGATACAGAAACAGGATGTAATATTATGAAGATATGGGAATCATAATAAATTATTGATATGGTACAGAGTGTAGTATGTGCAACTACCAATCTTATATGTCTGCACAGGAAGTCAGTTGTAAAGACAAATCTGAGAGAGTAGGTGATGAAAAATTAAAGTCTTGAGGATGCCTGTGTAGATTCAAAAATCTGGAAGGGTGAGAGAACGGTATGATATGAGTAATGCATAACAACTTACTGGGAATTAAACTCTTGAGACAGAGAATGCCTTGTATTAAAAATCCTGAATGTATATCTTATATTATGAAACTAAATCATTCTGTTAACTTCTTGTGAGATTTCTAAGACTTGAAGAGCTTTTGAACAATTGCTTGGGAAATTAAAATAAGTAAACCAAAGGTAATATGACAGTATGTCTTGAATCAGACTGTATAGAATTTAAACTAAGAGTAACACACAGTAAATGTACATGCTCATGTATAATGGGAACACCCTTTTTCATTAGAAAGAGGTCTGTTTTCTTGTCTGGTGTTAAGAGAGACTGGAATCTGGAAAGTTTAAAGCCATGTAATAGGGTTGCTCTTTTTTTTTCCCCTTTTCTTTTTCCTTTTTTTTTTTCTTTTTCTCTTTCTTTTTTTTTTCTTAAAAGTAGTATAAGAGTTTGTCACAGTACAGTTCTCTTCGACCCTAGGTCCCGTCCAGCGGGGGAAGCATGCAGAAAAAAGAGAGTTGGTTACAAGGGAGTTGCCTCAAAAATAAAGAACTTTAATAGTGAAAATAACAAACACAGACCACACAAGCTGAGGGGCAACATCCAAAGACCAAGGAGTGTGGTGATCTTAACAATATATATGGGTGTCTGAGGGCAGGGGTCCAATCCCGAACATGGAACAGGAGCATGACCTTATATGTAATGGGTCCCAAACCAACTGAGAACTGGCACTGGAAACATGGCCTACCGTGGAATGATTCTATTGGCCTGTCAACTCCCATGGTTACACTCTTCTCACCATAACCTAACCAGGTACCTCTTTTTCAGCATCCCACTCCCCATGGTCTCAGGTTGAATCCTCCTGCATAAGCTGCCTGGGTTAAGCCGCCATTCATTCCAGTTAGTTCAGTTCCACAACAGTTTACTTTTAAATTATCCACAGAAATATTTCTTGAACACCCCTTTGCAATGAATTTAGGATACCAAACTGGGTTTAAGGGTGGCTATCTTTTACAAATGCTCCTATATTAAGTAAGACCTGTTATAACATGTATTTGAGAATCTGTAGTCTCTCTAAGAATTTAGCACATACATTGTGATGATCAGTTTTTTTGTGTGTGTGTACATGTACACAAGTGGGAATCATACACACATGTTTGTCTGATTTGAAGTGAAAGAAATAGTACTAGGCACACCCCAGGTCAAAGTATATAGACATTATAAATTGACTATTACATTACACCATACAATTTAGTTCTTACATGATAACTCTGATGGCTGTCAGAAGGCCATGATTTATCTGTTCTAAAACCTACTTTTGCTATAAATTTCACAATTTAAAGTAATAGTAAATTCAAATTTAAACTTCTCGAGTTAACACTTCAGGTGTAAAACCAGGGAAAAAATGTCTTACCTTTCTAGATCTTGGTTTCTAAGAAAATAAGAACTGTCCTATCTACACCGTACTATCAAAGTCAAGTGATGGCTGGATTTGTTCCATCCTTTGGCTGAAACTCACTTTGAACAACACAAACTGTATTTATTTTACCTGTAGGCAACTTTGCTGGAATCTAAGTTTCATGAACTCATATTTAGAGTCATGACTCAACTGTTCTCCTTTATGGTGATCCTTAAGTTTGGTGGTTTATTTTTGTCTGTGTGCATGCAGAAATCTTGAACATACTTGTATATTTTCCAGCTCTTGCAAATGTATCTGATTTGAAACCGGAATTGAAATCACAAATTGAATAACCTAGAATAAGAGAACATTCAAGAAAAGCAGTGAAGTAAACTGAAACATAAAATCTACCTAATATATATTGTGATTTTCTGACTATTAGAAGAAAACAAGTTTTTGTTCTCTAGCGTGTCTTAAAAATAAGGATTTAATCAGGAGAGTGGTTCAGTTTAATTTTCTGTTTGGCCTCACTCAGCTACTGATTTACTCCTTTTTCTTTTTTTCCTTGAGTTGTGTCCAGAGTCAGTTTCTGTCTCAGGTAATGAGACTACTGGAATATACTAAAACTGCCTATGTGTCTGTGTACATTCATATTTGATAAACCCAATGTACAAGTGGAAAGACAGTAAGAAAGGACTAAAATTTTTTTTGAAATTCTAAAACCTAAGAATCTTCTGTCAAGAAAAAGTCTAATTTTCTCTGAGGAAGATGAAGTCTAATATTCTGATACATGTCAAAGTCACCTAGGATAACTTGTTTATGAACACCATTAAAATATTTGTTTTAAAACAGTCTTTCTATAGTCAGTCTACTATATGCCATCAGCTCACAGAGTACAGTATCACTTCTTCTGTTTTCATCCTCAATTGCATATCAAGTTTGCTGATCAGGCTACATTTGCACTGATCCATCTCTCTATCTCCCATCTCACTAACCGTGGCGTTACACTTAGCACTGAAGCCACATGAGAGTGGTAAACCACAAGAGTGTCAGGACACAGGGATGAGAACAGATTGATGCTCACTCTGTGATGGACATGAGGCTTTTCACAAGGGGCTAGGGGTCTCAGAGCGCAAAAGCCTGGAAAATAAAATTTCCTTAGAATCATAATTCTATTTGAGGAGTTAAGCATTTAAAGTGGAAATAAAATATCTGGTTCTGTTTTTCTCATGTACACAAATTCCAAAAGATAGGGGAATTTCAGATGGGAATCGGCTATGGAAATGGTTTGCCTTGTTCCAAAACTATGTTTTCTTACATAAAACTGAATGCAAATACAAAACCATCTATGGTTGAAATAGTTTTAAATTTCTGAATATTTCTTCTCAGGAAAGAACTCATTTTGTCCCAAAAAACTATAAAATCTTTTTTTCAATACGTTATGTAAGTCATTATATTATGGAATTCCATTTTATCTAAGAAATTGTATCAGATGCCAATTTTATATATCAAACCATATCAAATATCAAACCATAGATCAAATAATTTGCTCCTAAAATTCCTCTGAAATTCTCTGCACCTCTGAAAATTCCAGGATATTTCTGTTGCACATCAGATAAACTCACCACTTTCAAACAAATATTAAAATATGATTGTACCTCCTAAATTTCTTTCACAACAGGGTAAATCAAACTAATTCCAAGACAAAAAAACTTCGGACTAACCACTAGCTTTGTGAAGATAGTTCTCACATTGGTTAAGGGATGTTCCTTCATGGAGTCCTACTCTGTCCATCACCCTTGTCCTGAAGGATATATGAGCTACCTGAGCTGGTCTCCGTTTGTTATTTCTCCTTTGTCAGGAAATTCTATCTGGGGCCTGAGAAATGAAATTTAAATGAAGTTTTTAAAGTAAAAAGTGGTTGTTGAAGTGAAAAGTTTCAGTTTAAGCAAATTCATACTTTTAAGAAAAGTTCCTATCCTATTTCTCCTTAGAACAATGTATTACGTCATATATCTCCAGAAACCAAGGCATGAAATGGTAGGTAAAATATCAAGTAGCTAATGCTTAGCATTTTGAGATTGTTAATTAGATGCCTTCCTGCTTTTTGTGTGATGAACATTTTGCCAATGGTTGCTAATTATTATAGCAATTAGGTTTAATAAGTCGAGAATTTCACAAGCTTAGGTCTTCTGGGTTACACTTTAGCCAATAGGGAATGGGTGTTAATTAAGGACAAAGAAAAGAAGAATTAAGAAGATTTGATGGGTTTAAGGAAACAGCAATTAAACAAAGTGCTAGAGCGATTTGCATATTTTAATAAGTCAAGAACTCTTGGATGTTCAGGAAAAAAGTTACATTTTCATTAGTTAATGTAATTTTTTTTCCAAAAGATCTCTTTTCACATTTTAACACTTTGTCTCCAGGAATATAAGAGGAATGTTAGTTTTCAAATCTTTATTATTAACGCTTTAAAACTAGTTCTAGACCTCAAAATAGGTAGTATTGGTATAAATATGAGCACTAATGGAGCTCACTCTTATTTTGAGGGAACCAACATATTGTCCTGAGCATGGTATCTGTAAAGACCCTCCATAGGCTACCTCACCTATATCGCTGACCTGACACCAAGTACCAAGAAGCTCTGTGTCCTATTAAAAGCAGTTACATAAATATCAGGGGGAAAAAAACCACCTTTTTTTTTTTTTTTTTTTTCCTGGTGAAAACAACAGAAAATATTTGCAGGGAAGGAAATTTATCTCCTTCAATAGAGAAAGAGATCACTATGTACATCAACAGTAAGTGATGGAACACTGTCAAACCTATAGACTCTGTCTTGGTTCTCTTTTTTTTTAGGCAACAAATGAAAAACCCAGTTGTTGGTGGGAGGAAAATCCACCTCAAATTACTTCTAATTCAATATGAATACTTCTGAACAGACTACAAAGTACAGTGATGTGGACAAAGAGTAGTTTTATTTAAACTCAACCTCATTGTTCCATTAAGCAGTGCATCACACCTGGGCATTTTAATTGTTTAAGATTTTGCAGCTTAGGAAAAGGTCTTACAAAGCACATTGTAAGGAAAACTCAAATAGTATGCTCCAATAATAGTATTTGTTCAGAACCAACTTTTCATCACTGAACTATTAAGAAGTAGAAGATTATCTGAGTGCAATTCACGCTAGAAGCACCAGTTTCTTAATGATTATGCTATTGTGTTGTAAGTTAACATTCACAGTACTAAATTTACATGAGCCACAAGGGGTGTAAACTGTTATTTTATTCATCAGTTAGTGAGGAAGTGATGTGAGGAGTTGATCATTAGTGTCACAGGAACAATAGATCTATTGAAACTCACTAAAGTTCAAACACCAAATTGCTGAAAATATCACACAGATGCCAGACCTGCAGGTAGAATGGTGCTTCTGCAGAGCTCAATATGAGTGAGCCTTTTTTTTCTGGGGGGGGACGTTGATCAGGTTACTTAATGAAGAGGTGAGCAGGAAATAAGAAGAAAAAGTAAGAGAGAAAAGGAAAAGAGGGAAAGTAGGTGTGAAGAGGTTTTCTTGTCTATGGATCAGGCAAAAACTTCATAGAATCATAGAATCGTTAAGGTTGGAAAAGACTCCCAGAGTCCAGCCCTTGATCAGACACCACCTTATCAATTAAACTAGAGTACTACATGCCATGTCCCATCATTTCTTGAACACTTCCAGGGCTGGTGACCTCACCAGTCCCCTGGGAAGTCAATTCCAATGCTTGACAACCCTTCCTGAAACAGAAATTCTTCCTGATGCCCAACCCAAACCTCGCCTTGCTGCACCTTAATGTCATTTCTTGTCCTGTTGCCTGGGAGAAGATGCCAACCCTCACCTTGTTGCAACCTCCTTTCAGGTAGTAATACAGTAATTAGATTGTAATATAGACTGTTTATTGAGCAGGAGAGGAAGAACATCTGCCTGCGCTCCCCACAATCCCAACGTCATATCTACTACCAAAATTAAATAAAATGTAATTGTATGCATGTTGTAGGCATAATAACAGAAGAACCCTAATTTTCAGTAATAACACAGGTAGCAAACACTTCACCTTCTACTGTTTAAATTGCCACTTATCATGGAACAGACTTTCATAGGATGTTCTAATATAGCAGCACAATAAGAATAAGCCTGACCAAAAAAGCACTTGCACAAACTTAAAAGTTCATTGATTGATAGAAGTAATAACACAAAACCACTGGTAGTCACACAGCCTTGGCCATCTGCTGTTGCAGCTACTACATCTTTCTTTAGTGGGGCTTGGGCACTAGCGAACATAATAGAACACTTGTTCCATTTAGAAATAGGCAGTTACAGTAATGTTGCCATAGGCATAATAATAATAAAACTACCTTCCATCTCTCCAGTTGCTCTTTAGCTACCAATGAAGTAATTTCTAAGCATCTATTATTATTTCAAAGGTGATAGTCAAAAATTCAGACTCATCTAGCCCTCCTAATTTCTGAATCCCACTAACCATAAATAATTTTGTATAAGTAATCATTTACATACAAATTATCACATTTCTGAGGCTGTGAGTGAAAATATCTTCTGCTGACCTAGCTAATAATTTGGGAATTGCTTAATCAAAGAACAACATAAAAGAAATACCACAGGTCCATACACAATAGGAATGGTGTGCACAATAAATGTGCTTCTTAATCAGATAAAATTCAAAGATTTGCAAATAGAGTTTACAGAAAGAAAACCTATCCTTCATTTTCATTGAAGCCTTTTCATTATGGAAAATAAAAATTATCTCCTTTAAGACCACTTTATAATACCTGATTTCAAGCTTCATTGAATATTGCTTTTATTTTGCGTTTTCCTTTCACAGATGTTCTGTGAATAGTCCGTTATTCCCTCCTGGAACCAAGAATTTGAACACCAGTTCCCCAACATGAGAGAAGTCTTCTGTCATCTAATCTCACTACTCCTTTTCCCTACAAGTGCTCCCATCTCCTCACAGATGAAGCCACTGGTAAAATTGGTTGGTGGTTTGTGGGTTATGTCTCTCTACTCAGCATAGCAGTGGAGCATACCTTGGGTGGTGTGACTCTTGGACTGAAAAATAGAAAAGACAAAGCTTTCTTCTAGAGTTATCCAAATTGTAAATCACCCAAGACATCTTGGACCAGGCTGACAACCTGTTTAGATGAAATGAATGTGGAAATAAAAATAAATGTAAAAGCAAGATTACAACATGAGAGCCGTGGAGCTCTCTGAAAGAGTGGTTTTGAGCTGTGAGGCCTTACTGTTAAATAATACCATATACATTGCATTTGTAATATTGCACTTATGTAATAACTAAATTATTTTTCTGTCATCTCACTAGAAGCCAGTGAAATCAGAGTAATTTTGTATCGATGGCAAGGTCACTGGAAATCAGTAAACATATGGTGAATACCGTCAGGGGAATGCTCTTAGTTAAGAATGAGGGATACACTTCAGCAAAATGTGCAGATCAGCATTCACTCTGGTCCACCCCAACATGTTTCTGCAAAATACCTCGAGCACATCTATCTGAACATGTCAAGATTGTGTTTGATAACACAGTAGCAATTTTTTTCTGTGTGATGAACAAATGCCAGTCATACGAAGTTTGGAAGACAATTTTGCAATTTTCTCTGATATTGGGCAGGCAGAATGTGATTATCGGTGACATAGTTGCTAAGTCTCCTGAAATTATTTGGTGATGATAAATGAGCTCATGACTTCAGGCTGAGGACTTCATGCTTATGACTACTTCCTTCTTGATATTACACACTGCTGGAGAAATGACCTTTAGTGACCTACGATAAAAATGTCAAATGTCATGTTTCTCCTATTCTGCAGTGAACAGTCTGTTCCTAATGAATGTCCTAAATTTCAAGAAAGGAGCTCAAAAGAGCACTTGAAAGGGTGGAAATATAACAAGGCAGACTGAAGACCTCTTGATAACCCTTGATAGAAAGGTCAAATGCAGGAACTGTGCACTTTCGTGTAGTGGTTCATAACAAATGAGATTTTTGCTGCGTAAGGGTTACCTCCATAAGAAAATTACATTAGTTCATTTAGTGATTTACAGTTCTTCCAAATGAGAATGTGTAATTGCTGTCAAGAAAGACAATCTATTTCCACCCTTATTATACTTTTAAATTTTTAAAATATACAAGTTCCTTCGGTCATCTGTCTTTCTGACAAAAGCCTTGTGGTCATGCTCTGATATTAAAGGCAGACTTGAATTAAGAGATGGATCTTGTGTTTAAAAGATGACAAAATTTAGGCTCCTTTTCCAAGGATAGGAATCTAGTCATAAACCTTCAACTAATTTATCATACAAATTTTACTCATCTGAGAAATGCCTCTGGTGAAAGAAGTGGAGCTGCTAATAAAAAAAAGTAACATGAGTATTGTAACTACAAGGAACAGTTCCAGAGTACAGGAAATGTTTCACTGCTGTTTTCTTAAAATTGCCATTCCACGAACTCAACTGGACTGCTCATCTTTTTTGTTAAATGACGTTTGACAGATAAAATTGGCCGTGTTTCAAGAATGACAGCACAAATAAAAGTCTTTGGAAAACATGAAATTACAGGAGGAAGGTAGAAAAGGCACCTTTATTTTGTCCATTAAGACACCAAATTTTCACAGTGCACGTATCAAGCTTCAGCTGTTAAATCAATCCTATGAGCTCACCAATCATGACATCCATAACATGTGATCCTGACAGGATAGAGCTGACAAATTTATTTGTATCTCTAAATTACAAGCATGACACCTGGAAAAACTTTATGTGCCCCAAAGTCCCCCAGACCATTTATTTCTATATCAGTCCGTCAAGCTATTATTATCTACAGCATTCATGTTTAGCTCATTTCCTTCTTGAAAACTTTCTTGAAATCTGAAGTACCAAAGTCAGATCATTTATTTTGTATTTTGTTTTCAGAAAAAATGTCATGTATATGGTTTGGCATTTTATTGACCAAGAAAATTTCTTGCCATCAGTGACAAGAAGTGACATCAATTAAGGGTCTGATCAGTACAATTACAGAGGCAGAAGAGAAGGTAAATTAAAGAAAAAAACTTTATACAAGCAGAATAGATACATATTATGTATATGACAACACAGCAATACTGCTATAACAATAGAAAATTAAAAATTTATCTAAATCAAAAGACAAAGCTTAAAAGAGAGCACAAGTGTGTAGGGAGAACCAGTGGATTTCCAGTGATCTCTTAAAAGAGCATGACTTATTTTTGTTTTTAAAGAAACCAACAGCATCACAAATCAATATGTACAATGGAGGTAAAAGACTGATCTGCCCACTTCTAAAATAGAGCAACTGTGATGAGAAACTTCAGAGTGTTGTGTACAAAGCAATGCTAAAACAAGGGTTTATTCGGGAAAAATTTGCAATAGTAATTTGAGATAGCAATTTTTTTACAATAAATGATCATTTATTGTCCAGATTCATATTCTGTCATTATTTAAAATGTTACTTTAAGCCAGAGAGTTTCTGAGGATATTTTATGTTTCTGGTAATAAATGTTAGACTAGGAGAATATTTTTGCATTAATTTTCAATTTTGAAAGACTTTTTCAGCAACATGACTGTCACTGTCGTGGGAAATTTCTCCAATGCTGTTACAGATGCAAAACTACCTCAAAGTCAGTTTTGTGGCTTGGATGAAGTTTTTTAGTTTTTGTTTTCCTTGAAAATCATTCATCCATTTATTGGCAGATGAACTGTCACCAGTATATAACGTCTGGTGTTCTAGCACCACACTAGTCAGGTTGTTTATCACGGTGTCTTGACTACAGTCTCACTTTCTTTTATAAATATCTATTGTCCATCCACTTTAGATTAGAACTCCAGAGTACACTTAGTGTTCAGTCCAGTGAAATACAGAAGCCTTTTCTTCTTGCCTAGAAGAAAATCCATCAGTATGAAAATCCATGACTGATGTTTCCTTTTTCGGAACTAGATGATCAGAGGAACTTCTAGACAGTAAACCAGTAAAAAAGTATTGTTTACCGAGGGATTGTACTTACTGAGAATGTGGGAAACTGCATTTAATTGAAAAAAAACCACAAGATATGCAGACAATAACAAAAATTTTTTTAAAAGGCCAAATTAATGTCTTATTTTAAAAAGGCAAGATTGCATTAAAGCATCATCAAATGGCTTTTAATTATTGAAATGTAAGTATTTGGTGCTATCTGTTTTCTGTAAGAATATATTAGTTTTGAATTTTGGAGGGATATTCTCTTGAGTTTGGCATGTCTACTGTTTACTGCATATATTGGCAATGAATTTCTTGTGGATATGTATGACCAGCTGATGGGTTCTATACTTTTCCTGGCTGTCCTCTACAAAGAGATCCCTTCACCTCAGAACACATCCTGCACAACCAGCACTGCTTAAATGGCTGTTATCCTTCAGGGACTTCAAACAAAATTTTTATGGGAGGAGAAAGTTGGGTCAGAGTATTCTTCTCTAAGATACCAGGCTTTCACCTGCTTTCTCCATCATCTGTGCCCAAATTTGTGTTTGGATACATGGGTAGGGAGAAAGAAAAGCAGGGACAGCAAGTAATGGTCTATACACTAATAAATTCGTCTTTGACATTTCTCTGCATATGCACCTAAATTTTCTGTGGTACTGCATATTTCAAAGATCTGTCAAGGTCAGCTTTTGCCACATACACAGTTTTGATGCAGCTGGTTCCTTGGACTGCCTGGCAGCTGGTGTGTCTCGATTTGCTGATGGAGCACAAGGACCTTTGCAGTATGGTAAAACCAGGACACAGAGATAAGATGGTTAATTTTGTAGGTATTTCTGTAGGTGAGTAGCTCTCTGGTTGTTTATACACACACAAGACACTTCTCCTTTACTGACATTTGCTGCTCTGTAGCAACCCTAACTGCAGCATCCCAAGTGGCTTGAGCTGCCTAGTATATTAAATAGAATGCTTGCGAAAGTATAGAGATGTTCTAGTAAACATATTAAAATCTAAAAAGCTGGTTTTTAAAGGATGGTTAATTTTCAGTTCTGAAATAGCTGACTGCCTATAAGAATCAGTGAAACAGGTAGAATTGCCTGTCACTAAGCACGCCCAGGAGTTTCACTTAAGAAGGTCTTTCTGTGTGCATCTGTATTGTTCTGTCAGTTTGGAGTTCCTAATTCCCTCATCTCAGAAACTAGATTGGTTTTAGCTCTTTGACTCTGGGTGAAAGCAAAAACAAGTACTTATTTGCCAGCCAGGAAACCTAGGCCTGAGATTGGACTGTGTCACATTTAATTCCCCTGGCCACAGAAAAAATAACGATCTCAGTGACTAAAGGTAGACTTTGGTCTAAGATTCTGCACTTGAGATGAGCAAAGTCAAGAGAAATGAGAATCCCTAGAATCCATGTGAGATGCCCACTCGCCTGCAAGAATCCTCCCTAACAGAAACCCTGGAGTAAGGCTCACATGTTTAATTACATATTTATGTGTCTTGTGAATGTTGATAGAAGAAGAGCCACCAAACCTGGTATAAATACAATGCTAATGATTAATGTCTTGCATATAATATATGAAGATATCAGAGATTAATATCTTTGCAATTTTAAATTCTTAATTCATACAGCTTAAGCCTGCTTCACTGTTTTAAGCAGGATTCATGACAGCTAATTGCATTTACATATATTTATTTGTTTGTTTATTTATATTAGACATAAAACACCTGAATGTGCTGTGTTCAGTAGATACATTAAAATCCCCAAGAATCTGACTTTAATATGTTTTAATTTCCTTTGACCTCAGGAAGAGGCTGCAGAAAATTTCCACAGTCATTCATCCTAATCACAATTCATTTTTATCTTTCTTTTAAAGACTTATGAAATCAGATTATTGTATATGTACATTTTTTTGCATCAGTTTTTTATTGTTCCAGAGCTCAGCCACCCTCTCTGGCAGAAAAATTTTTTTCCTGATTTTGCCAGACAACTTTCAAAGTCTTTCATTCCTAGAAAATTTTAAAATTTAAGAGCTACCAGCTGTAATTACTGTTTAGAAGTCTCAGGGAGATTAAAATACCATTTGTGGCCTAATCAAAACTTCCACAAGTTTCTGCAAATAGAAAACGTACCTACATTTTAACAATATTCAGTCAAATCTTCAATATTTTTCAAGTTAAAAGTCTATAAATATCTTGTATTTATAGAATGTATTTAGGAGAACAAAAATATTTCTGAAAGCTTTAGCAAATCTTCTCCAAGCATAATATAGCTAATTACTGGTCTTTCATAGGAGCATGAATGAAATCTTCTTAGTATATAATAGAAAAATTAAAGCATTTAATAAATCATCTGCTTAGGATCTCAAGCAAAAATTAAAGCATTTCACAAATTATTAGATATGCATAATCCTATCTAAAGCCTTTTAAACCAAAGAGAGCATATGATAGCTCCTGTAGAAAAGTTACTTCAGTCCTCAATTCCAAATAACACCAAAATCAGAGTTAATGCTGACTGAAGTTGGGTCATATCTCCTCTCTGGTAGTATATGGCCTAGCAGATGATGCCTAGTGTTCTGAATTGATCCAGCACCTTAGCATTGCCAGTGAAACCACAGAGGGAACTATGTAATACATATTGTTTGGAAAAGCTTTTAAACATTTCATGATGACAGGGGTTCCATAAGGCATTTTCAGTAAGATGCTACATGACTAACTGCATTCCTTCAGCCACATTTTTTTAAAGTGAAAGGAAAAAAGCATCCAAAACTACACTAAAAAAACACCATTTTTGGAGGTTTGAAAAAGAAGCACTTGAAAGTTTAAATATACCCTCATAAAGATGACTGGTGAAAATTAACTACTGAAGTAATTTCGCATACAGACTGTGGACACAATTGCAGATTCCTTTCCCTACAGAACACTGGTTTTATTCATCACCCAAGGACATGAAGTGGTGTTGGGTCTTTTTTGTAGAGGTTTGTCACAGGAGTTAAAAACACAGTGAGGAGTGGAAGGAGCTAGGGTGACTACTCTGACATGGAAGTTCAAGGAAGAATCCAGTACACCTGTTTTACAACGTCAACTCGTTCAACACATGCACCAACTAGATTTTGTGCCACTCAATTTGTCCCTCTAGGATGTGCTGTTCAGCCAGTTCTCAATCTACTAAACCAGTCTACACTTCCCTATTTGCCTATGAGGATGCTGTGTGAGGCAGTGTTGAAACTCTCTCTGAAGTCGAGGTGGACAATATCTGCTGCTCACCCATCTAGGTAGTTGTTTCACTGCAGAAGACAATTAGGTTTCCCAAAGTGTAAAAATTTAAATTATTTCAGAGAGCCAGCTGAAATGCTTTAATCATAGAAGTGGGTACTATTGTAGAGTAAAATAATAAAATTGTAAAAAAAAAAAAAAAAATTGTTTGGTATCTGTTTCTAGAGTGAACACTATGTTTTCATATTGGCTTGCAGGAAAATGTATAAAGCCAAGGAGCAATGCAATGTTAGCAAATGAAGAAATCCCTTTGAGATGTGTGAGTAAGAAAAAAGATTGGGGAAAAAAGTACAAGAAAAAGAAAAAGGACAGTTTTTCTTACATATATTAAGACTCTTTATTAACCAGGGGTTTTAGTTTGTTCCCATCATGGCAAAGGACAAATCTTTCCAATCTGTTAAAAATTTTCTGGTTTTTTGTAGCATCAAGAAACCTATGTGATGGATTTCTGCAAGTTTTAATTCAGATCTAACGAGATCTGACCCAATTATAAACTTACTCATGATAACTCATATGCTGCATAAAAGGATGACTTCAGGGAAGTTGCTTTAACAGTTATGGAAGGCAAGGTTAAAACTAGAAAATTAAATGGGGACTTTTTTACCTTCTATGTTTAAAGTTAGAAGTAATGGAAAAGAAAAACAGTAAATTTCCATTATAGGAATGTTTTAGAGAAGAACTTCAGTGTTAATGAAGTGTTGGAAAATGGGAAATATTGAGTTATAGTGCTGAATTTAGTGCATTAAAATATGTAGTTGTGATTTAGCAGTCTGTGTTGAAGATGATTAACACCTGAAATTGTTCTAAGTAAAAGAGGAAATCATGAGAAGGCAAGGAAAAATTGGTAAGGTTTTGAAGATAAAGTTAATTTATAGTGAATGTGACAAATTCCTAAGAGAAAAAATAAAGAGAAAGGCATATTTACATCAAGAAAATGTAGATTATGCAACAGAGGGACCTGGGATATATCTGTATTAATATTAAAGATATTTAATAGTGTTGGAATTTTCAAAATTATACCATAATAGAAGACATTTTTCCTGAAAGATGTGATGACAGTCAATTTAAGGTTCTGCAGTTGCCAATTAAAGCATTTGGTCTTTCTCCTGTGATGGCAAATTCATACAAACTTCTGTTTTATTTTAATTATTTTTTTTAAAATGAGTGGAAATAAGACAATATAGAGATAGAGAAATTAGTTGATAAGTCCAATATAAGATTATTTAATATAGTGAGATATCATCCTAAATTGTAGTCTTTCATTGTGTTTCAATGCTAAAAATATGTAAAAATAGTAAGTTTCTAGCAGAAATGAAAAGTTTATTGTTCACTCTACCCTCTTAATACTAATCAAAATTAAGAATAATGTCCAATACTTTAATTCTGTTCCTATGATTGTTATTTTTCTCATTAAAAAGGTCACCTTTTCATGAGCTGAATAATCTAATGAACAAAATTCCTTTTATTTATATAGGTCTCATTTACATTTTAAGCTGTTTGGTTGAGAATTCCCTTTATAGATTTAATATCAAATTTTCTATGTATGAAAGGTATAAGACTAACAATAAAAAGAGGAAATTTCTTTATTTATTTGAAAATTAAGTACCACACAACAGCAGTAAATGATTTTCACCTTTCCCTTAAATGACTGCCTGTCTCTACTAATAAATGTATGCATTTTGAGATTTAGCTTTTTTATTGTTATAACTGATGCTTGGTCACTCTGGACATGAAAGAAATAATTCTCTTTGTTAGAATTCAGATCTGAAGTTTATAAAACTCACAATGCTGAAAAAACAAAGCAAAAAGTGTTTTACAGGAGTTGCCCCACACAGAAGACTAATGCCTCGTTTTGGTTAGACTGAGTTGATTTTTTGGGGAGTTTGTTTGTTTCTCTGGGTTTTAGTTTTATTAGAAGGAAAATGCAGTACTGCTTTGTGGACAACGAAATAAACAGTGTTGTCTGTTCATGCAGATTGAGATATTTTACATTTAAAAATAGGATTGTTAAAAATTTATTCTGCCAAGAAACCCTGAGCAAATAATTCATTATCATTTTTAGAGAACTGTGTCATATAATATCCTGAACCACTTCTTGATATTTTTTCCTTCATAAAAAGGATTTCAAGTGTGATTCTTTTCCTGCTTTGTCAATATATAGAAGGTTATTCCTTTCTCTCACTGGAATTGCCAGCAGTTGTGACTATCTGGCAAGTAAAATGGGCACTAGCGATCAGACATGTGAAGATATAACTGAAAGGGGATGGAAGGAAACAAGAGAGCTACAGCTCCATCATCAGCACAAAAATATGTCACACACATTCACCATCACATGGCAGCTGCTGCCAGTATTTAAAAAATAAATCTGAAGGTCAGGTTTTCTTCCTGACCTATATTTCCAAAATGCTTTTATAACAAGATTTATCTTTTTTAACAATAGAGAACGCTTTGGAAAATCTAGACATCTGAGACTCCACGAAAATAAAACATTTAATTTCTGATTGAATATTTCTATTAGTTTTCTTTCTTTTTCCTTTCTCTACTGGATTTGGTTTTGCAAAGTTCTTTGTATGTTCTTGGCTTTGCCTAGATACAAAATGAAAAAAAATTACTGAAATCTCAACACACGTTTATGTCTGCAAAGCCTTCCTGTTTTGGAGCCACTCCCTTCACATCGTCTCTTTAATTTTGGCATTTGCACCTGCCCTGGTGTATTGTTATGAAATATTTATGGACCAGAAAACTTTTCTGCAAGACACAAGGTGACGTAGACCTTCATTACAACACATAACAAATCTGCAAGAGGCTACAATACTTAAAGGCTCATAGTAATCATAATGAAATCAGGTGTGAAAAACTAATTATAGTCCACTTGGTCAGCAATATAATAGTTTCTAAATAAAATAACACAAGGTATCCTGTGGCTGAGATAGAGAATAACAAGAGACAGCCTGTGAATGTTGGCTTAATACTGTTATTACTGGGTTGTTGCATAATGATACTACTTCAATCAGTTCTATTTTCAAAAGATGGCATTTCACTACTGACATTAAACAAGCAACAAATGTATTTTCTGTTCCTGAAAATATTGACCAAAAGTATTTAATTAAGTTTGGAACTTTTTTGCTTTATCCTCTTATGTTTTATTGCATTTCACACCTACTTAACTTTAAAATTTTAAGTTAATATACCATTAAAAGATGAGTGTCTCAAAAAAAGCCATATGTTATGATAGAATCAAATTTGAATATTCACTGTTAATCTTATTGCAGTTTCTTTGGTAATTGAGAAGCTCACACTGCCAGTAAACACAGCCTAGATTATTATTTTAATTGCAATAATTGCTATTATAAAATACTCTGCTTTCATTTCAGAGATATTTTTTTAGATTAATTTATACCTCTGAAAATGGTATATGTATTTGGACGATTTAAAAAATCTAAACAAGGTAGTTTCATAGCTGTCTCTTTAAAACACATCCAATATATTATTTATGACCTCATAAGTGACATGTAGAAATTTACATTTTAGTTACATTCTGTAGTCTTCATCTTCTCTGTTACATGTACCTAGTAATAATAAATTTTTGATTCTTACCCAGAAATTTACAGGCAAAATGGTAGTGTAATGCAAAAATACCTGTAGGATTCTTTTAATGAGTCATAGAACTCAAATATTTCAGGCAATGGGATTCGATTTTATAGTAAAACTAACATGATAGAGCCTTCAGAAAAATAATTTTTGTGAATAAGTGAATGAAGAACTACTAGAGTCAGATTTAGTTATATCCATGATAATGGCAATAACCAAGGAAAATTAGATTATGTGTAGAGGAAATTTAGATTGCAAAAAGTTTTTCATAGCATAAGAGGAAAGGAAGACTCTAGGTGATATTTTTCAAAAAAACAAAGGGCCCTTTCCAATGAAAAAAATGGAATACCCGGAGACATTTCTTGGAGTCCTAAACAGGAGGCTGCAATTCAGGTAACTGAGTCATCTATGCCTACTTGGGACCTTGCTTGCAAGTGGTAGTACTCATAAAGTCTCATAACTCCAATCTTTGGTCCAGGCATTGTTTATTTCAGAAGGACAAAGAAAACGGTGTCAATAGATGCACAAAGACAAACCTTCTATTATTAATTTTAAAGAGCATCATTTAAGAAGCAAGAAAGAAAAATTTTCCACTGAAAAACTTATTTAATCTAAGAGCTGAATCATGTTTTGGGGTGTACTTTTCTAATTATGGAAAACTTAGAACCATAATGTTGCTTATTTAGCTGCTAACTGAGTTAAGCTTGTGCAATCAATCAGAATTTCTGTGCCAAAATCTTCCTTATTGATGGCAAAAAAGCCTTTCTAGACCATAGTGAGTTTAAGAGTTTTTAGATTTGGCACAGTGAGGCTGGACAGCAATCTGGTTGTCTTTTGACAAAACTGGGCTGTGGTATTTTGCAAAATGATAAATTCTGTGAGAACAGACATGAGGGAAATACCCACATTAATGTATCATGCATACTTTTTATTATTTTTGCAATATATATATATTGTTTGTGATTAAGCATTTAGACAACACCTAAAATCACTAAAAATTTTCATTACAATCTTGACTCCAATACAACATGTGAAAAATTCTTGAGTACTGCTGTTTTTTAGCTGGACCACCAATGGTTGGGTGTTTTTTAATTCTAAACTTCATTTTGCTAAGCTCTCTTATTATTCTTGCAATAATATTCACTGCTTTACAAAGACACTCAAAATTTTTTGTCCAACAGAGAACAAACAATAAGTAACTTAAGCAGTCTTCTTGCTTTGAAATTAAACCCTTTTGCTTATCACAATTGTAAAAGAAAGAGTATTTTAACTGCTTCTGTGGGTGGGCAAAAAGAGGTAAAAAAATTAATCTGATCCTCATATTCTAATTATGGGGGAGAATTCTGCTGGTTGTATTTTATGATTTAATTATCATTCAACAGTTTGGAAAGAAAATTAAAATATTTGGTCTCAATACAATTTTCACATAGAATCTTCAGGAAGGCAAGGTTTGCCCTTGGACAGCTTTAACACTATTTCATAAAGACTGAACAACTATTGCTCTGCATTTTTATAATCGTTTAATAGTCTGTTTTCCTAAAGTTGCTGTCTTCCTAACCTGCTTTAATATCACTGAGATTTTTTTAAAAATATGTGTATTTGATTTAAACTGTCTTTCTTTTGCTGAGAATACACCTGCCACCTTAGTGAAACTGTCTGAACCCAGGTTACATTTAGCTACTTTTTGGGTGGCATTGTTCTTTGCCAAAGATTGTACAGATCCTTTTATCTCACAGGGATCATATTTGATCTCTTAAAAGGATGAAGACCATCACCCCACCCTTCTCATAAAAGCCTCTGTTTAATGCCATGTCCCAATAAACTCTGATGTGTACAGTTGATTTCTTTAACAAACTGAGTAGTAAATTTGGGGGGAGGAATTCCAACCTGACTCCTCAGATGGCCTCGGTACTTTATGTATCATATCCTCTGACAGGAGTGTCTAGAATAGACCTTATTTGAATGACTCAGTCAGCACAGAGAATGCCATTGTAAAATGCCTCCTTCTCATGAATTTTGGTGGCTGGACTGGCAGCTGCACACTAAAGCAGCCTGAGCACCTCAATGACCACAAAGTGGGTATCCCATGTGCAACACATTATAGAGATCTAATCCAAGCATTGTATAAATAACAAATCCTGTAACCCTGTCCAAAAATAAATTGCTGTAACCTCTCTTAAAATACCACATGTATGCAGTGAGAAAGTCAATTTAATGCAACGTAGCGGTAGCTTATTAACTCCACATTCCAAGCAGTGATTATCTTTATGAGGCTTAAATGGATGTGCTACATAGTAGAATTGAATAAAGTACAAAGATCATTTAGGTTTCAGAATGAGTGCAGGCACCTCTGAAAGTATTTAAGGATGTCATTAGATCATGCAGAAAGAAAATTAGAGAGGCAAAAGCTCAACTAGAACTTAACGTGGCCACTTCTGTAAAGAATAATAAAAAATATTTGTATAAATACATTAATGGCAGAAGGAGGGGCAAGGAAAATGTCCATTCTTTTTGGACGTGGAGGGGAATACAGTTACTGAAGATGAAGAAAGGCTGAGGTGTTTAGCACCTTCTTTGCCTCAGTTGTCAACAGTAAGATAGGTCTTCCTCATTACAACTCTCCTCCTGAGCTGGTATTGAGTATTGAGCTGGTAGACGGGAACAGAGAGCAGAAGAGGCTCCTGTATCCAGGAGGAAGCTGCTGAGCCACTTAGATTCTCACAAGTCTATGGGACTAGATGTGTCCTACAGTGCTGAGGGAGTAGCCAGAACAGCTCGCCAAGGCACTGTCCATCATTTGTCATCACTCCTGGATTACTGGGGAGATCCCAGACAACTGGAAGATGACCAGTGTGATGCCCATCCATAGGAAGGGCCAGAAGCAGGATCCAGGAAAGTCCATGTCTCTTCTATCTATCTTTACTCGATAAAATGTCAACACATTGCAAATTCTAACTCCTGTTTAATTATACTGCTAGGAAAGAAGTGACAGCATAAGTGGTATTTATTTAGACTGGCTCTACAGATGTACTGTGGTTTTGCTTCTGTGTGAACCAAATATATGGAGATAACACCAAGAGGACCACAACTCAAACCTGAAGTGTAAAGAGTAGATCTATTTCATTATCTCCCTGGCCTGAGGATTTCAGAAAAAACAAATGGAAGCACATACCCTGATAAGCTCATTTTAGCAGGAGCAAAAATAGTAAGGCCTGAGTCCTGTGTTACATATAAAAGGGGGCCTGGAGCACACACAAGTCTTTACCAGGCTGTGTTTTACAATCTCTGAACTTCTTATCTCCCTTCCCACAGTTACAAAGAGGCCTCAAGTCTTTGTGAGGAATGCTTTAAAATTTTTCACAACATTCTGTTATCTATTGAGAGATCTTCATTTCTTTAGTAGACAGAAAACAACCCAAAGCAAACACAAACACGTGAATTCTCTCACACGGAGTATTTTCTAACATCTCTCAGGTGCAAGGTTGGTCTCTGAGCAAAATCAATTCTAAAACCATCTTACTTTTCTCTCTCCTCAACATCTTCCGGTTTATTTTCTTTCTTCTCCACTTAGTTTTTCAATCTTTGACACTGCAAAGCACAAAAACAAGTTACCGCAATAGAAAAGATAACAGAAAATTTATTTTCCCATGGGTACATAATTGTGCCAATGAGCAGAAGTGCATCTGTGCTTTTCCACAGAAGCACTGGTAACTGAACACTCTGCACTTTGTTGAATATATGTCTGGTTAACCAGAAAGAATGAACTAATGATCCAGGATCAATCTCAGGTGCCTGAATATTCCCTAAGAGCCCCAAAAGAAATGCCCTTGATTTTTAACCAACTCGTGGTTGAAAGTGAGCTGTGCTTTGCACCTTAACTAAAATGTCAGTTGAGCACTTGGCGTTACACAATTGGATGAGCGCTGAAGACGGGCAAGTAGTGACTGCACTCTTCCTGTGCCTTGAAAAGTGGTCTATAAAATCTTTCAAATGTATTTCTGTTTAAAAAACAGCTAAGGGAGGAATATTGTATAAAATTACCTGTCCACGGTTCACAGATTGTTGAGAAAAATATTTGTTAAAAAAGGGTAGGCTTTCTTACCAGAAAGGATTCCAACACACATTTTCTATATCCTCTTTTTGGTTTTGCTTTTTTTACCTCATGCTGCAACCTGTAGTTGTTCCCTAGCTCATCGCCTGTTCTGACTCTACTCTGTATAAGCAGACACTGGGCAAAAAACAGGTGAAATGATAAAAAGCAGAAAGAAAAGTCTGCAGGACAAGAAGATCCTGTCTCAGAAGAGCATCTTAGCTCTTTCACAATTCAGCGCAGTCTGTGGCCTCCTTCTTCAGATGGTCAATGAGTCCTAGACCATATGGCCATCACATGCAGCCACAAATCACAGAATCATAGAATGGCCTGGATTAGAAGGGATCTTAAATGCCATCTGTTTCTGAAGTGTGCCCTGATGTGGGGCACCTTTTACCAGACCAGTTTTCTCAGACCTCCTCCAATTCTGTCATGCACAGAGGAAAAAAAAAAAAAAAAAGGAAAGAAAGAAAGAAAGAAAGAAAGAAAGAAAGAGCAGCAGAAATGCAAAAATAAGGACCAAGAAACTATTAAATTTATATCTGAAAGAGTAGCAGTGTTCTCGCTCTTTCCCATCCTTGTGTGCATCATCTTTTTGTGCACATACAGTTATTGCTTATTTTAAATTGCTCTTGAATGAACTGACATTACAAAACAGAACAACTTTTGCCAACCCTATTCAGGATTTGTGGGGGTTTATGTACTATATTACACATAGCAAGATTCTATTCGTGTGTATCTTAATTGATAAGAAAGGCAATGAAAAATAGGCACTTGGTAAGATGTAACTGTCTCGAGGTCAGTTCAGATTGGCTGATTTACAAACAGAACTCCAGTTCTATATTCTTTGTATATGACTATTCTGTATCCAGAAGTACTCCAAATCGTTCAACAAACAGTGCAGATCTCAGCACACTGATATGCAAATCACACTGTGCATAGGGACAGAATTGTAATGAAAGGTCTCTGTTATGCTTTCTTGACCAAAATGGATTCATTGAACATCAACAGTGAGTTTTGCCAATAGCTTCCACTGTTCTGTAATCCAATCACATGGGCACTGGCTTCAATTTTCTTGGATTTTGCTGACAAATGTTAGATATGTTTCTGGGGAACAGAGAAAAGAGTATATTATTGTTGGGACATTTCAATAAACGTTTCAGGGAACCTCTGTAATATGAGATAAGGTGAAGCATCCAAATACATATTTTCAAAAACCTCAGAGGGAATTGAGCACAAAAAAAGAGAAAAAAATCAAGAAAATATCCTTAATCCTTATTTTAATGCTCCTAGATTTAGTGCACAGAGAGAACTAATAAAATTTCCTTTATGGGCAATGAACTTCTAGCATTTTTACAGTATATGGTTCGTACCCTTTTCTAAACTGCATTTAGGTTTTCAGGTATCCAAATCTGAGCCAGGCACTTTGCACTCTGGTAAGAAATAATTAATTTCCTACCTATATTTCTACCTAGATTATATAAGGCCCATGAATAGTTGCTTTTCAGGAGATACTCAATATGATCTTCTGTTAGCAAGGTCTGAATGTCTTGCTGCCTTTCTGGATACACACAAACTGGACCTCTGTGATGCTGAGAGGACAAACACATATCAATCATATTATTCACTTCTTGCTACTATGTATCAGGAATGCCAGCAAAGAAGGAAAGAATGTAGGCAGATTTAGAAATCCAAAAAGATGTACTTCAAAACAAAAAGAATCTTCACAAGAGCATGATTAAAAAACCCAAAAAATCAAACAACACGAAAAGTGAAAACAACCAATCACAAAAGCTTATAGTAGCATATATAAAATGTATTCCATAAATTTCACAATGGCTGAAATTCCTAAATCACTATAATATTGTTTGTCTTTATATGTTAATATGCTGGGTATTAATACGTTGGATATAGTTGCCTTACTGTGATTTAAAGAAGTGGTCAACAGAGGTACTACTATGCCATCTGACTAATCCTGAAAATTAGGTATCTGTTCCAGTATTCCATTGGGCAAAAAAGTTTAACAGTTATTCCAAATGTTTTCTATTTGCGTTTTACTTGGGAACTTCTTCCTATCTATGACCCTCATAATTTATTCCATCTCAGGTCTACAGGAGTCATGTTTCCAGCCACCCTCCTACATGCTGACCATTGTGCAATACCATGGAAGAGGTGCATAACATTCTTTTCATACATTCTCTTAAACCTGGCTGCCGTACTTGAGCATTTCACTCAGCATATGAATGCTCCCAACACAGTATGGAGCAATAATCATCTGCCTTACTATGCTGTAAGCACGGAGTCTGCACAGCTGCTAACTTGAAGAAAAATGTTCCCAAGAAAAATATTGTTTCAGTAGGAATTTACATGCAAAAAGTGCAAGCAGCATCCTATATGTTACACGTATATGTTGTCTATATGAACACCTTCTGTGCAGCAGACTATGCTAGCACAGATAGTTATGTTTCAGTTAATATGGAATTGAACGTTTTGGTTTGCACAACCTACCTCATCCATTACCTCAATGATATGAAAGGAATACTAAAGAAGAGTCAGTTAGTTTTGCACATCACTTTATTTATGGCAGATGTGTGTATCTTTCCCCTGAGGGGAAAAGATACTGAAGGACAAATATCAGGGCACAGCCCATTTGTTCAAGCAGAACATTGGACTTTGAATAATTTCCATCACCCAGCTTTGGAGACTAACTGAGAAAAGATCTGTATTAATTTCCTCAAAGAACGTTTAGCATATGGAAAATAGAAAGTAGTGTTTCTGGCTTGGCCTCATTCACCAGAAGCAGATTGAATTTTTTTATTGATTGTAATTGCACACAATGCTGCTGTTACAAGAGACAGCTCAAAGCAGTAGCATCTTAATAAGCAAAGTCCTAATGCAACAAGCAGTATGCTCAAAATGCTTCTGTCTCTTCTCCAGTTGTATAATTCTGATCCAAATCTGCAAAATCTTAATTGATTTGAGCCTCAGCTATTTAGGGGCCATTTATCTAACTATAGTATTTCAAAGCAGTTGCTTTCATTGAGAAATCAAATTCCCTTCTCTTTCTCCCAGCTGTATCATATGATTCTCAGCTGTTCATTTTAAACTAAACTCCAGAATAAATGTTAGTCTGCTGTATCAAAATTTAAGACACAACTTTGCAGCTTTTCTTCCAAATAAATTAAGCTACAACAAGAAAACTTTTAATCATGTACCAGAGAACAGAAAGAGTAAAATTTTGATTTTATTTGGCTTTCTTCTCACTGGAGAAACCCAGGCAAGAAATATCAATGTTTAAGTATTCACAAATCTTCCCTCAACTTCAGGTTAATCCCATAAGAAACTGAATCTCTTTGTGTCTCCATTTCTGCTCTGGGCATGCATTCAGCTGCCTGAGGCTGTGGTTACATGGGCAGCCAAGCTCTTCTAATGGCTTGTGGCTGCCAAGAAAGGAAGCTTTGCACTTCTCTTGCTTTCTCTCAATTGCTCTCACAGTCCCTCTTTCCTTTACTTGCTGTTGGAGTACAAATGCCCCTGAGCCAAATCCACACAAGCCCAGGAGTGCCCAGAAATGTGAGGACTGAATTAGAATCTTCAGAAAAACTAAAATATATAAATCCACAGAGACATGAGGTAGGAATGCAAGTTTAGTTTTTAAATAAGTTAAGATTTTTTAAGTGCCTTAGCAAATAATAGACTGAATTAGTTAGTTAGAAAAGGATGTAAAACCTAGTTTAAAGTTCAGTGACATTGCCTTTTGTGAAGATAGGTAAATTCTAGACATAAAGAAAACAATGTAACCTTGCTAAACATTTCTAGATGGAATGGATACAATTATATACGTATTATTTGCATAAGAATTTGAGTTTGCCCTCACACATCAATCTTGGCTTTGATAGGTCCAGCAAGGATATAGAAAATTTGCATTTTAACCTGATTGGCCAAAAATAGAATAAAATGCACTGCTTTGAGGATGCTAGGAGGCTCATGAAAAACACTGACAAAATGCCGCTGTTGTTGCTGCAGCAGCGGCTGCTCCTGAACGGAGCAGCACTCATGGAACACTGAACACGGGTGCTGTGGCTGCTGTTTCTGCTTGGGACTTAAGGACCCTGAGTTAGAAGGCTGTCTACATTCTGGCTTGGACTGTAATAACTTTTCCTTCATGAGACTGGTTTAACGATGCAATAAAGGACTTTTGCTTTTACAACTACCCAGCTTCTATAGTCCTCAGTGAGGACATGCAGAAAACTTGACAATTTGCTTATTTCTAAAGTAGATAAACGAGGATTGTGAAGCTGAATTTATCATTCTCAAATAATATGTGCTTGGAAGATAAATGTCTGTTCCTTCTTCCTCACATTAAAAGGAAATTGTTAGTCTCACAGGAGCTGCAAGCCAGTTTCCACGTACAAAGTACTAATGGTGACACTCAGTAGCAAGTTGAACGTGGTTGTTTTGTCTTGGACCTTACTGAGGATAACTCTAAATTATGTCTAGGAAAAATATTCAAAAATGTATAGATCACCTAGTGTATTTGCTGTTTCAAAATACCTGATTTCAGACAAATATAAAACAGACTTTTTATCGGAGGTATTTCCATTCCAAGTATCTTCATTAATACAAAATTGAACCAATGTTTTTAACTCCTCTACTTTAAGGTAGGTTTAGTGGATCCATATCTAATATGATGCAGTCAATACTCTTCACCATTTAACAGTTTTATTGCTTTGTTCTCACATTCTTATAATTAACATGGACCCTGGGTGTCAACAGGACTTGTAATTATTTAATTCTCTCTGGAAGAATTACATTCTTCCACAGTTCTCATTATCACTTTTTACTTTCACTGTCAAATTAAAAACAATATTGTTTCTTTTTCTTCCTGTTTTCTAACTTACTGATATGTCTACATATTGACCATATGTTCCTATCAGAGGAAAGAGAAGAACCAATATGTAAATTTACGGACTTGATAAGCATACACTATTTTCTCTCTGAGGTTGCCCTACTATTTCTGTGAAGCAGTTAAGGCTTGTAAAATTTCGAGCATAGAGTCTAATTAGTGATCATAACTCAGTCATTTCAAGCAAATTGAAAACTGTAGTTGTAACAATTTTATTGGTTTTTTAGAGAAGGCAGAGATCTGCATTTACAGGTAAGTGATTTGGGGGTCTTGTAAATTTTTTTTTTTTTTTTAATATTCATACTATCTGTAAGTTTAAAGTGGCCAAAAAGTTGTGGATTAAAAATAGCATTCAAGGCCAGGTTGGCTTGGGCTCTGAAAAACTTGGTGTACTGAAAGGTGTCCCTGTCCCTGACAGGGGAGTTGGAACTAGTTGGTCTTTAAGGTCCCTTTCAAATCATACCAATTAATGATTCTATGATGAAGGCAGATTGACAGAAACTGCAGGCTGGATTTAGTAGTTCAGAAAGCTCAGAATGTGGAAGAAAGGGATCCTGTTGCTTCTTACTTTTTGTGGGATTTTGGTCTACTATCTGATGGAAAAAATACCGTAATACAGAGTTAAGCCAAATGGTAGGTGTCATCCTTACCCTTCCTCTTTAATCTGGTCTACTTTGAATAAAATTTTTGCATAGCCATTGATTAGAGAATGGAATTTATCTGTTAGAAAAATTGTAAGACATTCATCTGCCCTGTACTTTTAACCTCTGTTACTGTTCCATCAGGTACTCAGACAAGAACAATGATCATTGTAACACCAGCATCCAACCCCAGATGACAGCCCTGCTTCACAGTCTCAAAATTTTACTCCATAATAGTCACCAGCAGCTGGAGAATGAAGTCAAGTCTTCCCAGACACTGATGAAGATAAACTCTCAACAATATCCCCGTGACCATTTTGCTGTTCTAAATAACGTTTTAGCCTTTCTTGCAAATAGAGAAAATGAAATACACTTATAGCAAAGTACAAAAGATCGTACATGTAGGAAAATATTACACAATTCAGAATAATTTCATTCCTTCAAGCTGAATACAAAACATAACAAAACAAAAAGCTCCTCCACAAAAAATCCCAATCAAGCAAACAAAAGAACACAAAAGACCCCCCCAATGGCCCCTGCATTTTAAATTAAGTTATTAGTAGCCAAAATTCTTATTATAAGCCACAGACTGAACCGTCTGAAGCTATATTCTGACTGGTCTTATTTACTAGAAATAATTGAACTGTTCTAAAATGTATTGGTTGAAAATAAAGTTAAATTAAATATTGTCTCCTTTTAGTTATGCCAGGTAGCTGTGCATGGGCGTACATAGTCACAAAAGGCCTACTCAAATTATTTTTTAATTACTTGATTGATTGAATTCAGAAAGAAACGTTGCAGGAAAATATCTACCCTTTTCATGTGTTGTAAATATAGTTTAAATTGAAGCTGTTAGATTTATTAATAACATGTAACTAACCAGCAGTTAGTAAATTACGCATTCATGAAGGCAAGATGTAATATTTGATACTTAAAACACCTAGACACTTCTAAACCACCTTCTATAAAAATCCTGAGACATGCACACAGGAACTCACACACTCCCCTCAGAGTTCGCCCCAAAAACAGTTCCCAGACCTCTCTGAGAACCAGGATTTCTTTATTTCTGTACCCTTCTGCTGGAGGTGCAAGTTCTAGGCTTATGTGTGCTCATGACAGTCTCTACAAAACAACAAAACACATTTTCATAAGAAAGCCCCCACCTCAACTTCAGCTGTGTATCTCAGAAATGTGAATTCTAATTTCATGCACCTAAACTGTCCATCCTCCAGCTAGATGCACACATCCGTGACATCTGATGGAAGGATTCTCAGTAAGGTCAAGATATAGATTGCCGTGTCAGTGGGGTGATTTCTGACAGTATCAAAACAGGTTTTGGCTCTTCTCTGTTGCTTTCTTTTCTTTTCCCACTATCACAAATTTTCAAGCTTTTCTTAAAGTTCTTCTCAAGCTGATGCCTTTAGTCTTAAGCTGTTTATTGTGGCCAATGGATGTCTTCTTTATCATTGTCAGTTTGGGGCCAACTCCCTCTCAGAGAGTTTTGGATGTTCTATTGATACACACCTCTGTTTTATCAACAGTTGGCATCCTGGACAGTTTGCCATGGGGAGGCTAAGGAGGCACTCCCACAAACATTGTTAGGAGCACAAAATGTTCTCTCTCCTGTTACTGATTCTTCTCATTTTCCATCATGTGTAAAGTTTGCCTTGAAATGAAAATAATCACAAGGGATTACACTGTATAATTTGTGAATAATGTTAAGATTTTAGTGGTCTTCCAGATTCATTAGGTATAAATAGTCCCCAGAAAACTGGCTTTTTGGAAGAAGATGCAGAATTCAAAGTAATTGGATTATTTAAAAGTCTCAATTAATGAAGTCAAACTTTAGTATTCCAATTAATGAATGCATGAATTTACATAGACATTAATAATGCTTTTCTCATTAATTATCACCATCTCGTTTAAAAAGAAGAGCATATACCATACTAGCACACAAGAACTAACTTTGTTAATAGAGATGTTTTTCTCACTATTTTCCATTCTATTTTCTCACCATTTTTGATTCTATTTTATTTTTTTTTTTTATTAAATATATTTTACTATTCTTTCAGCTCACTGGTGGAGATTGCTTGTTTTTGTCCTTTCTATTCTGTAATAAAAGCAAGAATCAACACTCTACTTCCAAAATAAAGAATGAACTCGGACAGTCCAACATCCAAGTTAAAACAAAACCATAGTATGGTCCACAAGGAACATTGATGTTAGCATTTTTATGGAAAATTTTCATGTCCTTTCTGATTAGATCATGCTTTCTGACCAGACAGGAAAGACTACATTCTTAATCAATTTCTGGATGTGATTAAAATACAAATATTTTCCAGAAAATATAATTTTATTTTCTGCATGATAATAGTTTTTGATTCATTAAGATTTTACTTTGGACTCATTTTTATACCAAAAACCAATTTTCAGCTAGTGGCTTTTTTAAACATGTTTCCTATGTCTCGTGTTGGAATCCCATTCTGTTTCTTAAAACCAGGTGTAAATTTTCATATTGATTACCCTTGGAAATAATTTCCCTTTAATCTCTAGGAATTTTTATTAACTCAGGCATTGGAGTAAGTAACTAGATTAATATAAAATAATGTTGAAGAGAGTGATTCCAAGAATTTGTGAGAAACTCAAAAAAATTGTTCTTAGTTTCTGCTGACAGCATTTTGTAAACTACTCATTCTTTGCTTCATTTTCTGTATTCTCAAGGTAGCGAAATACAGCTGCTTATGAAATATATTAATATTAATTTTTCAGTTGCATGACAAGTTTAGACGCCAATTTGGGCCAGAGTGTTTTTATCTGTTAGAGGGCAGGAGGGAGCTGCAGGAGGATCTGGACAGGCTGGATCAATGGACCAAGCCAAGAGTATGAGGTTCAGTAAAGCAAAGTTCCAAGTCCTGCAGATGGGTCACAACCCCAGGCAGTGCTACAGGCTGAGGGCAGAGTGGCTGGAAAGCTGCTCAATGGAAAAGAACCTGGGGGTGCTGCTCCACAGCACTTGAACACGAACCATCAGTGTGCCCAGGCTGCCAAAAAGGCCGATGGCATCCTGGCCAGTATCAGCAATAGCGTGGCCAGCAGGGCTGGGGTAGTGATTTCCCTCTGCACTCAGCACTGGGGAGGCCACAACTAAAGTGTCCAGTTCTGGGCCTCTCACTACAAGAGGGACACTGAAGCACTGGAGCAAGTCCCACAAAGCTGGTGAAGGGCTTAGAAAGTAAATCACGTGATTTGAAGAGTGGCTGAGAGAGCTGTAGGTGTTTAACCTGGCTAAAAGGTGGCACAGGGGAGAGCATACTGTCCTCTACCTCCTGTCTACATAACAGGAGGTTGTAACAAGGTGGGGGTCAGCCTCTTCTCACAGGCAACTAGTGATAGGATAAGAGGACAGAGCCTCAAGCCATGTGATGGTCGGTTCAGGGTGTACATCAGGAAGAATTGCTTCATGAACAGGCTGCCCAAGAAAGTGGGTTCACCGTCCCCAGAGGGGCATGGCACTCAGTGCTACGGTTTAGCTGACATGGCGTTGTTTGGTCAAAGGTTGGATTCCATGATCAAGGAGATATTTTCTAACCTTAATGATTCTGTGATATATATACATATATATATATATATATATATATATATATATATATACACTGTAAGGACACAATCTTCTTAAAAAAATTGACCTTTTCTTATTTACAGTTTTGAACAAGGGTGGGATAAAAACTGTAATATCATATGAACTATAAGGATGATTCATGAGTCCTGATGAGTGAACTCATCAAGAAGCATTGATAAGTGTCAAGTATTTCTTCTATAAACTCAGTGAATTAATTCTTTTCCAATATGATTATCACAGTTTAGGCAAACATTCCTCCACCCTCAAAAGTACTCTGATTTGAAAATGTATCTTTTCTTATTTAATATTCATGTGAGATCATTCTTGGATAATGCATGCAAGAGTGGATACTCCTTTTAGTATTTAAACAGATTAAATTTCTTCAAACCAGAGAGTAATAAAATAGAAACTTGAGAAAATTCAAAGTATTACTCTTACAGCAGTGGAACGTACAAGAGGAAATAACCTGAGGAAGAAAATGAAAAGTGCCATAGACATCACTTTCTCCTTTGTTTACAGTTACAGTAGAAGTAGTAGTTTGGGAAGAATAATGATTTTACGAATTATGTATGTTTGATAACGCTTAGAAGCTGCAGTAAGTTAAAGCACAAGAAATTTACCTTATATTGGTAGTCTGCTGCTAGTACATTAACAATTGATATAGATGAAGACATCTGACAAACAGAAATATTAGGTTGGACAGGTGTTTGGCAAATTAAGAGCATAGACAGACCTGTGAGTCACAAAATGCAAGTAGGAGGCATTTACACCATAAGGTAGACAATTCCATAAGAAATTATTTCACAGAAATACAGAGATGGAGGAAGATGAAGCATATTGACATCTCTCTTAAAAGGCAAAAAGAAAATAAACGGCAGGAATAAAAAAGAGAAATGAAGAACATAGAAGTAATAGAGTGATAAGTGACCCCCTCAAAATCAATAACAACCAAAATAATATTTGCTCTGAATTTGTCTACATATTTTGGTCAGAAGCATGAGTGTGGCTTTCACGATGACTATAGTTCTATCTAAATGGCTGGCTTCAAAACTGTGGAACCCTGATGCTAACCTATGGCTTCATGCCATTCCCTCGGCTTCTGTCACTGGTCACCAGAGAAAGAGAGATCAATGCCTCCCCCTCTGCTAAAATTGCAATCCTGAGCCAGTGTCTGAGTCCATTTTATAGCTGAGATACAGACTGTTTCACAGAATTGGCGGTACAGAAGACACTTAGAAAAGATCCTGTCTGCAACTGGAAGACAAAAATTCAGCATAATATGAGTAGTTAAAATTTCATTTCTGTGGAGACAAAAGGGTAAAGTGATAGCTGAAGGAAGATGAACATCGGTGAAAAAATGCATTAAACTGAAAAAAGGCTAAAAGTAGATGTGAATTTAAAAAAAGTTAAGAAGAATAGAACAAGTAGAGAAAATGTATTTTTCTGCAGATAAACTGGTTTAATTAGATCATTCAAAGCAATAGAAATGTATTTTGACAACTGGAACTGGTACTTTCTTTATAGTATAATCTTGTATATTTTACATTTTTTTTTGTATGCCTTGATACTGTGTAGAATTTGTCCTTCCTTCATTCTTCCAAATCCCATGCATGTTTGAAATCCTTACTCTTATCATCCATATACCATATTGAAATATGGTTAAATGTGATTTGACTTAAGCTTCAAACCTAACACTCAGCTCTATGTTGCTCAGTAGTTACTGGCTCATTTCCTCTAAGATATATTTATTTGAAAATTCAAGTCTGTGAGGAAAGCAAACTTGATCTGTTTGACATTGGTCAATAGGCTGCAATTGCCTGAGCATGTTGGCAGTCATCCACAAAATTAGTCACGATATCCTGTTGACCCAGTCTGAATCCTGTGTTGAGATTATACATACTCTATTATCTGGTTTCAGTCTTGGTTTGGGGAATACATTTCCAATTCATGCAAGTTTTAATTCTGTTTTCACAGCTGTTGACTAGCTGTCTTCCTACTGCTTTTATCTTGAGGATTTTATCATGTTCTATTCCTTTTTGATGCTTTTATTTGGCATTAGGAATAGGTTTGCATTTCTTTGCCAATATTACAATTTAAGCCTCCAGAATCCTCTCTAAGACCTTCTGAGAACACAGAAATGAGGTTACTGAGAAATTTTAGGATCACTTCAATCCTCCTTCTAATACAATAGGGTTGAGGGGTTTTTCCTATGTTCTTTAGCATCTATTTTATTCTGGTTTGGGTTTTTTTTTTTTTTTTCTTTACCAGTCTAAGCACCTTCTCAGTTAGTCCTGGTGTAGTTCAACTGCAATTTAAAACAGCAACAGTGACTGATATTCCATGAGACAGTGTGTGAAGAAAGGGCATATTCTGTCCTTCAGCTTCCTCAGTATCTGTTTAAAATCCACTGTCAGTTAAGCCCTGGAAGGTCTACAGGAGAATTTGGTAATTTTTTTGATAGGCACAGCTTAATCATTTCACATGTCCTTTCTATAATCATGCAGGCAACGTGATTCCACAGAGGTCCAAGCAGAATGTTCAAGAACTCCAGCAGATTTCTAATTATTCTCTTCTTCAGAGCTGGTATCTCTAAGAAATTTATACCAATTGTTTATAGGCTACATTGCAAAGAGTAAGATTAAATATTCCAAACTGCTTAGTCTTAAAAAAAAATCCCCAAAAAAACACAGGGAAGGACAAAACTCCATAATTCTTTCTATGAGTAATAAAACTTCTGCCTTTTTGCTATGGATTTCTGGAAATACATATTTCTCTTTAATATTCCAGGCATGTTAATTTTTTTAAAAAATTCTTTATGTGAAATATTTATTTATAAATGCTCACTATTGAAATTATATTCTTCTATTTGTTAGTCAAGAAATTCAAACAATTCCCTTGGTATAAAGATTTAATTTAATTCTACTTGGCATGCACATCATTAAATTCAATAAATATTTTATAATATGAATTAAATTAAAATTTATCTGGAAGTTTTATATGTCTACTTCCAAGTCAGTTAACTTACAGTGATACTGCAGTGCTAGACAACCAAAAAATATTCATAAGGGATTTTTGCTGCCTCAAACTTCCTCAATGTAATTGAATAAAAATAATGAAGTGATTCGATGAGGTGATTGTTCTACTATCACAGTCAACTGTAGCTGATTCAACTTCCACTTTTTTCTTGTAGTAGCTATTTATATAAAAATCAGAAGAAAAAAAAAAGAAAGCTAAACATTAAGTTCAATGAACAAAGCTATGCTTAACTGCTTTTCTATAGAAGTGTAGATTTAAAAACACATTTAGAAATAAGCTGGAGGCATCCTTGGCTGTTTCTGAATTGGGGCTTTGATTAGTAGTTTTGCTTACATGTAACTGAAATTTGTACTACAATTTTGGTATTATGTAAGCATAGCTTTCCAGGAAATTAAAGTTCAACCAGTTCTAAGAAGGAAAACCAGCTTTGTTACATAGAAAGAGCTCCTAGTTTACATGATTAGTGTGGAGTTGGTGTTTTCCCTTCCTAAGCCAAATCTGCAAATCGAATGTGCAAGAGGTGCCCCAGATGTTTTTAATACTTGAGGGTGAAGTCTGTAAATGAAAAAAGTTTTGTTAATTATTCTAGCAGTGCATCATAAAAGAAACTGTTGGAACACAAAATTTCTGCCCTCACTATCATATTCTACCTCAGCATACCTCTGCTCTCCTGCATTTTCATGACCACAGCCCCTGACCTTTCTGTCTTGCTGATTATTATTATGTTAAAATCTGGTCTGGAATTTTCTGGAATTAAAATAGTACCTGGATCAATTGGGACAGAGAATTACTTATATTTCAGTTGTGTTTCTTGTTGGGATATCTATGGCAGCACATTTTTCTGTGCCAAAAATAATGAAAAAAAGCTAGAATATTTACCAGAAGAGAAGTAAATAATAATAACTGAAATAAAAAAAAATATTAAAACCTTAATTACAGCAATCAGTGGCTAGTACATAATTTTTAAATTTGACTATAATTGAATATTTAAATGACAAGTGTGTACACGTGTGTGTGTGTGTGCCAGTGTACAAAAGGTGTTTATAGCACCTTAGTCTGTCTGACACAGAACAGCATTACTCTTACAAATATGGATGTCATTTATATGACACCAAATTTGTTTCTGAGACTTGTCAGGAGATATCATATAACCAATGTTACTATTTCTTGGATCAGTGTTCAGAAGATGTGATCACTTTCAAATTTATTTATCAAAATGCATTTGGGTGTGCATGATTTTTTTTTCTGAAGTGTTATTTGAAAAATATTTCAGAACCAATGAGTCTTATGATACTAGACAAAGTAAAAAATTATGCTACCACTATATAAGTCAGACAAATATTGGAGAAAAACTTTCTACTTTCACTGAGTAACAAAAATTACCAAGATTACTGCTAATTCACCGTGTTTGTTAACAGGCTGCAATCAAAACTAATCAGTGAGGAAATCTGTGAAAAATTCAGAGAAAAAAAATTAGAAAAACTCTAAATACCTGCATCTTTATATATAAATTATTCACAAAATGTTATTTCAGGCAAGATTAATGGCTAGCATTTAAAATAATGTCTGAAGCTTTTTATTTCAATTTCCAGCAAGCCTTGAGAACTTAGATGCCAAGATCTCATCTCTGTAAATTTGAAATGCCGAAAATCACAGAGACAAGTTGAAAAGCCTATTCATAAATTAATATGAAGTTAAATTAACAAACAGAAGTTGTTTGACAAGCGGAAAAAATACTAGCTAAGCCTTCTTTGTTGTTCATTTGTGTCCCTTATGGCCCATGTTCCACTTTCTTTTTGACAACCCTTCCAAGGTAACAGCCATCCTAATGGCGAGTCAATAGAATGGACATTTCATATCTATTGATTTATGGGAAAGCAACAATCAGAATGGATTGCATGATGTCTGACATCTGCTGTCCTTTCACTGCAGACTCACATTTTCATAAATTTTTCATCACTTTTTCAAATATAGCCAAAATTGGACATCTTGTGTTCAGAAAGAAATGGAAGGAAAAAATATGGAAGACGTATGGATGGACCCCTTAAACTTGTAAAAAGTTCTGAGACTACTGAAATTAATTAAAGATATAGGAAGATCTTGGTAAACACTTTATTTCTTTTGCTTCAATGAGCAGCTCCTTTGTTAAAAAATCATACTTTATGGATGGATAAAAACAAGTGGAAGGTCACAGTAATGTGAGGACATTGTACCAGTCCAGAAGTTATTTTCCTCAAGCCACAGATGACAAATTTCAGTGTGCTAATATTTCATAAATTTTTCTAATAGGTTAAGGTAGGAACAATGCTGGAAATAGAAAACTCTTAAGAGTATTACTCTTCTATGCAAATGATTTATTTGAGTACCTTAACACATTAATTTGTAAAAGCTAACAAGAGCATTTATTTTTTCTAATAGCATCTCAACTCTTCCCAAAGCATTTTTATATGAGTAAAAAAAAAATTTTCAAAAAAATTTCCAATGTTTCTTTGACCACATTGCTCAGATGCAATGATTTAGATTCTTTCAATCATCCTTGCTTCTCCTGAAGGGCACCTCCTCAGCAAGGGCAGGATAACCTAACTCACTGCCAGCCATGAACTTATTGTAAAGCAGGAAAGTTGCTTCTCTAATATGTTTACACCTCTTTTTCTTTTCAAAACTGTGAGTCTGCTACATCTTTATTTCTCAATCTAATGTCCATCTTACCAACATATAAAGTCAATATCACCTACTCACCAGCTCAGAATTCTTGTTTGTCACTCTTTTATACTATGGCAAGGTTAAGAGATCCCTTTATTACCTCTTGAAAATCTTCTTAAGCCCTTGCTGTAAATGGTATATTGTGCTATGCAAACGGCAGATCTCTGGAGCAAAGATAAAACTTCTCCATTTGGACTTCTAACAAAGAGCGGGAGGAAACATTCTCAAAAAAGAAATGTAATCATGGGACAAATCAGTACTAGCTGTAATGAACACCTGAGACCCTTAAATCCTATAGGATGAAAACAGCTTTTTGGGTCCTTCTCTAACAATTTGAAAATGAGGCTTTTGAGGGGGGAGTATTATCTAACTTTAATTTGATTACACCTGCAGCATACCAATTAACTGAACAGTATCTCAAAGCTCTGTCATTTTTTAGTTCCTTCCTAGATTTCCTCACAGTAGGTTATTGAAGGATTGTTTTAGTTATTTTGGGGGTGTAAAACACCACGGTTAATTATGAAGCAAGTGTATTAGTCTGCTATTTGGGGTTTAGATATCTATTTTCATTGCAAGAAAAACTGTAATCCTTTTTAGTGTAGCGCTGTGCTCTTATTTTGTTCAGTCATAGTCACTGTCTAATCATCCAGGATTTTTTTACTTCTTTTTATCTGCTTTCCCTAGTTCTCTCACTGATCCTAAAAAAAAAAAAAAAAACAACAAAAAATTAGGTGCTACTGGTAAATATAAAGTTAAAAATCGATTTCTTTCGTTCCCTCTCACTCATTCAACTTGAATGGTGTTACTTCAAATCCATGAAGTAGTGTGAGAAACAGAATTAAGGCTTATCCTTTTACTTTTCTTGAGCTTTGTTGTTAGCCTCCATACTTTTTCCAGCACTAGATTAGAGAAAGAGAAATAAGCAAACCGAACAGCTAAAGAAAAATTCCCAAACCTCTTGAACATTCTGTAACTAGTGATAGCACACAAAACATGAAAATTGCAATAGTTTCTTCTTCCATGTGTTGCAGCTTAAAAGGTTTTCATTTGAATCTCTAGAATAAAAGAGAAGCATAATAGAAATTATGCATAACCTGAGAACAGGACATGGAGCCAAGAATTTATGGAAATAATCACAGATCAGATGCCCTCTAGGGCTTGCCCTCTTTTCTAAACAGAAAAGGATACTAAATTAAGTTACTTATCACTTCCTCATCATATGAAGTTGCTAGAGAATTTGTGAGGCAGCTTAAAAGCTTTGCAGTCTATTCAAGTCCAAGGAATGGAGCTTGACAAGAGAAGAGCAAATATTGTCTAGGTTTGCAGTCTTCCTGCTGGTTCTCCATTTTTCTGTTTGAATTGTGTCCAGCCTTTAACTTCTTCAAGTGGATTTTCGTTAAAGGAAGATCAATGAAGGAAGGAAGGTCAGTCAGATAGGAGAGAAGAGAAAATGAAAGGAAGAAAAGAGTGGAGAATGGCATCAGTGGGAGTGGGACTGAAGCAATGACTCCAGACAGGGTGGTGTGAGCTGGAACAAATAGCTAACTGATACTAAGAGTGTTCAGTCTTGAAATTATACATAATATGGATAGAGTCAATGCACAAAGGTTCCTAGGTCAGCTAGCAAGCAACAGGAAGCTGAATTTCTTTTCCAATATTAAGTTTTTTTCTGAGACTCTCTGATCAGCATGGAATGTTAGCAGAAAAGGAAAAGTGAGATATGACCACGTAAAAACTGCCTTTAAGAATTATTCTCAGGTCTCACTGAGAGTGTCCTGTTAGAATAGATATTTACCTTAAACTTAGATAAAGTTTAAAACCAGCTATACCTTAGGTTTTCCTTCCATTTTTGTTTGGGTTTTTTGTTTTGTTTTTTGTTTCTTTCTCTTTTTTAATTATGTATCCATTTTAACTGGTGTGGAGAGAAGGAAAAGCAAAGCAAAAGAATATTTAGTACTTGAATCCAGGATTAGGAGCTAAGGATTTATGACTAAAATTTCAGTTCTCTTGCATTGTACGAGCATTCTTAGAGGTGAATCATTTGCTAAAAAGAAAATAGAAGTAACAGACTGACAGAGCAGGTCTGAAAAGGTAGCCTGGATCCTAACCTCTTTACCTTAATTAAGGCAAATATTGCTGAATGTGTTAATCTTTGTATGGCCATTATGAATCTTATTTTGTAATTCCTTGGGCCTAGCAATTGTTATGTTCTAGAAACCTTATGAAATTCTTTTTCACTCTTTCTCTAGATGCTTTTGAGAAGAAACCTCCTATTACTTATACTGACGTGTATCCCTCAAAGGCCTGGCTCAGATCTACCTGCCCACACTCAAATGCAAACACTGACCTTGGATTTTTTTAAATTATTATATATTATAAATGTAGAGTTTCTGAAAAATGTGTTTGAAAAGAGAATAGTATGTTTTAATGTTCTAAGCCATACTAGAAAAGAAGAAATACTTTCAATGTGTTAGCAGCTTTGTTACCTCTATAAGAAAAAGAAACCTGAAAATCAAAAAGAAATTTTTTAAAATTTAAAACAAATAAAATTCTTCACTCAAGTAATGACTTTTATCTTAAAGTTGTGATAACTATCTTGCTGCTGTGTCATGTTTCTCACCTTACATTCATGTAACACCTTGAATAATCTCACTTTCAAACCATTCCTGATTTATGATTCCTTGACCACTTCAGGTATATTTGACTGTTCACTTCCACTTGGCCTTTAATAAGTGACAGCATTTCTTTGAAGACTGTAAACAGGTTTTGCTGAAGAATCAAATTCTTCAGACATATAAGACCTATTATTTTTTTCTGTCAAACTGATATTAGATGCTTTTCTGTTAATTCTATTTATCTTACTTAGTGATCCTAAGCAGCACAAAACTCAGTATAAAGAAGAAAATACATAGTTCAGGGTCCTTTTATATAAAAATTAATCAATGCAGTTTGTACCTTTACATTTTTAAACATTTAATATTGGACAGATCAAACAAATTTCCTTGGTAAAGGATTTAGTTCAATTTTTGATTTTTTTACAGTTCACTTTACTTCTAACTTATTTCATACTTTGATCTCATTAAGACATGGAGCAGATTTCCATTTAAATATTGCACAAATATTTATCAGATTAAAATTCTATTCTACAAATAGTTTTAAAATCATGGTTCATTTGAGCTTATTGATGAAAGAACTAATGAGAAAACAACGAACAAAAGGTAGGAAATACGTTTAAAAATCAGTGTGCAAAAAGGGTGTAAAACACAAACAATGGCCATGTGTTTCACAAGTCAGCAATGTACCCAAGCTACTTCTAAACATGCTCTAAATGAGACAGCAGGAGCAGTTTCAGACCAGGATAAATCCATTCTGCTGACAGTGCATTGAGCATTGCAGATCCACCAAAAAAAGAGAAAGAAAAGATCCTTTCTTTTTGTATCAGTGAAATTTCCACTGTCAGTGTTGAGAAGTTTGTAGGTGCTAATTTTATTTTTGCATATTTTCTTTAAAATGTGAATTACTTAGACAATTTCAGCGTATTTGTTTAGTGCAGTGTAAATATTATTTTTGCTGCTTAGTCAGAAATTGAAAATAATCTAACAGTGAAAAATATGACATGTGCAAGCATTCTTCACGACCATGTGTGCACGTATTTCTATTTATTTACTACATTCAAAAATTCTCCCAAATGGTAACATTTAATCCAACAGGCATTTAAAAACACAATGAAAAAGCAAGTCTGAAAAGAAGTTGAGCATTCAATTGATAATCCATTCTTCTATTAAGAAGAATAGATACATTTAGCATTTCACCTCAGTAATGTATTTAAAAAAAAAAACAAAACTATACACATATGTAAAATAATTCAAGATTAGAAATAAAAAACTTAATCCTATTGCATATCCACATACAATTCATCACAGAATTAGGACCAATTATATATCTTCTCTCACTAATTTTATTTTATATATTTATGCTTATATATCTTTTTATATCTATATCAATATTTAACAATTTTTTAACAAATTCCTTAACATGTAATGTATATTTTAACATTTGGTCTGCTAAGAATTGTTTATGCATCTTGGGTCTTGCTTTGAAACTGGTCCCTAAGACCTATAAACCCATGTCATAAAGAGCACTGTAGAGATTAACTTCCATTGGCTAAACATTAGGCTGCCTAATTCCTTCCATGTCTTGTTTTGTGAATACCCTACTAGGATCACTTCATAATTCTGTTGAGATTCCCCAGATCATTACAAGAGGTAAAATTACTATCACACTGCTCTTATGAACAGCATTTGACACATTTACACATGATCACGACCATGTAGGTAGAGCAGTGATATCGCTTAACAGGTAGATTGTTTTAGGAAAAAGAAAAAAAAAATCTGATTTTAAATCAAATTCTCTTGGGAAAACACAAAAATGTACAACTAAAAATATATTTTGAGTCTATTTATTGATTTGAGGGCACCTGTTACATCCCAGGGAAATGCTTGTATCCCAGATTGCAAACCAGAATAGCCAGTGTGCTGGGCAAGTCATAAATAGAAAACAAACAGGAAATCCTAAGATTTCCTGGGGAGATGGTCCCATAAGGAGACACATCTCTTCATTTCATATCCAGAGGCTGGAAATTTATCCTGGTATAGAACCTTTTAATGTCAAAGATTTCGCTTTAAAATAAAGCTGTGATATGATGTCATCTACTAGCAAATTCATGTCACTTTTCCCCTGAAGGATGCTTAACAAATGATGGGCCATTTTTCTTTAGAAACCTTCTTTTACCTGCCAGACTGAGATTTTCAACTATACAAAGGAGAATTCAAGATCCATTAGAAACACCCTACATATGACTCTGTAACCTTGTGGGGTGGAGACTCATCAGGGAAAGAGTCAATTAGGGGTTTCTTGTCAAGTCTGCTCATCTTTATTCCCCAGAATACTGATTACTAAAAAGCATAAAAGAGGCTCCTGAAGCAAAGACAGGATTTATGAACACTATAAAAGCTGAATTATAGAATGATGTACATTCTAGGTCTTCTGGCTCCCCATCAAGTTCTTCTTTTACTTCTGTCTGTATATTCCTGTGAATCACAAAATACTCCCTGTAGAGTAGCAGAGGAAGAAGGGAGTGCTTCCCTTGCTAACCTTAGGACCCAGTACTCACTAAAAGTAAAACAAAAACACCTTCAGGAATGTGTGAACTTTAACCCCCTAACCAGAGATCATTGGACCTGAGTGTACAAATGCTATAAATCTTAGACATGTTTTTAGTTCATTGTGAGCTCTATCGTCTATGTCAGTCTGTTGCTCCTGGGAAATGCATATTAAATGCCCTTTGGAGACTTTGGTACTTGGCTGCTTTTAGGTATGTGACAGTTGCTGAGCCCTGTAGACTGCAGCAGTTCTGGTGCATTTCAGTGAGAAAGTCACACTAGGCACTGGGGAAGTTTCAGTCAAAAGGGGAGACACCTGTGAGGTTTAAACATCTGCAAGATTAGACTTTTTATGGTCATTTATAGCTTCAGTCTGTAAAATCTGTCTATATCCTTCATTTGATATACATCTTCGTGTCCTTGGGATACACAGATCTAACAATTTACAATTCAATGCAGCAGGGTAAAGGAAAAAAACCAACAAAATGCAATAGAAAAAAAGCCTTTGAGGTAGAAATGAAAACAAAATAAAAATATGATCTGTTTTTTTCAAAGCAAAGCAATATGTTATTTTTATTCCCTGGCTTACTAGAAAGTTATTTTGTTTACCTAAATTGTTCAAATTTTTTGTTGTTGTTTTTTTGGTTGTTTTTTTTTTTTTTTTTTTTTAGAACAAGCCAGAATTTAGCCTGGTTCTTCTGCCTAAGACAAGCAGTCAATTTTAATTAACTCAGTGTGCAGGAGTCTTTGGCATTTGTGGAAACTGGGCACACAGCCAATCCCCAAAGCACCTCTGATCAGTTTGCCTGGAAAGAAGTAAAGAAAAAGATGTTTGCTTAGAAAGCTTGGAATTATAGTCTAAAATCTCAACAGCTGGAAATAAAATTAATTACACAGTCCTGCCTTCTTTACCTATCAGTGTAACACTCTTAACTTGCCTGAAACTACTCATGTGAATAAGTCCATTGGAACCTGCACTAGATGTATTGTGCACTATATGGAAATGTATATACCAGTTTAGTACTCTTGTTTCTGTTGAGTTCAGTATAACTGGAGTACTTAATACAATAATAATAATAATAACAACACTATGTTATTTAAATTAACACATGTCTGCATGTGTGCTCATGCATTTTAAAAGACTCAATAGAATCAGTTTTGATGGGACAGTTAAAAAGTCATCAGAAATTTTCTCTAATGTATTTTGGACTAGCTCCATGAGACATCATTTTGCTGGTAGGAGGTGTACATCAAATTTTTAAAGCACCAAGGTTTTTTGTTCATGTCTTTAATCTAAAATATAGAATCTTTTGTATGTGCAATGTTTCCTCTACTTCTCTTATAAAACATCATGTATATGAATGGTAAAGCAGCAGGTGTGAGAATATAGATAATTTATTTTACCATTGACTAAACCTAGAAATAACAAGGTAACCTTTTAAGATTTGTAGTGAGAGCTTCTCATGAAAAAAGTGTACTTTATCTAACTAATCAAATAGTAACACTTAGCTTGATGCAGTGAATTCTAATCTAAGAAAATGGAAGTTTGTTTTTCTCCTTGAAAAACAGAAATCAGATGAAAATGTGCTATGTACATATTATCCCTTGCATTATTCAAATTCTTCTTAGACAACAAAATGTTTACAGTGTTGAAATTTAAAGCAAATATTAAAATTGCCCCTTGACACTATCAAATACGAACTTGACTGGATTTTTAGAGCATTAAAGGACATTTTGAAAAGATAAAAAGCCACTGCTATTAAAAGTCTAAACGAATTAAACTTTATTGTTTTTGATACTGAGTCAAACCTTATTTGTTAGATGTTTAAAAATTTTTCTTCATTTCACAACATTGCTTTTGATAAAGACGAATTTCATCAAGATAGAAATGGAAAAAAAGTGAAACAGAAAATGTGAATACAGGAAATGAAGATTTTAAAGCCTATAACAATAATAGCCTTCTGGGTAAAGGGTTCAGAGAAAGAGTCCATCGCAAAGTTGGACCTTCAGTTTTTGGCAGTAAATTCACACAGAAACTTCAAGATTCAATGTTTGGCACTTCTGTCACTTTCTGTATATAAGAAATGAGAAAATTTTCCACAGGCAGTTTTAACATCTTTACCTGTCTTTTTTCCACGAATTCTTAATGCAAAATACTTTTAGTTTGTGTCTAATGAGAGAAGTCAAATATACAGTCTGTTTCAGAATCACTATTTAATAAACTTTATTAGAAAACTGTACATCTATGTCTCTTGTTGCTTTGTCCTGTATGACTTAAAACTTGAAGACAATATTTAGTTTTGAAACATAAAAGGGTACTAGTGGCAATCTTTTGAGAGGGGGAGTAGATCAGTAAGGTCACAGAGTGTTACTAAAATTGCCAACAAAGTTATTCTGGTGCTGTCTGGCACTTATCTGACGCCCATATTAACCAGAGCACTGTCTGCATGAAGACAGGAATATCTGTATGTTCGTGCAGATTTTTTTCTCCTGTTTCCAGGATCTCTTTTCCTATTTCAGCAACATGAGACACTGCAAGTTCTTCAGAGTAGAGAGTGTCTCGCAGCATACACATTTTTATCATTCACCACCAGATGATGAATTCGACACAAAGTAGGCACTTAGATACATACAGAGATTTATATGAGGAGATCCGGTGTAATTCACAAATATAGCAGCAGAAACTAAAAGAACTACAGCATCAATTATTGTTTTCTAACCATCTGCTAGAATCTACATGATAAATTTTAAGTTACACTGTTCATTTGTTATTTCCCATTGCTTCTCACATGTTCCTAAGCTTTATTTCCCACTTTATAGAAAAAGATGCATGAAAATAAGTTCAGGGTGCAATAGGTCAGTATCATGTATCCCCTCACATTCAAAAATCAACAGGCTATTTAACACATGAAGTAGAAGATAAAGCAAGAGGAAGGTACCAGCAGCATTCTACACCATGCTTACTAGTTTTTTAGGTGCCTGTCTCCATAAAAATATTGTAGAATACAGTCAAATGCATCTTAAGTATAGACTTTGTTGTCCTTTCCATGTTCATGACAATTATTTACATCATCTGCTATTGCTAAATATTTTGCTACCCCAATTATTTGCTGTCACAGACAACCATCAATTTAAAATGCAAAGTATAGCCACTTTTGACAGATGCTTCTCAAGTAACTTTTGTAAGTCACCAAAGGACAATAATATGATAGGAACGTAAGTGCATTTCCAAAACCAAAATGATGAGTTACTCTGCATAGCTTGGGACATGATTATCTGCATCCATTTTTCTTGAGTTTTTAAATCCATTTTATAACATTTAGTAGCTCAGAATATCATCTATGATATGGTTAAAAGTGAAGTGCTGTAGAACTCAACACTCTCTGTTAATCTTTGCAAGGCTTAAGAGTAGTTTCCACAGAATCTGTATTAAATTTTTATAGATTTCTTTTTGCTGGTTTTAACTCCATTAAATTCTGTGCAGTTGTTCAGAAACATTCTTCTTTTTCTTCTCATCCTCAGGCCTTTCCTCTGACAGATTTGTTGAATTTAAACTTCACAAAACTCTCTTCTCCTGAAAGTAGTCTTCTTGAAAGAGAAAAAAAAATATCCAGTGGCATATTTTCCATGAAATGTTACAATCAAGCCAAAAAAGAAACACATCTAAGAGGGAGGAGAATACAGTGACAAAGATGGGGTGTTAACTTTAATAATTCATTTGAGCAATGTTGTATTTTATGGACATAAAGTACATAAAGACCATCCACAAGAGCTGACAAGCAAAGTAGAAATCCATAACTGGTAAATTATTGAATTTCATGCTCCTATGGCTCAACAAGCAATCATCCAAATGTTCTTGTACTACTCCTAAGGGTGACCATGGACAGTGACTCCTTATATGTGTTATAACTGATAAACAAAGTTCTTAGGGAGAAAGAAGCAGGACAATAAGCTCTGTATTTTTCACCTTAAGTTTCAGAGAGAAATTAATTCTTAACTGTATTTCTGAGTAGAAAAAGTGTCCTGGTTTAGGGTGAATTCAGGAGGAAACCTCTGAATAGGCTCCCTCTGGGAAGCAAACCCAAACTGCCCCCAGTCAGTCTGGGAAAAAAACTCTATAGAGAAAAGTGGAAAAACCCCCTATTTATTTAACAAACAAAGTGCCCGTGAGCACGGAAAATGAATAATATGAACAATAAAACCTCTCATCACTCTGAGGTGAAATGGCAAATTGTGAAAGTCCTTGCCATGGGTGTAGCTCCACTCGGTCAGTCCTTTATTCATCCCTCTGGAGGTCCAGGCAGGGGCGAGCTCCTGGTGCTCCTCTGGGTTTTTCAGTCCAGAGCAGGTTTAAACAGTCCCAAGAAAAAGAGAAAAAAAACCAGTCCAGGGAGCTTCTCTGCTTCAGCTAGCTAAACTAACTAAAGGCACAGGAGATCTCTCTGCCTCAGACGAATACAGTCCAGGAGCAGAACGTGGAGGAGTCAGAGCAGTTTCTGAAAACAAACTGTGCGCTGCTTCTTTTCCCTCCCTTGCTCTCAGAACCCATCTGAAAGGTCCAGAACCCAATACACATCATGAACAGAACAGACAATTGGGGATACAAGCACCAAAAAGTCACCCTGGGACACACAAAACCAGGGCTCACTCTTTAATTGTCTGGTCTAAATCCAGAAGACTGGAATCTGATGCACACTGATGCAGACTGGAATAAGCTACTGAAACCTGAAATTCTTTTCACAAGCTGAGATCACAAAACCGCTGTTTTACTTCTTTGTGGCAAAGATTCAGATTAATTATAAAACAAAGAAATGGAGGGGGAAAATAGGCTTCCACCATTTATTTCTTATGGCAAGGACGAATTCCCTTGATTATGTGAAAAAGAAATGCAAAGGGAAGGGGGAAAGTATACTTTTGCCAAAAGAGTGTACTGTATTTTTTTATTAATTAAAATACTCTTCCTTGATTTCAAGAGCAAGCCTGGGGAAACTCATGCTAAAGAGCAGATTATAATATAAATTAAGTGCAATACAAATATATAATACAGATATACATATTTCTATCCAAAATGTAAAAAATTATTACATTCTCAGAAGTTGTTTTTACATATAACTTCAACAATTGTCCTAGAATACAAACAAAAGTCTAGCCTTCCACATAAATATGGAACTTCCTGCAGATTCTGATTCCCTGGACTTTGTCATTAAGAGTTGTACAGTCACAAATTATCCTCCTGATATTAATTTAGTGGAAAAAAAAAAAAAGCCATCTCACTCTGTACAGATATATGCATCTAAAACAGAACAGTCAGTATAACTGAGTAGAAATTGGCATCTAAAATCAGAGACAAATTTTTTTAAAAAAAAACCTTGATTCTCCTTCTAGAATTTAGTAATATATCAGTGCAAAAACCTATGCTTCTATCTTAAAAAAAAAATCTCAATTTTATAGCAGAAGTAAAAGAAACATGATTTTCAAAAGCTCTGGTTTTCAAATGAAGCCACAGAGACACTCATAGAAAATAAGATTCTAAAAGGTTTTAGTGGATTGACCTGGCTGACAGACAGCCCCCAAAGCCTCTCTATCACTCTCCTCCACAGGTGGACAGGGAGGAGAAAATATTCAGGAAAATGTTAATGAATTTTAAATGAATAGCTTTAGGAGCCAACATTTGGTCATTTTAGTCAATGTTATATTTTCACCTCCCAACCTCTTTAGGTCTACGATTTGATATTCTCATAATTCCTTTACATTCAAGAGTGGAGTGTTCAGTCTTTCTCTTAGCTTACATGTTATTGCTGGATATCTTGGAAAATCAGCTCTATGTGTACGTGGATGCTCAAGAGCAGCTTTCAAATCAAATATAAGCTGATAACGCTGTTCAAAGAGAAGAGCTAAGTCTATTAGCATACAGAAGTTCATATCAGATAAACACATATTGCATTTATATTTCTGACATGCACAGATATATTGGTGGCCCTATTTCTGCTTTAATGGACCAACTTATCTGTAATCACCAAAGTTCTCTTTCAATTTAATAGTAAACAGAGATTTATGACAGTTTAATAATGAAAACTGCAAGCAGTTTCTATGTTCCTATTGAGCTACAAATTTTGCTTCAATCACTGATTATGGACAAGTTAGCTTTGAAAAAATGCTCTGCTTTTCACTAACTCATCCTGATGCCGACTGCATCAATTCAAATGGTCTTGCATCTGATTTTCAAATTGAAGAAATAAAGGTAAAATGAATTTTACTTTCATGTCTTTGTTAAATTTTATATTTCAAATTGGGAAAAAAGGGTTGAAATTTTCAATAGAAGGAATGATGGAAAAATAAATAATATGACCAAACTGAGAAAAGTTAGAGGAAGTAGCTCAGTTGAACAATGATAGGAACAGTGAACTGGATAGAACCTTGTGATACAACTATAGTTACTCACAGAAGGAAAAAAAAAAAAGGTGCACAGACAGAAAAAGAAAAAAAATCAAATCAAATCAAATAAGAAAAGTCAAGGAAAAAAATGGAGATCAGAATGTACAAAACAGAACACAGATTTCAAGACAAAAAATGAAAGAAGGTTGTACATGCTTTTCATTTTTATATTGTACTGTAAACACTTTACTGCTGTTTTAATTTGAGACCTACATTTAAATGTATGAATTTTCCACTTTCCTTTCCTTTTTTTAATACACAGCTAATAATTGACAAGTGATTAAATCTTGACAAAAAGCTCCCAATTTTCCATGTAAAGAGCAAAGTTGATTCAAAGTGATAAGAAAGAAATGTATCCTATTGACAGACTATCAAAACCATGGAAATTTGAGAGCTGCATATTTTATACCGTTTTTAATGTTCTGATAAACCTCAGGTAAGCTCAGCAACATGAAATTTTTAATAAGGTCATAGTGACACTGTAAAGAAGTTGACTACATTGGATCAGAGTTTACTTACAAAAGTTAGCTTTTCCCTAGTGTTAAGTCAATTAAAAGCCACTCAACTTCCATTTCATTACAATGTGTTGTAATCTGTTATCTAGTGCCCCCCATGTGCTATATTATCAGGGACTCTACAGTGATTAGCTTCAAAAATTTAATTAAAATGTAATTAATTTTATGCTTTGCTTATTTAAAAGAGTTTTTATTGAAAATCATCTCTTAGATGAGGCTTGGATTTAACCATTTTTTTAATATCAACAGCTACTGAATGTTCTCTAAACTGTGAACTATGTACTCTGGCAATAACAAGCGGGACTCCCATGAATGAACATCCTGTCTGTGGGGTAGAAGAGAAAACAAGCTGATTGAGTCAGTCATGAAGTTTCCAAAAATGATTGAAAGTCACACATTAAAAGATTATTTTTTATCATTTGTGCATACCCTGACCTGCAGTTCCTTGAGATTATAATTGTAATCTCATTGATTTATTTGTTTATTTTTATGCATAACAGGACCAGCATCACAGGAAGGCCTGGCTGCTAATTGTCTTTTTCCACATGAAGTGAAGTTAGCCTCCATGTTCTGTCAAGACACCTTCTGCTGACTTTGATATGGTAAGCATAAAGTGGCACAGCTAACACTGAGGGCTTTGAGACATTCCAAAAAGCTGTGTGAATGAAGGCTAAACACTTTATAAAAGACAACTCAGCTGCAAACTAGGCACCATCTGTAGATATTTTCAGTCATGTTTCTCCCACGTAGCTTGAAGCACCTGAGAGTCCTATTACTGCATCTCCTTTGTAGTTAGGTGGTGAGATGGGACACTTCACACTAGTAAGATCAAAGTCACTTTCATCATCTTGGATGGCTTCCTTGCTAAAGATTCAGCAAGATGAGTCCAGGCCAATGACTTTAAAGCAACTGGGCAAGCCAAAATAGCACTTCTGTTAAAGAAGTATTCAAGGTATTCCCTGACTGTAGCATTTAGACAGACTTTTAAACAAACTAAAAAATTTACTGTCCAGCTCTGAGCTGCGTATTCCTGACAACCTCTTGTGGATCACCAAATGAGTTACATTATGCATCTTTTATCAATTTCCTTCTAGCATCTGGATGCACTTTGCAATTCCACTGCAGCAAGACACTCTCCCTGGAGAGTTGCCACACTGTTCCATACCATCTATAAGCTTACATACATTTTGTTTTTTCCCATGACAGTGCATTTGAGTCTCATTGAAGGAAGGCCAGCAAAGTATACTGGCTATGGGGAAAGTGAAGCTCTCAAATAGCTAAATATTCTGTCCCAGTCTTACTGGGTTGTTCTCAGAGATTATCTGAAGTGGCTGTAACAACTCCAGGATTTATGGACAAAAAAACTTCCCCCGCATTGTGACTAAATCTCAGCTGCTTTGGTAGAACTGAAAGCAGTATAAAATGTGCACAGTTGTTTCAAGTACAGTTTAGAAGGCAAGGTCTGTCAAGAAGCTTTCAATATTTTTAATAAATAGCATTTTACTTCACTCAAAGCAGTCCTAAATGGCATCCTGTTGTAGCATCATGCTACAGCATGTCCCTGAGAGTGACCTGCACCTTCAGGGCCCAGTGCGCTCTGCCAATAAAGGGTTGATGATACAGCCAAGGAGACGGGGTATCCCCTGGAAATTCAAGTGCTCTTAATTATCTGCATCGTGGGTACAGCTTCAGATGTGTTCCAGGGATGAGAGCCAAAAATGGGGCCAAGGATCCAGGGTTATATACCACATAAAGGGGTGGTCCTGAGGGTCAAGGTCTGATAGGGATAGGGCAAAATGATGCAGAGGTATGGCTAGGAACTGGGGGCACCAATGAGATCACAGGGGTGGAACACTGCAGCAAAAGTAACCCAGTGGGGTCCAAGGGAAGGAAGAACATTCCAAGAGGGATGCAAATCTGGGGAATGGGGGCTGAATAGGGTGACATAGCTGGACAAACCAATGAAACAACGAAACCCAAGAAATGTCAACATGTGGCTGCAAAGGCCCAGGGGAGGATGGTTTTTCTCATCCTAATCAAAAAGGGTGTCTCTCCTGGTGGCAGGCCCCTGGGCCTCCTCATCCTGTAAAAAGGAACCTCTGGAAATTCAAAAGCAATGAAAAGCACTTCATCCAGAAGGGTTACCACTGCTGAACAAGGAAAAACAGATCTGCTACTGTCTTCCTACACGTAATCCCTCGACCACCCCCTCATCTATTTGTGTCACATGTCCCAAAACTTTTTCACTTAACAAGTATCTTTATCCTTCTCAGTCACATTTCCTGTCTCTTACCAGTTATAAGAACTGCCCCCCCCATTACTATATGTTTGTTTAACAAACAATATTTTAGAAAATAATCTGAATATTTTATGAATTTTCTGCCTCACTCAGTTGTATTTCTAGTTAAAGCCCTTTAACAAAAGTAGATTCCTCCAAACCTCTTTTTCTCATTTTCTGCCAAACTGTGGATTTAAGCTGACAGTGCATGGATGTAAACGGAATGAATTGAATGTCGAGACTGCAATGAATGGCAAATTGAGACACTTTGTATCTTCATCAGTGGCACAGTAGCATTGATTCATTCCCAGAATGCATAATTTATTTTTAAAAAAAAAAGCACAAAAAACTCCTCCACACCAGCAACACACCCACCAAAACTTTCTTTTCTGAGGAATTGGCTGTAAAAACCTTTGACTACAAAATCCAAATTTCAGTCATCATTCCAATTCAGATCTCCAAATTTTAAAGGAATTTTTATTTTGATTGGTTGACATTGTAATAGCTTACCTTTTCCAGGAACAAAGCCCCTTATAAAGTTCGAAATTTTGAGAAGACACTGAAATCACAGACATCTTCAACAAATACACAAAAATGTAATATTCAGGATAGTAGAAGCAGAACATGAAAACTTTTTCCTTGTGATTCTGTAATATGTCATAGACCCTTTTCACTAACTGGGAGTATTAGAACCGTAGTATAATATTCCTTTAATCCTTCATCTACTTATTTCTGCTTTCATTATGCACCCTCAATATTCCTTTTTATCATTTCAATCAGTTGGCAAGGTTTTTTACTAGACTGATATAGATGTCAAAGTATACTAACACATGCTTAAAATTTGGTTAAATATTTCAGATTTAGTAGATGACTGAATTTTTTGACTATATGCTTCCTCTGTTTAAAAATCAAGTTATTTATGTAGTGAACTCATTTGAAATGCTTAGTTTGAACTTTAGCTTTAGTTTTACTATAATAAGCAGCATTACTATAATAATCAGCAAGTTTAGCTATAATGATCAGAGATGATTTTAATTTAAGGTTGACACTGATATTTTTGCTGCTTCTGCACATGAAAAAGTATTTAGAAACTATTACTCATGATGTATAATACTCTCAGGAAAAATCACTGTAAATTTTAATGCATATTTAAATTATGTTGGTCAGAATCTATTTTTCCTTAGACTGACAAGGTGTCTCATCCTGGTAGTTGTCTGAGTTGATGAGGTGTTTAAAAACAGGCATAATGGTAAGTCTAGCAGTGTGACTGAAGTCAATGATGCTTTTTGAATGCTTAAAATTAGCCACACGCTGTACTGTCTTAAACAGGATAATAGTGATTACAGTTATTACATGGTCATTTACAGATATGAAATCACCTCTGACTGGAATTTTTAAACTGTCCAGACAAATACCTAAAGAGTATGCTGTTAAAAAAAAAAAAAATTAAAAAAAAAAAAAAGAAAAAGAGAGAAATTAGTTGAGAGTGGGTATAGATGACCAAAATAATTTTTTTAAATTTTGAGATTATTTGATTGCGTAAGACAGAGAGATGTGTGAAAGGTGACTATAAATATGTGAAAATGTTTAAATATAATTCTAGAGATCTAAAAATACGTATTGCTTTCCAAAATGACCTTTAAAATGTGCTTAATCAGTGAGAATATTTATATTTTACACAAGTAAACTCTGTGTCTATTAATACACACGTATATTTGCAAGCATGTACCTTACTATTTTGGCTGGATATACTCAACTGATTCTATGAATCTAAAAACATATTATCAGGAAAAAAGTGGTTGCAAGACATTGCATCATCCCACCTTCTAGAAAATTTATTCTCTATTAAAATTAATAAATAATTAAATAATTAATAATTTATTAATAATTAATTGTTTTATCAAAAATTTCTAAGATTTTAAACTTCTGCTTTAAATCTCTAGATCCACTGAATCAACACCACATACTCTATAGCAGTAAACACACCCCTTTCCCAAAATTGCTCCGACTCTGGATATGAAAATTAATGTTTCTAGCAAAACTGTCTTCCTTTGCCATGTGAGTTTTGAAGTCCTTCATTAGGAACCAGTTGCAAGTTCATACCATATGATCTGCATCTCTTCTAAGCAGAGTCTAAATTTACTCTGCTGTGTCTACACTAGAAAGTAATTTGTTGCAGAAGTGGATGAAAATACTTAGTGCTTAGGCCCATATGCTTACACTATATGCATACAGCCTGGTTACTTCTTCAGATTAAAATCAGTCTGGAGCATACCTCCATGGGCACTTTGAAATGAAATTCGCTCTAGGGTGGGATGAATTGCATTCTAATTATGCCTATCCATCTCTGTAGAATACGGAGAAAGTAAAAAATACCACTTTTAAACAAATAAAATTGGTTTAAAGGTTTGTTTTTTTTTAAGGTGGCTAAAGTCAGGTAAGAGGATATGTACATTGTAACTTTCACTGTGTTTAATTTAAGAGAAGCTTCATGTTCCATATTGCTGAATATGTTCCAAAACCTGAACATCATTCAGTAGAGTCCTACAGACTCCAGATAACCCAATATCAACAGCCCAAGAGAAACTGTATTCAGCTCAGTTTGCCCACTGCCAGCAGCCACCCACTATGCAGTGTTTGCTAACACATAGGGTTATAGTGCACTGCAGTTTTTAAGTGGGGAGTTCTCCAATGAACATTTACTTTATCTCCTGCAACAATAGATTCATTTTTAATAGCAAATGCTGCTGCTCTCTGTAAAGCTCATTGTGAATCCTAGTCAGATTCCTTAACATTTCTGACACGCTTGATGTTTCTACCGAATTTTACCAGCTGGAATATTTTTAAGAATACCTCAACTCATGAAATTAAACTGTTGCATAACTTTTAAGTCTATTAAGGATTAGCTTCTTAATAATATTTAACTCTACTTCAGATAATATTGTGTCATTTGAGAGTTTTTCTCTTTGACTGCCTCTAGTGTAATCAAACCTTCCTGATACTTTGGTAAATCTTCTAGAGTTGTATCAATGGATGCTATCATCTCCTCTACTAAAATAGACTTGGGCAGTAATGAGATTTTTACACCTCAATTTAAGCTGTTACAGTCCTTATCACTTATTTTTAATGGCTAATGTATAACTATTTTTACAAGTCTAGAATGATTAATTGTAGCCTGCATATCTAAATCAGTTTTAAATGAGCTACCTCACCTAAGATGGACACTAATAAATTTTTTTCAATGCCTGTAAAGCTTTTTCAGGCTCTATTGAACTTCGTGCTGCTGATGCAAGACCGTTCTGTTTGCTCACAGAAGTAATTTCAAGAGAATTGGGTTTGGGTGCATTTACCCTGTATTGCAGCTGCAGAGCCCCCATCTTTTCTTGGGATTTGGCATATATTATATATGGTACAATTCAATGTCTTTGAGCACAAGTCTTAGCCTCTCCCACAGAAATTTTACTGGATTTTAAGTACAATTATCATACTTTGCAAATATTACTGTGGTTTTTTGACAGTCTTTTTTAAAAGGAAATCACCATTTTGTATAGATGTTGGGCAGTTACACAGGGCCTGTCATAATAGTCACTGGTTTAATTGTAATTTGGAAATTAAATGCAGTTGTTGTAATCACTGGTTAAACAAATTATCTATTACAGGAAAAGAAAGTGATGGTCTGTCATTTCCCTTAGATATGTTTTTCAATTATGAGATAAGAATAAAAATATATGAATGGACAGCACTACACAGGTACTCTTGGAAAAATCTAAGTATTTCCTAACAATCTTTATATATATATATATATATATATATAAATATATATATAAAATATATAATATTTAAATGTATTATGTATACAAATGTATTTTTTTTAAAGTAAGGATTTGCTGGTTTTATATTTCAAATAATTTTAACAGCTTGTTTTAGAACTGAAAGATATTGTCTTTTAATGGTTTTCTCACTTTAATTTTTTTCTTTAATTTTTTTTTGGTTTTTTTTATTACAAGTCAGGATTAGTGAGTTTTGAGAGTACAATATTTAAATGCACTTTAAACTCACGAGTTTTCCAACACTTAGATGTTTATGTAAGTTTCAGTATAAAAAGATAATAAAATCATTCCTTGTGAAGATCTCCTTCTCAGTTCTTTAAAGATCCATAGCCTACAATTCATATTACCTGAATCTTCAGAAATATCTTTAGGTTGAGTAAATTAATTCAGGCAGGATGAAAAGGTATCTACAAGACATAATCAAAGCTATAAAATTATTACTGTCAGGAAGACTCCAGGAAGAGTCCATTTACTGCAATTTTTTTGAACTGTTCTGATCAGGGTGTCTAAGGCAGTGACAACAGGTGGAATACCAAGAGGCTCCTCCAGAAGGAAAGCATGTACACTGATGCACTTGCAATCTCAGTACTGCAACCTGGAAGAAAAAAAAATAAAATAAAAGCACAAGAAAACACGAAGTAGACAAAATTTTCTAAAGGTTTCCTAAAATCAAAAGATTTTGCTTTCCCACAAGCAGTATCTTGTATTATCCAAAAGTGGACAGAGCAGAAGACATAACATGTTTCCAAGTGATAAACACTTTATGTCAGGAAATGAGAAAAGCATTCTGCAGTTTTGGTGTGTGTTTACTCGCACTATGCTATGTTTTTTCTCACAGAGATGTAATTCCACATGTTGGGCACCAAGTACTGAGGGGCATTTATTCAGTTTTTTTTCCCACCAAACAAAAATTTCTGACTCAAAGTACCACATTTTTGGCTAAAAAAATGTGAATAGTTGATACTATTCCACTGGTATATTTCAAGGGAAAAGCGTTGATAGGTTAGGCTTGGTTACTTTCAATTGCTGGGTTTAGGAAAACAAAAAATAATTTGATCACTTCCATAACACATTGTTATTATCCCTCTGGTGCATCGAGTATTTTGTTTCCAATAGCATCACCCTATTCATAGGTTCTCTAAATCCAACCTGGTATAAATTTATCTTAGATAGTGATTGTATTGACATTATATATACAAGATTATAATAATAGATTTCTCACATGATATTGTTTTAGGCAAGTAGTGGTCAGTTTTAACAATAACCAGATCACTAATTTATATGTAAGCTTCCTAAATACTTTAGTATCACATGCCTTTGTCCATTACATTTACCGGTCTCATGTGACTTGAGAATTTGACTGTCGGCTTTCACAGTCCCTGAATCACAAACCATTTGATTTTAATATATTTTCCCCAACATTTTAAGCATAAGGAAAAGGCTGTTTTCTTTTACTAATCTCCACTGAATTTTGTCTGTCTACCACTCCAATTCTTTCAGCTATGGCTTGGCCTCAGGAGTCAACTGCATTCTGTATCTCCATGGAAAATGTCAGCCCCGTGTTGAATATATCAATTGAATCAAGTATAAATAATCCCCTTGGAATCATGCCTTAAAACTGATGTTTCTGTTTACTGATTAATTGCCATTTGTTTCTATCAAATGCTGTCCATTAAAGGAAATAAGGTTTGTATTTAGGAACCATAGCTATAAGGATAGTATATGCCAGATTGTTTTTGATTATGAAACATGGAACATAAAAAGAATGTTTCAACATTATCAATATCTCAGAATAAGTAGGATGGTACAATCAATGGTGAATCAGATAAGCCAAATTGGGACATTGCTCTTTCTTTGATTAAAAAATACAGTCTTATACACCTTTGAAGCTTAACTGAAAATATATTATATATACATAATATATATATATAATGCAAACTTTGATACAATTCCCCTCAAAATTCTAAAATCAAATAGACCACAAAACTAGCACCTTTGCACAGAATGAAGCAGCAAGGCTAGTAAAGTGCAACACCAAAAAAAAAAAAATGCTTGAACTATGAATGACAATCCCTGTCAGCATATTGACACTTCATTATTTTTATTATCCTCCTTTTGTAAATATACGTAATTCACAGGTTCAGTAGCAGGTGACAGATTGATTAAACATGCTGATGAAAGAGCAAGTAGAGGAAAATTTTTTGTGTCCATGTGATTTTTGAAAAGGATTCTAGTTCTTTTTCCTCTTTATGAGGAGTCCAGCTTTCAGAGGTCTTTTACAATAATTCAAACAGAAATATATGTCTTTGTAGGTGCAAACATCCAAAAGCACCATCAGAGAACACATGGATAAATGTAGACTGAGTGTATATACTCACTAAGTTCTATAAATCTACTTTTTTTTTTTTTTTTTTTATTGGGAAAGTATTTTAAAACAACATTCTGCAGAATTTTATCATGTGGGAGATTTTGCAGAAGTAGCTTGGAAGGTACAATTTTAATTTATTAGAAAGTGGAGAAGGGCAGGAGGGCAGACTGAAAGGTCACAGAACAAGTAGGCAATCAAAGACTGCAGAGCTCAGTCTATTCTGTCTTCACATGAACCAAGTACTAGCAAAAAAGAATATATACTTCACTTTAAAAACAGCATTTGCTGCTTTAAACTCAGCATTTACCCTGATTGTTAGACCTTCTCCCTCAGGAGTCAGTGCTTTGTCCTGTATTTCTCAGTATATTTGTCAGCAGTCTGAAAGACACGGTACAGACATGCACTAATGCACTGTTTTGTTGATAAAAGGCTGGGGGTAGCAGTAAATGTCTTGAAAATTGCATGATTTAAGAAAGGGCCAAAGTCAATCACATGTGACAAAATAGAGGTGAGTGGAGAACGGTTTTTGTGAGAAGCAGGGAGTATTTCCCTACCACATGTAGTATGGAAGTCAAAGATCAGAACAGGATGATGAAATTGGGTGCTGAAAGAAAGCATCTTCTTATTACTACTGATTACTTCTTATTACTGCTGATATTGCATTCTGCATCTGGTTTTAATTGTTTGTTTTGTTGATTTTTTGGGTTTTGATTTTTTTTTTAATACAGAAATCAATAGGAATGAGGATATGAAGCATGTAGTTGGGGTTTCTTTTTCTGTAAAGTTGAAAACAGGGACCTTTAGCAACTTATTATACTATGAAATATTACTAGCACAGTTACTCTTACCAAGCACATGCACAACCTGAAACAGATGTTTGCATGTATTGATTGTCTGTCATCACTTGTTGTTGACAAGTACAGGATTAGCAAGATCTTCACATACTTGCAAAAATAGGTCCACATTATCAAAGTCACCAAAGGTGGAAATCATTCTTTAAAGATTATGATCCTAATCAATCCATTTTGAACATGTTTACACTTAACATTTTGTCCATGAGTATATTCAAGTGCAATAACTAAAACCACCAAACCACTCAAGTTATACATTGAAATTTTAAACATGCTTTCGCATACTTTGAAAAAACATTTTATTTCAGCCAATGTTACACAATAGCAGTGTTCAGCCAATGGAACCAGATGCAGAAAAGCTCAAAATTACAAAATTTCCCCCTTTTTTTCCTTTTTCTTTTCTCTTACAAAATAGTTCAACAATGTGTGTTACTGTTTCATTGCTGGACTTTGGCATGCAGAACCTTTTAAAATAACTGTGCTAACATGTGTTCAGCAGTTCTGAACTGATTTCCATTGTTAGAGAGTACATATTAATACCTATCACTTGTGATAGACTGTCATGCTTGGAATTCATTGAGGACAACACATAATTCTATTGTCCCCTTTTCAAACACATGTGCACTATTCCATACAAAGATTCATAAAGGCTTGGGCCTTCCTCCAAGTGGAAAATCATCTAAAGCATCCTCATCTACTCAGAAATGTACAAATATGCATCATCCATACAGGATGGAGACTTTCACAGGAAGAGTGGCCCAAAAAAAGTGAAAAGAATTGTTCTGTGACATGTTACAGCTACATTTATAAACTTCTCCTCTGGGAGCTGTGCTAGCCTCTTTCACTGTTGATCAGTGAGTCAAGAGAATCGCTTGGTCAGCATTAAGTACCACAGAGAACCAATGCTATCAAGGC